>MUZC01000020.1:177201-198501 GCA_002072015.1 Radix auricularia
CCCCCCCCCCCCGCCACGATTTATAAACAAAAGTTAAAGTTTAGTTATTTAACAATGTAATTTATGTACCGGTTGGCTATATAGTTTTGACGAGCGAAAATTAACTACGATTTTTCTATAGATTCGCTATTCTCTTTTCAACTTATTTTATAACATTCAATTTAAAAAAATGTTAATGAAAATCGAGAAACAATAATAGAAAAATAATAAAATTGTGTGGCCTAATCCTAAAATGGTCTTTGACAAAAATAGAGCCTTCTTGAACAGTAATGTAGAAACTAGAAACGTAATCAAACCTCTGAAAAGGGTTTGCTTTCATCCATTATCGAGAAAACTCAAAATAAGAGTTTTGTTTACCTCGGCAGCAGAGGCGTCACTAGGGTTGGTGTCACCAGGGGCGGTAGCTCATGGTGTCACCCCCTCATGATTTAACCCATAGAACTCCTCCGAGTTTTCCAAAGCCAAATAACGGGAATATATAGAATTTTACAGTCTGGTGACTGGTGTCACCCCCTGGTGGTGTCACCCGGGGTGGCCCGCCCCCACCGCACCCTCTAGCGACGCCACTGCTCAGCAGCGTGGTAGATAAACAAGTTTGAATGAATGCTGGTGTCGAAATAAGGATTGGGAAGACAAGAGCAGCCTTCCAACATCTCAAGAATGTTTGGGTCTCCGGAAACCTAAGCAGCAACTTAAAAATAAGGATCTTCAACGCCATGGTCAAACCTGTGCTGCTATATCATATGGAGCCGGGAAGTGGAGAAAAACGGCCGTAAACCTGACCAGATTCAAGTCATTTATCAAAAATTGTCTAAGAAGGATTCTCAGAATTCCCTCGCCAGACAAAATCACTTACCGTTGTAAAGGGCCAGATTAAACCCCTGACCAGAATATACCCGGGTATAATCTGGCCTAGGCCAGAATATACCCGGGTATAATCTGGCCTAGGCTAGAATATACCCCGGGGGTTAAACTGGCCTAGGCCAGAATATACCCCTCCAGGCCAGAATATACCCCTTTGACAACATGAGGATATATAGTAAAAAATAAATGAGTGCTTATCTAGACATTCTATTGGTTTTTTAGCTTTATCAGAGAAGTTTAACTAATTTATTAAGTAGGGAAGATGTTTTACTTAGAATAAAAAAATAATATTAAAATAATTTATTTCATTACGATGTCTGATAGGATGGTCACTTTTTATCTAAAGTTACAGTCTACGCATATATAGATGGAACAAGCGTTTTTTTCTTTTCTTTTTCTTTTTTTTTTTTAAATATTATTATTTTGTTTTGTTTTTTTTATTTTGAAAAAACTTGAATAATTTAAGCAATTCCTGAATTGATTATTTTTTTTAAGTTAACAATTTAAGCGAGATATGGACTATAGTTGTAGCTTTTCAAACGCTTGCAAAAAATTATTTTGTAGACCTCGCTTATTAATCAAATTATTATGTTTAATTATTTTGAATAATTGCATGCAGTATACATTCTTTGAAATTATTTTTTTTTAAATTTTCCCTCTCATACATTTTAAATTTTACTGGAGCAACGGTTTATGCATATCTTCTTTTTCTTTTTGAAATAATAAACATAGCATGGCACCCCCATTAAAAAAAAAAAAATTCTAAATATACGCTGATCTGCAAAATACAAAAAAACAGGACAAGACTAAAAGTGTGGGAAACATCGTTTGACTTCCCCAATGTTGCTTGTCATATTACCGAACCTTTACCTGAAGCTCGTTTGCTTTCGCGGCGTCTTTTAAAAAAAAAAAAAAAAAAAAAACTTTGTTCAAGGAAAGCAACTTAATTTTTTTTTAAATTAGTGCAATTCATTTTGACCCGTGTTACTCTTAAAACAGTACGGTCATCCTTATTGGATTTGGCCAATGTTGGATTGTCAACTTTACATGCATTCATCTATTGTTATGAAGCACGGACTGTGTTATGTTTATCTGCATTCAAGAACCTCTGACCGTATTTCTTTTGAAAGGTTTAAATATAAATGTGTAGCATAAAGTTGCGAATGGATGCAACCTTGTTGGATTAGGCCAATATTTACAGAGTCTACGAATCGGATTTCGCGACTTTAATTGCATATTTTGGTCAAATAACCTCCAAAACGATCAGAGCGCAAACTTTGTCAACCACGGAAGACCAACTGTTTGGTCAACTTTTACAATTCTACCCTACAACAAAACTTAAGTACCCTCAGTGAAAGACGCCTAAGATGGCTAGGATATGTGAAAAGAAGGAGCCCGGTCGCATTCTCAATGACATCCCATATGGAGAACTCGTAGCGAAAAAGAGGAAGACAGGTCGCCCACGTCTCCGATTTAAGGATGTCTGCCAGAGGGACTTGAAAGCAGGCAGAATATGCACGAGTGACAGGGAGCGTGAAGCACAGTTGTCAAAGAGAACTTAAAAGTAGCCAAAGAGCGTAGGGTGGCAGATGCTATAGATAGAAGAGCTATGAGACAGACAAAAACATTAGCATGCACATAACTTCTTTACACCATCGTGTTGTGCGACGGAAGGATGCTGATGACGATGAAATCAAGAATCAACGCCGCATTCATCCCATGGGTTCGAAGATGGAATCCTAGTGGGTTGGTACCTACCTCGTGGTAGAATCCCTAACAAGGGAAGAGTTAAGCTAAAGAATTTGTCGACTGACAAAATACTCAAAACACCTACAATTTCAGTAACCAATAAGTTTACAGCAATAAACAGGGTTCTTAACCCAATCAGTGCTCCGATGATTCTGTTAAAGTTACTGTCTATGGGAGCCTACAACAAAAGGAACAGAAGTGCATCGGTGAAGAGACAGACATAATAGTGTTACAACCTGTCTCAAAACAAATGTAGATTAGGACTTTTAACACACTAAAAAATTCAAGAAGAACGCGTCTTGACAAGTTTGTATATTATGGCCGCACTGGAGATCTTGAACAACTGAGACTTGCATATTAAAGGATAAAAGGGGGGGTGGTTGTGGTTACTTCAGGGCCATAAGCTACATTCTAACAGGAACAGAGGATAACCACATCCTCCTCAGAGATAAAGTAATTCAACACGTGAACACTGGTATTACATAACAACTACATGACTTATTGAATCAAAATGTGAAATGGGTTGCCTGAAGAAAAAAACAGGAAAACCAACATTCTATCAACATTAAATTCTAATAAAAATGCAAGACTAGACACAAACCAATGATAAGCGTAGGACGTAATAATCATCTGTATAGGAGTGTCTTTAAAAGTTAAGTTTGATACGAGTAAGGAGTCCTAAGTGTTCGCATGCGTTTGAAAAGCAACAAACATAACGACTCTTAAATTATTGTTTTAAAATAATCCTGTAGTGCTTGATTAAGTTAATGTTAAATAAATTTAAAAAATGTTAAAAACATTTTTAAAAACAACCGCTGATTCCAATATATTTGCATAGACAGTAACTTTTTTATCTTAAATCGTCGAAATTATGTAAGATTTCATATTTTAAAAACGAGACAACGTTATCATCCATTTCAAATAAATTGTAATGCTCTTTTCGTTCATTGTAAAATATTTTATAATTATTATTTTATTTTAATTAAAACAACTTTTCTACTTAAGAAAAGAGGTTGATTTCTATGACAGAGCTAAACATGAAGAGAGTCTAAAAATTTGATTCATGTTCAATTTTTTACAATATATCCCCATGTTGTCAAAGGGGTATATTCTGGCCTGGAGGGGTATATTCTGGCCTAGGCCAGTTTAACCCCGGGGATATATTCTGGCCTAGGCCAGATTATACCCGGGTATATTCTGGTCAGGGGTTTAATCTGGCCTGTTACACCGGGAACTGCGACAGCGGACAAAGCAGACGCCAATTGAGGAAGAGATTCCCCAGAAGCGGTGGACATAGATTGGTCATACACTAAGAATCTAAGAAAATCTGCCTCCAATACAACAAGGCAAGCCCTGAAATGGAACCCCCAGGGAAAGCGAAAATGAGGCCGTTCAAGGAACTCTTGGCGCCGAGAAGCAGACACCAAAAGAATTGGCCATCACTGGAAGATCCTGGAAAGGCTGGCCCAGGATATGGATGCCTGGAGATTGCTAGTAGGTGGCCTATGCCCTTGGTGGAATCGCAGACGCCGACGATGATCGGTGGATGCCCCTCATGGACGAGAAGGCTCTCAACAACAAAAGCAACAGAACTGTGTGGGGGCCTTACTAACCCAACATTGAACAATTCTATAGGATTTTAAATTTCACTTTAAAATTAAAATATAATTTAATCAAAGAATTTTATTGAATTTTTATTTAAACCCGAATGGAGCGAATGGGACTACCTTTAAATATTCTAATTTATATTCGTTATTTTACGTAACTAATGCGCAAACAAAAGATCCTCCCCTCCCCATTTTGGCCAAACAAAAAATATTCCAATAGCTATAACCATTTTCGAGCTTTTATTATTGTCATTGTTATAGCCTAATGGTAATGGGGGTCTCCACATTTGTGATGATGTGTGACGAGGGGGAGGGGGGAGTTAAAGAATTGTGACATCACGTCGAAACACGCTACTTTAAATCAAAGTTCCCCTTATTCGATTTTTACTATTTATTTTATGACGTTTTACATGGATTCACGGGTGTGATAATAGAGTGCAGCCTTGCATCAAATACAAACTAAAATGGCAGCAAAGTTAATTGAAATATGCTCATTTTCAAATAGAAGATACCACTGTACCACGTTGGGGGGATGGTGACAAAGCTTTGTGATGTCATATATAAATTATCATTTTATTATTATTATTATATTGGAGGGGGGTCTACGTTTTTTGTGACAAAGTGTGACAAGGGGGGAGGGGGGAAAATCGGCCAAAATCGCGTGACGTCATTTAATAAATAAACTCGACTCGACTTAAGCCACAGGTCGAAGTTTACAGGTAATTTTCTTTCTTGAACTTGACAATACAAATGTGTAACAACCAGGTCTATATCTTTGTGCAATTAAGTAAAAACGATACAGGACATAGTCCGACGCATCAACAATTATAATTAATAACAACAGACTTTTATACCGTTACCAAAAAAATAATAATAATAATAAAAGGATATATTCTAGAATCGAGATAGAGAAAATTCTTGATTTATTAAGAGCATGGGGATTCTAATTAACTTCTTGATGGCTTCCCTTTCACATATTATAGAAATTATCTCTACACCAAAGAGGGTGGAGTTTAACAAACTCATATCACATTTCCAATGATCAAATGCAATAAAATGTCATTTATTTAGCTTAAATTTTTAACCACTGCCTTTGAATTTAAATAATGATTTTAAAATGATTTATTTTTATTTTTTTATGTTCCTATTGAGGGAGCGGCTATATGAAATGGCATTTAAATTCAATGTGAAAAAAGTGAATGTTTTGTTGTCATGCTATTTCTAATCATATTTATTATTATTATATAACTGCCATCTCCCCTGTCAAAAGCTGTCGCAAATCTCACCCCCCCCCCCCCCCGCAAACATAAAACACCGTGACGTCACACATGCCCGGACCCCCGCTTCCCCTGTCACAATTTCTTACACCCCCTCCCCCCTCTGGAGCGTGGCGCACATTATGGATGGCCCCAAATGAGAAAAATGTATCCCATCAGTCCATTAAACCTAAGGGTAAAATCATTCTATAACATAAAATAATAAGTTTGAGCAACAATTCTAATATTCATAAAATAAAATACATTTTTTATTTACCTACGTATAAGAACTGCGTTTGACGCAGAACAAAAATTTTAATTATAATTATGTATCAGGTCCGGATTTAGACCCTGAGGCCATAGCCATAAGCTGAGATTGGGGGTTTCTTTTGAAGTCCAGATATTCTATGTCAGTGCCAAGTATGAAATTTGCAGGGGAAAAAATCCGGGTTGGGGGGGGGGGACAAGAAGGCGGGGGCCCTAAGCTTTTAGCTAGTCTAGCAAAGTTTCCTGTCAGATGAACATCCATCTTTGCCAGTTTGTTACATTTCATCTTTTTGAATGTAGAGGTGGTCATTTTGTTACAAACCCAGCAAGTGGGCTAGAATTTAACCCTGCTCGAAATTCTATCAAAGAAAAAAAGGGAGAAAATAATCCTTAAAATTGTTGCATGTAGCGATACATAAAAATGACCTCCCCTTAAATCTTTCACCCCTTGCTGTTATTCTCATTCTCAGGTTAGTAGTTTATGGACATTTTTACATGTGCGGATTTTTTCGTGAGGGGAGTTACCTAAGTTGCACTAAGATCAAACTAAATCACCTGCTATATATTAATGACCATTAATAGTCACTTATTTAAAGATTTAATGGGATGGGTTTTTTTTAGAAAATCACACATCTTTGGGAACAAAATCAATTTACAATTAGCGCCATTTGAAAACTTGTTATGAGTAGCAAAATATTTTACACAATTAGAAAAAAAATGAGGGTTTGCTAATGTTTAAGAAATATTTAATCAAAATTCAAAACATGCTAAAGCCAAAGCTCATTAAAAAACGATAATTGCTGTAATCATCATTACTGCAGTCAGTATCATGCTAATTACTTAAATTGTAATATTTACAATTGTAATTTCTCATTTCACTATTGAATTTATGTAAAGCTTAGTGTTCAGCTTTTCTGAAATATTAAAATTAAAGTCTTTTAAATGTTTTGTTTAGGTAATAAATATATATTTATTTTAGGGCAGGAGAAATTAACAATCAATTTCTCGATTAATCATTACAAATTTTATTGATTAACTATCGATTAAAATTATTTTAATCAATAAAATTAGATACAAATTTAAGAAAATATATTTTTTTTCAATTTAAAAAAAAATAATTTATAAACTATATAATAGCCCAAATCACAAAAGTCTGTAATTTTTAAGACAAGCCAATTATAGATATTAGCTGCATTTTTAAAAACAGTAACATTATAAAAAGAAGCTAAGATTCTATGCAAATTGATACATGTATAAACAAATACTTCAAGTAAGATGGATGTTTCTTTAAAAAAATAATTTATTACTATTAGTCATTCTTAAACTTTGTGCATAATTTTTAAAATGTTCAATTACCAACACAAACACAACTCAAGAGTTCACATTAATTATGGTCTAATGGTCATTTGATGTACACACGTTATAAAAAATCTTTTAGCAGGATGAGAATTTTTTTATAATATCAACATTTTAAAAATAACCTGAATTACAGCTAAATAGATAAGACAAAAAATATCAGATTTAATTAATTTAATCATATTTTAAGAAAGCGTATAATAAATATTACTCAATATTTTAACTCATGTTTTAAATGGCATAAAATAAATCACATATAAATAAATTCAGTTCTAAAAAGTATAACTCCATTATGACTCTTTGCTTAAAATAAAATGCAGGGCTATATCTTTTAAAACTAGACACTATTAAAGTTACGTTCTTCTCACCTGAACTGTGAGAAATAATATAAAATGCCACATTGAAATTTTAAAATATTGCAATATAAAAATTATAATACATGTGAGTGAAAAATATGATCCATAGTTTCTGTATCAACATTGAAATAAATGTTGCATTCACTAGAACTAGGCTAAACAAAATCTCATTATAGCAATAAAATTACATTAAGATATCAATATGGTATGGGGAAAAATACAATACATTATAATTTATTTATTAACCCTTCATGAATTCATGGTTTATGTGAATATCTGGAATGCTTCAGAAATGTATGTGTCAACTTTGTGCATGGTATATCATAATCTTTATATATGACTGTGTGATCAGTAAATAAAAAAAAGATAAGTCCCCTTTTCAGACCATGATGGCCTATATGGAGGCAAGTGAAGTAGTGTTCACAAGTTTATTGAGCCACGGCTTACAAGCAAGGGATTGTGGGGCTAGCAAAATGCACAGCCGCTTTTACTTCCTCAACTGATGTCAGGTACCCGTTGGAGGCTGGGTGAACCCAGGGGCCTTGCCGGCACAGAGGTTCAAACCTGTGACTCTCTATAGTCTTGGTACGACAGCAAAGCGCTACCACTAGACCACGGCGCCCCCTTATGAGATCATTACAATACATTATATTGATTCAATGTCTTATATTGCGACATAAATAGCTTTTAATTCCTTTTTTCCATATCTTGCATTACTTGCCTCATGTGCTAAATAAAAATAAAAGTTAGACTTATCCACATCTCCTCCTTTCCAATGTTAAGGAAACAAAAAGGGTATAGAAATTAGAAGGCCTTTAAAAAAATTTAAAAAACTACTTCAGTTGCATTGTATGTAATTGGGTGCAAATATTCAAGTACTTAATGGTTAAATAAAAATAATATAACTGGTGAAGCACTTATTAAGTCAGTAAGACTATGTAGGTGTTTAACCTAACGTGATAAATTATTATGCAAAATATTAATCCTTTAAAAATATACAAAAGGCTGAATAACTAAGTGCTTTTTTATGTTATGTATCTAATACAGGGTGGCTGGATAGCGAAGTAAGTAGTGTGCTCCCCTTCATAAAGTTTGACCCCACATTAATGCCACAATAAAAATGATGATGAATGATTATCGCTAAAAAGTTCTCCGCTGACCTGGAGAGGAGATAGGCGCCGCGGAGGTCTACTAAGCCCAGAGAAAATTCTAATGGAAACAGAACCACAAAGTTATGGGACACACACTAAAAATCTAATCCAGACTGCCAAATGCAACAGTTAGTCAATTCTTATTTTCTTTCAACTTTTCTATTTGTTTTTTTCTTGGCCTATTTTTTTTATGGTATCAAAACTTTCAGCTTTAAAAAACAAATCCATATATCTGTAATATTATGTCACCATGTCCTTTAAATGTTATGTGCTAGGGTGAAATCCTAATTTCTTTACTGTCAAGTCATAACCAATATACGTGCATGTGTCATCAAATTAAAATAATGTAATATATTTAATACATATATTTACTGAATAATTTTGTTAATTGAGCATATCTCGTAAATTATATTATCAAACAAAATATTTAATATTTTAAAAATAATGAAAAATTGAAGGTACAAATGTTATTATATTTGTTAAATTTTTAACAAACTTTTAAATTATTTGTTAGGAGCAGAAAGATTATTTGAACCTAATTTTTAAACTTGAACACTGATTATAATCTATTTCATCTTGACGAAAATGGTTGCATATAATTCTGAAACCTTATTGGTTTTATATTATTTGAAACTCAAAAAAGTAAATACTAATAATAATGGCATTAATTCTGAATTATTTTGTCACAATAATTATTGTTAGAAGAAAAAATACCCCTACCCAATTTTTCAGATGCAAGATATTTAATTATCCTTTTTGACAAACCAAACCTCATTAGTCCTGCCTATTAATTTAAAAGGAGCATCATAACCAACTGTGTAATAATAATCAGTATGAAATTTTGTATTATCTCCAATGGCATCACTTAGAAGTTTGCCATGATAAATCCATTTCTCATCATCTCCGAATCCACCAAAAGCCCTGAGAGAATAAGAAGTAAAAATGTTTTAATAAAATTTCCACATTTAAAATTTATTTTAAAAAATAGCTGCCGATAAATAATAAATTTCCTGACGATTACACGAACATTTGGATTTTAAACTATGGACTCACGGGAATGGTCAAAATGTTGATAAAGTTTGCCTCTGATGGTTCTTACAATTCGCCTACTTATCAAACCAAATGAAAAGCGTATTAAGCTAATGGCAGTAATGGAGTCTGACTCTGAGACAAAAAATGACAACTGCTCTTCTGTTGAATTACTGCGTTACAAAATGGAGATGAAAGTTTCTGAATCCATTAACCCTCTACAATGGATGAAACTCAATGAACACCTATTGGGGCCGTCCGTATAATATGTAATGCTCCAGAGGGGGGAAGGGTGTAAGAAAGTGTGAGTTTGTGACAGGGAGGAATGGGGTATCCTGCCATGTGTGACGTCACTTTGTTTTATGTTTTATTATAATTATTTTGTTAATTTAAAAATTATTTTTGTTCGAAAGTGTGACGCACTTAAGGGTGAGGGGGGGCTCAGAGATTTGTGGCTGGGGGAAAGGGGAGTTAAAAATTGTCAAAATAGCATGACATACTTTAAGGACGGTCCCCATTGTCTTTCCTTGCCAAGACCGTTTTTTGCATACTAGTTTCCTCAGCTACGTGTAAATGATTGTTCAGCTCGGCTGGTTATATTCACAATTAGACGCGCTCATCACTTGAACCAAATAATGTCAACACATTTGCCTTTTTGCATAGATGGTTAAAAGATGACATATAAAGGAGAGATCCAATGTTATTTAGATTTTCAACAAGAAGGTTTAATTTGTTACTTATGACAGCATAAATTAAAATTTTTGGCTTTAATTAAAATTAAAATTAACGATTAATTATTCATTAATTTTTCAAAAGTTACGATTAAATTTAAATGAATCGTTTCCAGCCCTAAATATATATATATATATATATCCAGTGCTTTTTTTCTGAAGAAAAAGGTTCCGGAACGCATATTTATGTCCGTTTTGTCATGAAGAAATAAAACTGAAATGAGTGTAGTAAACATAAAATTTTAGATTATATCAAAGAAACAAAATTACAAGGTTTAGACTGTTAAGTTTTATTAACTATGTAGGCTAATCTACTAAAAAGACAACCTTTGAGGTTTTACAGCAAGTTCCACAGTTTTCGCATGTTTTCATCTGACAAATCATCTCGATTTCTTTTCCTGCTTTGACTGTCTACAGCTGAATGTCTTCCTCGAAGTAACCACGAATCAACGTACTTTGAAGGATCGAAAAATGTGAGAGATGGACCCACCAATCTGATGAATAACAGTGACGAAACTGTTTTTGTCATCAAAGAAGCCCTGGTTTGGGTGATTATAAGATTCATCTGCGAAAATCCTCTCTCGCACTCACTAGAAGAAATAGAAATAGTATGTATAGCACGAATCAAGGGAAGCAGTGTTTCTGGATATGTCTTTTCCGTAAGGTATTCACGGAATCCACGAATCATTTCTCTTTCATTTAGTTGTAGTCTGTTTGACAAATTTCTAATTTCCATTTCTCAAAATGTTATCTGGTTGGTAACGTTTTCTGACCACTGTTTTTGATCTAATATGCGAGCCCACTGAGGTAATTCAGCATCTCCGTTAGTAAGCAATCTGTTCTCAATTGAGTTCTTTAGTTTTTTGTAAAAGGCGTTAGGATCAATAGGAGGATCATTAAGAGAGTTTTTTGTGTGTAATATAACTCCATGAAAGCTGAGATTCTCGGCGGCAGCTGTTGCAGTTTTATAATATGTGCCTGCTTTTTGACTTCTTTCCTTAAAGACTTGTACAAGTGCTTTTATTTTTTGATTCGCCTTGTATAGATCTATGTTGCGCTCCTGTAGATCAAAGCTCAACTAAGTTAATTCCTGAAGAGCATCGCACATTAATCCTAGATCCATTATAAATTCTGTAGATGTAATTTTCTTCTTCAGGCCTTCATTAGTGCACTTATCACTTGCGCTTCTTGTTGGATCATTTGTCGCTTCTTCAAAATGCTTCACCAGCGCTGCATAATTATTCCACACTGCAAACACGAACGAAAACTAAATGATACCCATCGCGTGCTTAAAACTCGTCCAATTTTCAACAGCACAACTTCCAGTATTTCAGCACAAGAATGCAACTCTCTGCTGTTTTTTGGCGAAGCATGATACAGGACGTAAAGCTTATCCAGAAAAGATTTAAATCTATTGATTCCTGAAATCTCCTTTACAGTATCAGCTACTGACAATTCGAGTCTATGATTAGCACAATGCCACACAATTACAGATGGAAATTTATCGGTAAGTAACTTCTTAACTCCACTTTTGCATCCAAACATTACAGAAGCGCCAACGCATATTACAGAAACTAAATAGTCTTTCAGGTATTCTTCTGTTATTCCATGAAACGTGAGATATTCGAGTAATGCATCAAAAATTCCCTTGGCCGTAACATTTTCAAGCTCCACTAAGTCTAGAAATAAATTGATTTGTTCACTCATTCCCGTGCCCTCTTCTACGCAACTCCGAATATACACTACACTATAAGTGTTGATTTTTGACTCAACGTGGTAGATTCGTCGATCATCACTGAAATCTTACTTTTACAGCGAACGATTTCTTTGGCCATCTTTTTCCTCATTTCGATGCTTATATGATTCACAATATTGATGCACGCATTTGTAGAATGCAGAATGCAACCCATGTCAACTCCGTTCAGTTCTTGTAAATCAACTTCCATTTCAAAGTTATTAAACGATTGATTTGCTTTTGCAACTTTATATGCAGTGCGAAAGGCCTTTTCTGTGACAAGTTTGTTACGTTTTAAAAACTTTAAAACAGCATTGCCAAGGGTATCTTTTTCAGCTTCTTTTTTTATCTTTAAAGCCGCTTGATGCCCAGCAGATTCTTTATGATCGATTTTTTTTCCGCAGTGACATTAGTTCTTTCTATCGTCGCCATAACAAGTTATTTCACCATTACTCCATTCTGTTGATATTTTCATGCCCATCTTGGCCTCCACGCTAAGCGATTCTACATTTCTGCAGACTGTGCAGCCAAGTTTTTTGTCTTGAAACCACAGCCACTCATTTTTTTAGCAAAATTCTGTTTTTTGCTCTACTGTCCAGCTACTCGGCCAATCGTTGTTGTCGGAGCACTCATGTACGCAAGTTTCTGGATCAGTCGTACTCGTTTTTATTTCTTGTGAGATCGTTTTAGCTTTTTTTGTTACTGAAGCTTCAGTCGAAAAAAAACTAGTTATTCTTTTCATTTTAAAACGGTACCAACCCCTGTACAATATTTGTTTTATAACTTGACAAATAAAAATAACCCTAAAAATTACCAATTATTGACACGTTGTGTTTATATATGACTAGTTTATTTTATATTAAAATTCACTTTACACTATCAGCGATATTGCATTCAACGAAACCTGAAAAAGCAGTAAAGACCAAACATTCCACACAAAAAAATATAAAAAGTCTGTGGAAAAAGGTGCCGGAACGCCGTTCCGGTGCGTTCCGCCAGAAAAAAAGCACTGTATATATCCAATCACTAACTTTTTACTTTTTAATCTTCTTTTTTAAAAATGTATAGGGATTTTCAAATTGGATGATTAAAGCATAAAGCTGTAATGTGTAAAAAATATTGCCATCCTCTATGATCAACAATTTTTTAAAAGGGAGTATATGCTAATTCAACTTTAAACCGCATAATATTATTTAAATAGAAGAAAAGGGCTAAAGATAATGTTACAATTAAACCATTACCCAACATAGACAGTTAGCTCCGGCCTGGCTTCTATGAAAATAAGAGGATTTGTAGGTTTAGGGGGGTCTTCTTGGTGCTCTACTGGAATGTAAAATGATTCTGTGAATGTTGTTTCACAGGCTGGACCCTCGCCCGGCTCTACTTTAGTTGTAACTGGAATAGTCATTTCTATAGTCACTTCTGAAAATGCAAATTAAATTTGTATCGCTCTATTTTGCAATTTTAAAAAAAAATAGAACAGATGACATATACATAATTTCTACTTAAAGACTATCTGTAAGAATATGGGTGTTAGTTATTTTTTAAATGTTTGTTTCACTTTAAAATGACTTATTTCATAAAGAATTTGTATTTTTTTAATTCCAGAAATTTTATTTTAAAAAAAACAAACATTTGCCCTAGTTCCAGTACAATAAAAGACTAAAAATATTTAAGTGACTAATTTAACAAATAAATATCAGTTGCATCTGATATCTATCTATTATTAGTTAAAATATCTTAATCATTTTATGGATAGAAGATATGTCCTGGTAGCCACCTAAAAATATTTTTTTTTGGACATCCATGGGACAAAATTATTGTAGGTTTCCTGGTTTTAAATTTAAAGTCTTTTAATTTTCCTGGTTTAAAATTTGAAATAAAAGGTCACTTTATCATTAATAAAAACAAAAACATTGTGTAGCATAGACTCTCAAAAACCTGAAATCCAATAGCTAGGATGTTAAATTTCAACAAATTTTGAGGATGTGGAAAAGTTAAAACAATATTTGAAATGACTTTCTAAATTTTAAAACACTTTCTTTAAATTAATAAATTATGACTGAATAGTATATGATTTCTTAGCATACATATAAGTAGATGAATAAACCCTGATCTAGAGCAAAACCATCTTATCCCTTAAACAGGCAAACCACCTGAAGACGGGCAGTACTACCATCAGTTAAAATCTCGTGCTTTTTTATTGGAATCATGAGACTTCCAGCACGTGCATATGTGAAAATTTTAATATTTTTTTCAGTGTTAACTTTACTTACTTTTTTCATTTTCACCTTGAATATACTTAAAAAGCCTTCTAAAAGCTTCTGATGTGGCATCTTTGTGAGACATGCTTTTTACAGCTGTGCTAACCCATTTTCCAGCCGGATATTTACGAATTTCATATTTCTGTATGAAAAAGTATTTGTGAAAGTTTTAGTTTTACTATCAAATATTTATAATGCTACTTACTACATAAAACAATAACATATTGTGATTTCTACCATACATTCAAATACAATTATAGTTTTAGTTCAAAAGACATTTTTCATGATTCCTAAGGTTTCAAAGAACATTACAGAACTAGATTTAAACAGTGTGATAATAATTTAATAATAATAAAAATCTTAAATAAACATTTATCGACATTGACACATGCACTTATAATTTAAAAGATAAGTTAAGATATTTTTTATCTACCTCTGCTTTTGAGATCAAAGAATATTCAGGCTTCTGAAGTCCTTTAATGAAAGATTTTACTATTCCAAACATAATTGTTTTTTCTGGGTAAAAAAAAAAAAGTATTAATTTAATTCGAACAGACAACTGAAGTGAACAGGCTTTGTGTAATTCAGATAAAGTTAGTATATATTTCTTTAAAAGTATTGTTACTTTTTTGACAATCATTCAATGATTCATTGTCATGTCTCAAAAACCTTTTCTCATAATTTGAAGTTCAATAAAATATTACCTGCCTTTTTTAGCATTAAGTATAAAATCAAATCAATTTTTCTGAAAACTATAGAGGTTTAATGGACAACAGAAGAAACAGTTATGTATATGTCATTAAATATTTTAAATTATGGAAATTAAATATTTTATGCCATCTATTAGCCATTGATGATTGATGTTGTACTACTTGTACTCACTAAGACAACACTGATAGTTGGCTAGTTTCAAAAGCATAACAACAATAATAGCATTTTATGAAAAAACACTTAAACTATTCATAGTTAGGGGCTGTCCATAAATGACATACATGTGTTTCGTCAATTTTTTACACCCCCCTCGCCCCAGTCACACACCAATCATAAAAATTTAGACCCCCCCTCCTATATTACGTCACCAAGCTTTGCCCCCACATAAAAGCTGTATTTTCTAATAGAAAAAGAGTATGTTTCAAATCACTTTTTTTTATTTAGTGTAAGGTTGCACTCTAACATTGTAACATGCGTGAAGCCATGTAAAACGTCATAAAATAAAGTGCAAGCAATAAAATGTTTCAATGGAACTTTTATTTAAAGCTGCGACTTTTGATGTGATGTCACATTTCTAAAAAAAAAAAAAACTTTTCCCTCATCACACATCGTCACAAACTTGTGGACCCCCATCCCCCTTATGTGATGTCATCAATGGACAGCCCCTTAACCCAATGTGTGATGTCATGTCAATAAATTTAATACTGAAATGGTCAAATAATAATAATAATCAATTGATGATTTATACAGTGTCGTATCCCAGCAAGGTGCCGGGCTCACAGTGCTTTACATGGAGATAATAACATATATATACTAATTAAATAAACATAAATATCATAATAACCACATAAATGAAAATAAGTTATATTTCAGCTACGTTTTAATCATTAAAAAGAAATGTTCTTTCATTAATTTTGAAAATACATTTTAAAAAGATGCGCCTTAAGTTAAGTGCAGTCTTGAAGGGTTTAATATGATAATGCCATGATATTGCAATGGCCAAGCCTTGGCCCTGGACAACATGAGTGACATGGGGACTTTCTATAAAGTACGTCACACTATTTATTAATTACCATTTTAACCCCCCTCCTTTTCTGTCACAAACTATCTCGGACCCCCCTAAAATGTCACACTTTCAAACAAAAATATTTTTTTATTAACAAAATTATTAAAATTTAATATAAAACACCACACATGGCTGGACAACCCCTCTCCCCCTGTCACACTTTCTTACACCCCCTCCCCAGCCGCTGGAGCGAGACGTACTTTATGGACGGCCCCATGACATGAATTATGAATGGCCCAAATGGCATGGCAATGGTGTAATACTGGCTATAATTATATTCTCTTTTACTGATTAATTTAATAATGTTATAGTTTGGTTGTTTTATTTTAAAGTTATTGTATTTGTACCTTTTTTATAGTTAAGTATAATTTATAATTATGCCATGTGAGTGTGACATTGACGTATCAACTAAAAATCCTAAAAACACTCACACAAAAATCATAATCCATATGGCATATAAGCTATATGTGTCATTTTTATGTAACTTCTCTGTAACAATAACTGTTAGTACTGAATGACAGTATTTATTTATTTAGTTATAGATAGCTATCCTGAAAAATACAAATGCAATGAATGATTTATTCAATTATTTATTTCATAATTATTTTCAAAAATTCATTTATTTGATACAAATCTTTAGACTTTTGTTGTAGACTATGGGATGGATCAATTCTAAACTAAATGCTAGGCCAACCGCAGGCCTAGGCCTAGGTCAGAGATAGTTATTGATTTAAATTATGGGCTTATTTAATTATATAGCATGGTAACTTACTTTTAGTAACCTATGTCTATAGTCTAAATTATAATAATATTGTATATTTTCTCAAAAGAATCTCTGCCTTAAGTAATGTCAAGTACATAGTACATGCATTACTAATACTTACTAAGTTCAGTTACTTAAGTTTAAGCACAGATTCTGGCAAGAAAAAATATAGAGTATTGGCACTAGTACTACTATAGTATACTGTCTATACTCTAACCTATGGCGGATTAAGGGGGGGGGGGCTAAACAGGCTATTGCCAGGGGTCGAGTTTTGGGACCCCAAAACTTTTTATATTTTATAATAAAGTGTACAAATGTTTGCGCGAACCATTGAAAATAAAATAAATTAATAAATCTTATCTATTAAACTGATCGCTAATTAGACCCGATCGTCTTAATGGTAAACAAGTAGTTGGTCGACCGTGATGTCATTACTGGCGCCATCTTGTTGCTATGGCACATGACTTTTAAAAAAGGCATAGTCTAATATTAATATAGTTCTGCATTTTTATATTTTTAGAATATATGAGGGGAGGGAGAGCCGTCCCCTCAACCGTTATTTTTCATTAATTTTTAATTAAATTCACTAGCTTCCCCGCAAGGGGAGGTAATAAATAAATACAAAAACGAACATGATTTCAAAGGAAGGAATTCTCGTTCTTCCAAGCAACCAGTAGCGTTGTGACGTCACAGTCGATGTACTTCGTCTCAGCCGTATTAATAATAAAAAAACTGGATTTAAATGGCTCACTAAGAGAACATATTATTAATTATAAAAAATTGTTTATATTTTTAAAATTTACATTATTTGATAAGCTCTGCCTGTCGAGAAGGGGTGACCTCTATGTGGTTCGACAGACGAGTAGGGTTGTGGAGCAGACCACGACCTGAAACCGACAAACCCCTGGCTTGGACAGCCGAAGACCGTTGTTAGGTGTTAGGTGCTAGTCATATATGATTACAGTCGCTGTACGGATCTTAGGCAAAGCATTTAGATGTAATGCCGATGATGAAAACCAAAGTACCCGTTGAGGGTCGGGTTACTCTGAAGCGACCGTTTCGTCCCCCTCAATTAACTAGCAACGCTGTTGAGCGGTGCCGGTTTAGGGCCAGGAGTGCCAGCACGGAATAGCAAAAGGTACCGCTAGGAAACGCTTTTGGTCGCAAGCTCTGAGGAAACCTTCCGGTGGGGGTTAAACCCTAGGCAGGTCAGTGATGATTCCACGCTTTGCGGCGATCTAAATAATTGAGACTCGTAAGCTCTGCCATGGTGACGCTGGAGTGATACTATGTTGATAGCGAGTCATAGTAGGAAATTCCACACCTCCCTCGGGAGGCACACTTTAGTGGGAGGCGTTTTCGACCTAGTGTCCTGGACGCCCAGGCGGCCGCTTGTAGCAGCGACCGCTCCGGGGGGAATTCTCAGTCTTTACATCCCTTAGGGGGCTAGAGGGCTGGGGGGTTTTCCGGGAAGCCCCATGAAGAGCGCAGGCTCGGGACTGCTGATTTTCTTCCACATGTAGGATAAGCTCTGCTGACCGTGTGGACGAGTATAGACTCATGGTGCAGGCAATATTGGGTTCGATTCCCAGAGGTGGAATATATTTTTCAAAATTGTTCTTTTAACACTCAACTATAACATACCAGCGAACACTTCAAACATTTAATTCTTCGTGTTCGTTTTTTTTTCATGATTAATATTTAGTTACAATCTTATATTAGCTGCAAGCAATCATTTTAATTAAAGGGAAGCTGACTGGCTAGGCCCCCCGTTTGATTGCAGTCTTAATCCGCCCTTGATTCTAACTCTATAGTCTATACTATGCTATACTGATTCTTATACTATAGTTAAATAGTATGTAAAGTATAATTTTAGTATTTTAACTATAAATTTATAAATTATAAATAAAAATTAGTATACAGTATAAAAAATAAATATTATTATTATACTATACATTACACAGTAGTTATTTTGGTTAAAACAAAGGCTAAAGTGTAGTACTCTGACCGTGACGTCACGGTCATTACCGGCGCCCATCTTTGCTGTTATGGCACGTTCTTTAAAAAGCTTAAATTAAAATTCTATACACTATACTTATACTTATAGACTATACTATAGCTATACCTAAATACCTAACCCAAGCCCAAACCCTAAAACCTTCAATTTTCAGAAAATTCTTAAGTCTAAAGCTATACTATAACTATAGTTCACCTAGTCCTAACCCAAACCTTAAACTTTAAACCTTCCATTTTTGAAAATCCTTCAGAATTTATAGAACTCTCTTTTACAGCAATTAAAATTACCAGACTATACTATACTGACTATACTATTAATTTATACGGAGTGTCTACTGGTACGACAAAGTAAAGGCAGACAACCCGCGCAGATGTGGCTGGTGCTACGACATGTTGTAACGCCAGCAAAATCAGCGCAGGTTGTCTGCCGTTACGACATGTCGTAAACAATTTTCTGTATTTCAATTATGCTATTAGTAATACTTAAATACTAAACTATAGTTCTCATAATGAAATAGGGGCCTATCATGATCACTAGATAAGCTTATTAATGAATTTTAAAGGTTTAAAAAAAAAACTAGATTGAGCATTAAATGAAAAATAGTAATAAATTTAAAAAATTGCACTTTCTCATCAGCTTCGCTAGATCAAGTGATAGTCCGGTTGCTTCGAAAATGACATAACACTATTGATAGCGGGATCGAATCCCGCTGCCGTCATGTTTTTTTTGTTTTTTTTAAATTTCATTTATTATTATTATTTTTAGTCTTAAACTATAGTTTAGTATTTAAGTATTAGTAATAGCATAATTGAAATACAGAAAATTGTTTACGACATGTCGTAACTTGTCATAACGGCAGACAACCCGCGCGGATGTTGCTGGCGTTACGACATGTCGTAGCACCAGCCACATCAGCACGGGTTGTCTGTCATTACTTTTTTTTTTCCAGCAACCGGTAGCGTTGTGACGTCACGGTCGACATACTTCACTTTAGCCCATGATTGTTACATACTATTAATAATTAACTATTAGTAGTACATGTATTAGTATTAGTATTAGTCACTATACTTAACTATTAGTAGTATTAGTCACTATACTTAGACTATTATTAATTATACATTTATAATTTATACTCTATAACTACAACTGTACACTGTCTAACACTGAACACTGAACTGTCTAAGTCATAGTACTATTTACTATAGTCTATATATAATATATAGTATAGTATAGTATATATAATATATAATTATAATATAGTCTATAGTCTATACTGACTGATACTGTAAAATAATAATGAATACTATTATTGATAATAAATAGTAATAGGCCTACATCAGCCACGATAAGTCCGATAACGTCTACCTTCACCTGTTACCGTTACGGCGTAACTTACGCTGCTGGCAAAGTAGTAATATTAAGTAGCAAAGGCTTATACTTATGTAAACCAGGCTATTTTTACATGGAAAGTAGTTTATTTATGTAACAAATTCTATTGAAGAAGTCTTCTTATGCAGAGTTAAAATAGGTTAACTGTTAGTGCTATTCTTTTCTTTCTAAGAGTAACTTCTGTCACTTCTGTGTAGAAAGTGTCTGTCAAGTAATAGTAGGCCTAGTCCTAGTAGTAGTAGTATGTAATGTAATTTATTTGTAAATATACGAATACTATTAAAATAAGATAGTTAATAATAATTAAGGCAACCGTTTTTCTATGGCATGGCATGGTTCAGTTTTAGGGGTTGTGAGTGTTGGTTATTTTTATGATAAATAACTTATTTAATAAGTATAAGTTATTCTGTATATAAAAAAACAGTAAAACAGGTCTGAGAAGAGGAGTTTAATTAATTAACATTTTAAGAAATTATAATTTATAAATTACATTTCGCAGTAACCATGCCGCCATGCCGGATAGTAACTCATCATTATTAATAATAAATAAAATTATTTCAGTTTATGATTATGAAATAACTTATTAATAAGTTACTGACTTTTCCTTCAAATACCAGAAATGTATATATATTAAAATTTTGGTTTATTTCTTAATTAAAATAAAAACGTTTGAAATATTAAAACTTTAACATAGTCATAGTCACTTATTTTTAGTCCAACATCAATAAATAATAGAAAGGGCGAGATGGGTCGTTGTCAGACGTTGTCAAATTGTCAATTTCCATCAACTGTTAAACTCAATAAATTTAATGACTTTTATTAGGTTTTAGTTTTATTTTTAGCCCAGAAAATTTCTTTTTAATTTAATTAGTTAATATCAAAGACAATAGCATAAATGACGTCATGAGATACCCCCCCTTCCCTCGTGCTCGTCACAAAAACTTAGACCCCTCTCCAATATGACGTCACAAAGCTGTAAAAATCCCCCC
>MUZC01000020.1:198523-259403 GCA_002072015.1 Radix auricularia
CCCCCCCCCCCCCAAAAAAAAGCGGTATTTTCAATTTGAAAATGAGCATGTTTAAAATCACATTTTTGTCACTTTAGTTTTAGTTTGTATTTATTGTAAGGGTGCACTTTAGTCAGTAAACTTTAGTATCGTAAAACGCGTGTACCCTTATAAAACGTCATTAAATAAATAGTTCAAAATTTAATATTGAAGTGGAAATTTGATTTAAAGTAGCGGTTGTTGTTTTTTTTTTTTTGACGTGACGTCACAATTCTTAAACTCCCACCCACCTTGTCACACATCGTCACAAATGTGGGGACCCTTCCCCCTCTAGCTGCGTGACGTCATTTACTGACGACCCCATTAGGCATAGGAATAGGCGAGGGTGTAAAATACGACGTCCTAAACTAGGAAAAGCTTCATTTGAAGTTGAAGGGATGTATATTATCAATTATCATCAAATTGATAATTTACTGTAGCATTGTTTCACATTAAAAGTGTTATTTTCCCTCAAAATAATTTTAGGAGAGACATTCGTCTTCGAAATTAATTACATGACAAACTAATTACAATTTTTATTATCCGGTGCCGATATACTTCTTTTTTAGGTTTTTAAACTTAATTTGCTTTCGACTTTATAGTTCGAAATACCTTTGCTACATAAGCATCCGAGTAGAATGCTGCCATGCATTGTCAAAAATATTTTCAAAATATAAATTTGTTACGCAATTTTATAATTAAAATTGACACGATACAATAAAAAAACGTATTCCGAAAATACTATTTGGCAGAAATTAAAACGAAACAAGCCAGATAAAGACCTTGAAATGGCTCGACGTCATCTGTTTTTGTCACGTGACTAAAGTCATTTTTTCTCATTTGCAATGGCTGCTGCAAATGTTGATAAACAGAAAGACGAGGCCTCCGACTTCAATAAGAAGCTAGAGCTTTTAGATAATGCAGATCGCATGTGTGAAACAGTTAGTAAAGAATCTAAAGATGTACCATTAGAACCATTAAATACACCTTGGACCTTTTGGATCGATAGGTTGACTATTAATTAATAATAATTTATTTTTATTTAGTTTTTTCTTTTTTTTTTAGTTTTTAATTTTTTGTCTTTTACTTTAGTGATTTTTACTTTTTAGTATTTAAAATTTTTAGTTAGCGTAATTTAAAACTTAGTGTAAGTCTAATTAAAGTAATTAATTAAATATCGGGATTCGGTAAAAACCTATATCTCCGACCGGGCCGACCTTATCGACGGCCATCTTGTTGCTATGGCTCGTCACCGGCCCGGAAAAATAGTGCGAGCCCCGTGAATTGTCCGAAAATTCTAAAGCTATACCTAACCCAAACCCTAAAATTAAAATAACTATCCTTCATAGCAACGGGAAGAGACGCGACGCTGCGGTCGGAGATATAGGTTTTAGCCCGGGATTCCTGCAGTTTCTACACGTATCTTATTTCACAGCTAAGTTTATAATTCCTTCTGTTCTGTCATACTAAAAATTAAAAAGTAAAAAGTTTGAGAAGTGATCTCTGAGAAGCACTGCGATATATTATACCTTCAACTATACTTTTTTTTACTATACTAATACTATACTGTATACTGTATTGTATATAATATATACTATTACTGACTGTCTATTACTATTAAACTTACTATACTATATTTATATACTACTATACTTTCTACTTAGACTTATGCTACGTGGTGGCTTAATAACTTGTGAACGCTACTTCACTTGCCCTAGAGTCCGTCATGGACTGAAAAGGGGTTATTCATTCATTATTATACTTTCTACTTAGACTTATGCTACACTAAAAAATACTGTATAACTGATAAATTTTAATTTTACATATTAAATTTTTTTATTAATTATCATTGATAATTTGAAATGTGTCATTTAAAATTTTTTAAATTCCTCTTCTCCACGTCCACATCATACTAAGTCTACATGATCATTAGTCCTTCTGTCTGAACTACGAGCTTACTAAACTTACTTAAAATTTGTGATTTGTGGGTTTGGGAGTTAGAGTTAGAGAGGCTGGGCTGTTCTTTGTTCTAGATTTACTTTAAAATTAAATGAAAATGAAATTTAAAAAATTATGACAGTTTTAAATTATTAATATTAAGTAAGTCATAATTCATCTGTTAACTGGTCCTAAGACACCTAAGTGACCTAAGATCGGAACCAATCCTGTTTAATTGGGGCCATTTAAAATTTAATTGCAACTTGAATTCTTCTGTCTGTATGAGTTTATTATTACTGGGAGATATTTTTTTGTTATTAAATCCTAGTTAAGCCAAAGCTAACCATTAAATCTGATTTTAATTATAATGCCAGTGAGTTGAAGATTGAAAAACAAAATTATTTTTATTATTCCCTTACCATTACTGTTTACTTCTTTGTTTTATTTACATTTTTGTGTGTGAATTTGCTTGAATTAGCGTTGGCAGGCAGACATTGCTCAAGAGAGCTAAGATCTAGCCGTAGTGACATCAAAGGCTGATAAAGCAATTTTTGATGTCATCAACGGACGGAATAGTGGGAGTCTTGATAAATCCAAAACATTTACTTTAGAGTTTTGAGAACTTAGGGAAAAATACCTCACTGCCGCTTACAGATGGTTAACCAGTCTATTTGTAGCAGTTACCAGTCCGATCAGTCCTCAAAAATGAGAGGTCTTGACAAACTTATTTAATTTAATACTAACTTAATTATTATTGAATATTTTTTAAATCTGTATTTATATACGAGGCAGTAAAATGCTGTATAAGTAGAAACATTACATTTTTTAATACAAAAATGTGACTTATCTTTTTTTCCGGATCAACGCTACCATCGTTGATTTTAAAATGTGGTTTCTGACATATCAACGATGGTGATGTCTAATTATTAAAACTGGATTGTTTCATTCCTTTCCTTAGCTATTTAACTAAAATTAGTTTAAATGTAATTTTTTTAATGTAATCTAGAATGATTTCCCTTGAATAAAAAGTCGGAAATGCTTTGCTTGAATGTGTTTTCACAGCAAAAGAAGCCTTTGAAACGCTTGTTTTCATTTTCGTTTTTACATTTATTTACAAACATGGATATTCAACCAGCGCATCTGTTTATCGACTTTGAATAAGATTATGTTAAAAAAATGTGATTTAAAAAAAAAAAAAATCAATAAAACAAAAGAATATTATTTTATGAAAATAAAGTCATAAAATTATTATTATCTGTTAAGTAATAAAAAATAGTTAATAACATTTTAAGATAGCATGGCAGCCCACGACCAATTTCCAGATTAGATAATTCTGTTAGTATGAGAAAAATAATTCTGTAGAAAAAGATTTAAATTTTAAAAAAAAGAGTGAAATTTGGAGCAAAACCAACTGTGAGATTTTACATTGTTAGATTTATAGTTGCTCCCTTTAACATTAACTCTGAATTGCGAAACGGCCGCCATTGCCAGAAATCGAATACATTATCTTTCACGCACTGAAAAGTTCTTATTTTCTGTAATTTTGTTTTTAAAGAGAGTCCTATCAAGGCGCACTTTTGGTTATAGAGGGAAGGGGGGAGGGAAAAGGTTATGTAACTATTTTAATCTCTATAGTTTAGAGTGTTGTATGTCAAGTAATATTGGACTAAGTTTGAACATTTGTTAGTATCCTAAGTTGTAATGAGTTTGTAACAGCATTCATGCCAGTCTGTATAGTTCACTCTTACTTTTTCAAATCATATAAAGGAGAAATTGTTTTATTAGATTTAGAAAGTCAATATTTTTGTATGAGGACACACATTGAAAACTGTCAGTGTGTAATATATAGTACAACAGGAAGTAAAATCTTTATGATCTTTCCAAAATGACCTTTGGTCCAGAATCTGTGATTGATGGAAATTATATTTAGAAACTGAGTACTTCATACAGTACTCAACCGTTTTTCAGCCACTTACTGTGAGTACTAAATCTGAAAAAAAAAATCAGTTGTTAGTTTTAATTTAAACTTTCAATTAACGCTTATATCCTTAGGCATGGAATGGGTTGTCTGAACGAACCAGGAAAATTAACACACTATCAACATTCAAAACTCTAATAATTCAAGAAGAGTCATAAACCATGGATAAAAGTAGGATGTGATATTCTTCTGTATATAAGACAAGGAAAGATATAAATGTTTGGGACAATGAGGCAAAACTAAAACAACATAATCATTACAAATTACAGACAATGAGATGGACAGATCTTGCTCTCCCAGAATATGATGGATATACGTCCATGTATTGACATTTGTACTTATTGTTGAGTATTCTTATGAATACTAAGAGAGTCAAATCATGTGTCAAGTTGTTGAAAATGTTTGTAAAGCACAGTCATACGCTATATGAGCATACAAAATAAATAAATGCAATGGAAGTCAAATCTAGGAAATAAAATTCATATCATGTGTTAAAAGGAGGCAAAAGAAGAGGGAAAAATTAGATGGAAAAGTTTATTTAAAGTACGTAATGGACTAATGAACTGTGAGCTGGAATTTAGCCTGGCCTCTGAGTTCAAAAATATTATGTGAATTGTTATTGATATCATTTACACATTCTGAGCAAATTAAACCAGGATGTATACATAATATTCAGCAAGTACAATATGTTCTTTACAGATGGATTACAGAAATGCTCTAGAAGTCTCCTGACATTAGAAAACCAAATTTTAAACTGTAAAACTCCTTAAATAACATCTTCCCAAAAATATCCTTCAATTTAATTATCACTGAGGTTTTGGTGATAAAAATTATAGATAATCGCAATCATTTTTTTCTTTCGCAGCATAGTAAAGAGTCAGTTTTTTTTAGTTTAAAATTAGAATTTATTTTATAAAAATTCTGGACTTTTCTTTTTCTCCTGGAAAAATCATGGAATATTATTGGTCTACCAACGCTGCTCAAACTCAAATTATATATTTCATAAATTGTAATTGACTGATTTTTGACAGATCTGTCCGTGGCACAACAGCAAGGGAGTATGAGTCATCTCTCACTAAGATCTACACAGTGGATACAGTACAGGTAGCTTGCTTTTAATTACTATTAATAGTCCGTAAATTTTATATATTTAAATGTATGATTCTTTTAATGAATCACATCAATAGAATTTTTTTTTCTAGCACATGAATATATACATATTATTATTTTAATCCTCACAAAATTTTATGTTTATGGCAGTTTTTTTTTTAGGACAGTTTATTGTTTCTTTATCTTAAAAATCTCTGTTTTTAGACTTGGAAAAAGTTAACAACCGTATTGAAAATTAACTTTAAAAAGAAAAAGGTCTTACATTGTATATCAAAAGACAGTTAATAAATTAAATACTTAATTAAGTAATGGTGGTACATTGAATAAGGTACGTTTTAATAAAATAATGGCTGTTAACGATTAATTTAAATTTAATCATTAACTTTTGAAAAATTAACAATTAATTAATTTTCTTGTTACAATTTTGTCAAATGTTTTTTTTTTATTTCTTTAGGGCTTTTGGAGTGTCTACAACCACATCCCAGACCCATCCAAGCTAAGTATAAGATACAGTTATCACTTAATGAGGGCACAGCGCAGGCCTGTGTGGTAAGTAAAGTAATCAGTCATCATATCATTTAAAGAAATAAATTCATGATATTTAAGTTACCAGTTCTATGTTCTATTGCCCATACAGATTGCAGATCCAAATATAGATTTTACTATTTATGTCCATGGCCATTAAGAAAATAATTCTGAAACCAATTTTAATGCATAATTATGTCGTTTCTTCCATTTATAATTTCCATTGTCTCCATGTCAGATTACTGGGTTATTAAATAGAAATACTAATTATATGAACACAAATAACATGACTTATCATATTTTACTTAATATTTTCAAGGGAAGATGAGGAGAACAGTGAAGGAGGAAGTTGGACATTCAAATGTAAAAAACAAGACACAGTACGTTTTTTTTTGTTATCAGTTCCTAAAATATAATTTACACATATTTTTGAAAAGAAGAAAAAAATTAGAAGTTAGAGAGAATAAGCAATAAAAAAAATTTGTTTTGATGAAAAAATTATTTTTAATATCATGTTGACTGATTAGACGTCATTATGCCTACAAGGTCGAATGATGTCATGTACGTCTGGAAGATAAAGGTCAAATGATGTCATGTATATTTGGAAATTAAAGATTGAAAATTTTGCATGAAGTAAAAATTCATTTCAAGTTCATGCTAGATTTCTTTATTATTTTACTATTCACTCTCAGGAAGAAATATGGAAACAATTGCTATTGGCTGCCATTGGTGAACAGCTCTCTGACTGCATGGCAGAAGGTTAATATAATTGTCTGCTACATTCAATAATTTTATAGTTCAAAAAAAAAAAATCTCTTTGGAATTGAAAGGATTAAATTCCCTCATTTAAAATTTCAATAATTTTATTTGTTCTTCTTATCACTTTTCAAGAAGCTTTCTATCTTGTAGAACATCAGATTATTTACTATTCTGCAAATTTTGGCAATATAAAGTTCTTGATAGCTTCTCTGCATCTTCTTCTGGACCCCACAAGATGAGTTTTTTTTTAAACATAGCTGGTATTTAAAAACAAGAACCGAGACATGCATTGAACTGCGGACTTTGAAATGCCAAAATATTTCCATGCAGTACATATATCAACATGACAGTTTTTTAAATTTGTAATGTGTTAATAATTCATCTTAGAAGTTTTATACTACATGAATGGGATTTTTTAAACCATCATTAATTAAAATTTATTTTTTATTCACTTTGAACTTCAGTTTTAAAAAAACAAAACTTTTATATGTTCATTAAAGCTCTCTATATTTTTAATAAATATATTTTTGGAGGGTTAAAAACAAAGTTGGTGGCAACCGAAACTGTAAGCTACTCTAATCAATCTCTGGCATTTTTTTTTTTAAAACTTGTATTTGACCTTCAATCTTAACCAACATCAATCCTAGCATCACAAGCGACCTATTAAGTGGATCCCCTTCTTGCTACCAGGTTCATATCCTCACGACTTTACTCAGAAATAACAAAAGCCAACTGAATGAAAAATCTATTATTGTCCTTAGCCTTCTGCACAATACCACCAGAGATGATCCAAAATTCTTCACACATGTTTTCACAATATCACAAAGTTCTCTTTCTTTAATACTCTAATCAAATTAAGACCTCCATACACCCTAACGCTAATAGCTCACAAGAAGGTCGTGAAGGAAAATAGGTAATCCGTGACAGCTATTTAGAAACCTTTAGTAACTTCAGTGCAGTATCTCTAAATACTATTGCACATTTAATGGCAAATTAAAATATTTTACTGTATTGAAAAGTATCAATTTATTTGCTATAATTGATTACTCATTATTAATAATAATGAAAGAAAAATATTTAAAAGTTTTCAAAATGTTAATATTAATATCATTTACTTATCTCACTTTAAGTCGTTTTTCTCTCCCTTAAAAATTATTTTGTTAAATAATTATATTTTAGATGATGATGTTATCGGAGTGAGTGTGAGCATTCGGGACAGGGATGACCTAATATTGATATGGAATCGATTTGCTCGAATGAAAGATCAGTCAACACTGGTACAGAAAGTTAAAGATCTGTTACCTCACATCAGTTTTACCACTGTATTTTATAAAGGTACCCTATTAGTATTTCTGGTTGGGTCATTTAAAAATGTACCTTTGGCTACAGGAGCATAGAAGAATGCATAGATAAGAACCACAAAACTGTTATCTACAAATTTATATAATAGATAGATTTCCAAATGACTAGAAATTGACTTATGAGAAATGAAATTTACATTTTATGGAACATTTATTTCAGCTTTCAGTATGCATGATGCATTTGAAGGAAGAAAAAGCCAGCGTGTCCAGACTCGATGATAGTGAAGTTAATATTATTGTGTTTGTATACTTAAATGAGGTGAGGTTAATTTTTTTGGATAAGGTATTCTTTAAAATTTACTATTTATTTATTTTACTCTTAGCTCAAGTGATACAGAAGTGTTGTACCCATCTTTAAATTACATTTTTTATTAAGTAATATGACAATGAAATGGTGCAGATACATCTCTAAAATTTAAAGAAAATTTTGTTTGAATTGTACAACTCAAAAGTTTGACTTGGTAGGGAAATTATCATAAACCAGTTTGTATTTTTCAAACCTTTTGGAACGTTTTAATGGGATCTTATTCCATGCTCATAATAATATTATATATTTATCAAAATTATAATAACAAAATATTGGATACTTTGCTAACGGGTCATTTTATTCTCCTCAAGTTAAATTTTTGTTTCTTTGTTTTCAGAATGCAATCATCTCACACAGAATCGTATTAATTCATGGACACATAAGCCTCACTTTGCAATGATCACAAAAGAAGGAGATGCCTAGCGAAGAAATGAGTCATGCAATACACCTAGTCTGGGATTACAAACTATTTCAACCATTTCACAGTGTTGAAAAAGCAGTGTCCGAGAATTATCAAAAAGGCGACCGGTTTGGTGAACAAAATAAAGTTATTTAGCTTGCTATGAAATTTAAATAAATTTTAACAAGTAAAGCTATATTATTTGTACAGTGCATATTTATTTTCTGTGAACATTTAGTAAATTTTAAAAATCTAAATGTTGAAAGATCCTAAATAATTAACTTTTTATTATATTATATTAAAAAAAATTTTCCCAACACAAATCTAACCTGCAACAGTATCAGTTCAGCTGTGCAGTCTTTTGCTTACGTGAATGCTTTTATATTCAGAAGGAAAGTAGAAAAACATTTTTTAATGTGAGAGTCAGATTTATACTATATTTTCTATTCATATTTACATGTAAGGATTCACAGATATGGTTTCATAATGTTTTTGAAGAGAAGGATTTTTTTATTTGTATGTGAATGTGAAATCTCTTTTTATGCTTTTTTTTTTTAAACTTAAAACTTTGGAGATTGTCATTTCATGTAAATGATTTACAAATAAACAAAATCATCCCTACTTTCTTTGTTTTTTTTGGTTTTTTTTTGTTGTTGTTGTTTTTTGTAATAACAAAACATTTTCAGACTAGGAGATTTGGATAAGTCCAATTAGTTTGGCTCCATTTATTTATTTATTTTTTTTAACAAAAGATATGCACATAAAGAGCACAGTAAATCCTACTGTTTTTAACTCATGATCACACATTTTTTTTTTTTTTAAAAAAGCTTAATAGTATTGTCACTACTTGGAATAGTTTCTAACTGGTTAAACTCCAACATGAAACTTTTTGTCATTGAAATAGCTTTAAAATCAGTTTTAAATTAACATTTTTAACTGGTTACTCTACAGAAACATTGAGTATTAACTTTTAGAAATTAAGTTTGTGCTTAGCAAATCTAGTGAGTATCACAAAGATATATATTTTTATTAGAAAAATAATTATTTAAACAAATTTAAAACTAAATTTTGTAAGAAGACAATAAATTTAAGCTTTATTTATCAACTAATACAAATAATAGTAAACGTTTCAGCTCATCAGTACAAAAACATAAATAATTACTTACATATATCTTAAAATTAAAACATTAGAGTCTATGTGATAAAAAATGACAAGAAAAGAAAAACAAAAACAAACAAGGACATAGAATATAAGAAAAAGGAGGAAGTTGAAGTATCTAAAGTAGAACAGTGAAAACCACAACAGGAAAACGATTTTGCAGTCGGGTAAAATTGTGGATTTGATTAATTCCATATGGCTGATGGCCTCTCTGCTATTTCATTTTTTTCTAAACAAGGCAAATCTTAAGTTCCCAGCAAGTGCCATACTACGACTGACTGAGCTGGTCCTAAATTTAAACTCGTTTGAGTTCAACGGACAGTTTTTTGATCAAATTAGTGGAGTTGCTATGGTAACGAAAATGGGACCAAAGTATGCATGCATATTTATGGGCCATTTGGAACACCTATGGAGTAAAAATTACAAAGGTATCTGTCCAGGGTACTACAAGAGATACATTGACGATTGTATTGGAATAACCAAAATGGACATATAGCATTGCAAAGTTTTATTGACTTCATTGGTAATTTCCATCCTTCAAATTCACATCAACTATTCATAGGAGTGCTGTTAACTTTTTTGGACATACAAATTAAATTGAAAGAAAACAAAATATCAACATCCATCTTTTACAAGCCATAGTTTCCTTCTGTACACATCGTCCCATCCTCAATCTTGTAGAAACTCTACCCCCTTTTCACAACTATTAGGACTTAAAAGACTCTGCAGTGATGAGGCAGACTTCTTGGAAAGAAGTGATGAAATGCTGGACTTTTTTTAGAAGGAGGTCATACCCGGAAACAATTTTAACATCAGCTGTCAACAGAATTAAAGGCATGACCAGACAGGACACATTTACATCACCAGTTCACGATCAATGTGATAGATCCAAATTTATTTTAACTTTCCATCCTCATAATTTTAAGGCCCGCCAGGTGATTCTCAAAAACCGACCAATCCTTATGGCTGACCCTCTAACTCAGCAGGTCTTCAAAAAACTTCCTCTTTTTGCTTTCAGGAGAGATAAAAGCCTCAGAGACATACTTGTAAGAAGTCACCTTCCCACAATGAAAGCACATATTGGAACTAAAGGTTGCAACCGTAATCGTTGCAATACTTGTCCATATGTGGTTGAAATTAACAAAATTTCTTTCCCTCTTGAGCAATTCGTAATAAAAGATGGATTCACTTGCACCAGTGGCAACGTGATTTATGCAATTCTTTGCAAGAGATGTAATAAAATTTATGTGGGTGAGACAGGTCGTAGTCTTGGAGATCGGTTTAGAGAACACCTGTACAATATAAATAAACAGGCTCAGTGTCCTGTGTCTAAACATTTTATCAGTGCTGACCATGACAGCATTTTGGCTATTGCAGTTACTGGTATTCTATATGCAAACAATACCCATGATAGAGTCAACATGGAAAATAGACTCATAAAACGATTTGGTACGTTGGCGCCATATGGAATTAATCAAATCCACAATTTTAGCTGACTGCAAAATCATTTTCCCGCTGTGGTTTTCACTGTTTTACTTTAGATACTTCAAATTCCTCTTTTTCTTATATTCTATGTCCTTGTTTGTTTTGTTTTTTCTTGTCATTTTTATCACTTAGACTCTAATATGTTTTAATTTTAAGATATATGTAAGTAATTATTTATGTTTTTGTACTGATGAAGGCATGAGCTGAAACGTTTACAATTATTTGTATTAGTTGATAAATAAAGCTTAAATTTATTGTCTTCTTACACAAATAGTTTGTGTAATTTGTTTTTTATTAAAAAGCTTTATGCAGTCCCATTCTGTATGATATATTAATTAATTTTCATAATTTTCATGAAAGTGATATGTAGATATTGATTACCAAGATACAGTGTTGTGCAGTTGACCATGCAGCATTTTTGTAGTTGTGAGTAATGACAAACTAAATTTAGGTGTAAATTACGGTCAATATACATTGCTGTATTTTAAATTGATAAAGTTTTTAAATACAATTTATTTTAAAGATTTACTCTATTTTTGGGCGTATAAAATGCACCCAATTATAAGATGCAGATTTTGAAGAATTCTGTTAACTAATTACATAAGATGCACAAGTCTGCCGAAGTAATTTATATCACATAGTTTCCATCCTTTAACATAGATGAAAATTTGGTTTCATTATTAATACCTTTAGATCAAAATATTATCTGAGGCTGGAGCACAAAATTTTATCTCCTGCTTGAAACATAAAGGTGTCCTTCCTATAAGGTGTAGTTATTGGTAACAGTTAAGTGCATTTTATATTTAATGTTTCTAAATGATGAGCTTGATATAATGGAGGGGCATATAGATATTTTAAGTGCCTGTACAAGATAAAGGCCCCAGTCCACCTTTTTTTTTTGTGTGTGTGTAGGTTAATTGACAATTTTCTTTCATTTTTTAAATGTTAATGTTTAGAAGATCCATAATTTTCTAATTATTTTCCAAAATGAAACCACTAGCATTTTAAAATTGTTCTTATATTCATGTATTTCAGCAGATAAGCTTTTCTAAAATCAATACTTTTTGGTCACTAATGATTCCTGTGCATGAGTATAACCTCACCTATATCGTTGATTTATCAATATGTAAAATGACAATCGCAAGAAGATAGGGGTTGAATTTTAAACAAGTCAACATACAAATAAGAAAACAGTAGCATCCTTATCTTTGTGCTAGTAAGCCATGTATAAGGAAGAGCTGCTTCAGTCTAAATGTGCCAAAATATTTAGAAAGGTCAATTTTTGTTTAGTTTTACAAATAAAGAATACAGATAAACGTGTTTAATTTCAAATGTATTCAATATTTCAATAATTAACAATTTTTTGTTCTTTCCGCTAACTGAAATTAGTAACAAATTCTCAACAAATTAAAAACAACACTTTCAATTTTTTTAAAATACTAAAACCAAAGACAAATATTTCCATTACAACATTTATTAATCATATAACCATCTCATTACATACACCAGCAAAAGACAACTTGCTAACCTCTAAAATTTTTTAAGGGTTTCTTTTAGATGCATTGGACTACTTACCACAAAGAAATAATACTAATACATAACAGAACAATAGTGTTTTTTAAAAGACTAATAGATATAAAGCCATTGAAAAGTTGTATTCTAATTTGTTTATTTATCTGATAAGTTGTTGACTCATTTGCCCTCCCAACCAATTTTATATATTTATTTATAGATAATATTGGCTAATTTTAACAAAAAATTTAGCTCAATAACCTTTTCTAGAGCTTGTATCAGTTGAATTTTTTTAAGCTCTCAGGCATAATTCTGACATTACTTCAAAACACTGACAACTCTTGAAAAAACATTTATTTTAATGGTGTGCATACTTTTAAGATATGGGACATCATTTTCTTATTTATTCACTTCTCTTTTTAAATATATTTATTAGATTCAACTACCAACTGATATGAGGAAAGTTAGAATCTACTTTAAAGGAGGATAAAGTGATCTACTGTAAATTAATACACTTTTTTTCACCATAAAGAATTGTTTAAAAACAAAAACTGTCAATATTTTTTTTTGAAAATCTCAAACCTGAGACAAGCTTTAGAATTATTATTAATTGTAAAACACTATTGTTGCAGTTTTGACAAGAATTAAAGACACAGAATCTAAATTAATTGACTACAATACACTGGAAGTATCGCATGCCAAAGAAAAAAACATTGTCAGTACAATGTGGACAGGATAACTTTCACAATGGAAAACAAAGTACAATTTTTGCAAACAGAAACTGACACTTGTATGTGAATTGAACTTTGTTTTTTTTTTTTAAAATGCACAAAAGAATTTTAGAATTTCCTTGCAACCAACCCTCAGTTGTGGTGGATCATATCACTGATTAAACAGTACAGTACTAAAAATTATAGCCAGTTTGTAAAAAAAAAAGTTTTTAAAACCAGCAACATTTAATGACTAAAAGAAAGAGGGCAATTATCTTAATGGCATTCCATTTTATAGATTTTGAAAATATAAATTAGAAAAGTTTAAAGGCTCAGTTTGGAATTGTAGTATTTAAACTTAAACCAATCAACACATCATAGATATGATAAACCCAATGCCTGCCAACTGAGGGTTTTCTGCTTTGAATACAAGAAACTACAACTTCAATTTTAAAATCAGTAATTGTCTTTTTTTCCCTTCTTTAGTATTATCTGATACTATGGTCACCTAATTCAGTGATATTTCAACATATAAAATCATATCAAGTTAGTTTTGTAAAGTACTATTATATTTTGTCCAACCACATAGAGAAAGTGTTAGATTAAAATTCACTGGAGTTATTTGTGAACATATAATTTTTTAAAAAAAACTGTTTTTGATCCATTGAGATTTTGAGTTTACAAATAAACCACAATTACACTAAGCTTCCAAGTAGTATCCTGTTCAAAGCGTTTATTCAGCCAGGACTCTATTATTCTTTATGCTTTTAAATTAAAAAGTCAATTTCTAAGACCTTTAAATATGCCTCCATTATCTTGTTTCTTACTATTATTCAATTATTTTTTAAAGTTCAAACTTATGAAACCGTCATTTAGAATTTGACAAAAGTCATGATAGCCTACTTTAATGACTATGCAGCTGACAATTATACATCACCAAATTTCTGAATTTATGGTGATTTTTCTATTTTAAAAAATCATAGTTGAATTTTCAAAAATCTAATAAAGTACAATTCTTTTAAAAGTTAATATTTAAAATGGATATTCTATGCTCTAAATGTATTAAGATATCCTAATTAGTCCAACATTGAGCATTGTCATCAATAGGGAGGGGTAATAACTGCCAAACTAATAAAATGTTTTAGCTTACAGTGATTTATGACTTCAAATGTTTATGGTTCCATTTATCTCTTCTAAAAGCATTGGTCATCACACAAAGAATTTATCATTGAAAAGCTTAAAATTTAAGAGTTATTGCAAACAAAAAAGTAGTTAACATTACAATCTTCACAATAGTATCTAATTTAAATGTATCTGAAAAGCCTGAACACAAACTTATGACCCATTACTAATTTAGGTTTTATCTCTTTTTTTTCTCTCAACTTACTGAATATAACTAATAGTAATAGAATTTTTTTTTAAATGGTATTTATAAAAGAAGAATCTCAAGAGTTTCAAACTTGGCTAAATTAGTTTGATTACCTAATTCAACTTTCACCAATGGTATTTGATTACCTAATTCAACTTTCACCAATGGTAATCTGAAAACGTTGAATAATTCTTCATACTGAAATGGGTTTCATAATTTCTATGATCAGGAATTTCATTTGATTATTTTAAAAAGACTTAGACATCAATTGTACAATAAAGTGCAAATATATGAAATGTAAAATAACTATTTCACACTGTAAACATGCAGTAGTTACTTGTAAAGAAAATAGGGGATGTGAGGGACGAAAAGAAAAAAAACACCTCAAAATCACTTAATCTTAGAAAAATTTCATCAAATAATTCTTGTTTACAATATGGTTCTCACAAAATAACCCACAAGTTGTTATTTAAATTCACTTCTTCAAATATGTAATATGCAGATGATTAAATTATTTTCTCAGATAAATAAATAAATAATATTTGTGGGGTTTAGTGCTAATTTTTTTAAAATAAACTACGTTTCTCAAATGTGTATGTTAAACTTTCTAATTACAATATAAAAAAATCCCTTTCACATAATTTTAATATGAAAGTCATAAAAACCTGGAAAAGCAAAATTCCTCATTTTAGAAATTAGTTAATTCAGGTTGCTTGGATTTTTCCTGTACATGTTTTTTAAAAAGGAATTTACTTTTTAAAAAAGATTCTGAATGTCACCAAAAGAAATACATTTTCAAAGGAAAAATAAAGTTTTTAAGTGAAAATGAAAGGTCTAAATACATGTAATAAATTAATTTTATTGCAGTGCAATTGTAATAAAATTCTAAATGGCTTTTTTTTCCCTCGAATTATTTTTTAAAACTTTAATCATAAAAAAAACTTTGTTTAAATTAGTGAGATAATAATATTTGTGAAAATTTAAAAAAAATAAAAATCTGAACTAAAAAAAAAATAAAAAATTAAAGAGATATCATGTGCAACTGCTTTTAAATAAAATCTTAAACTTTTTATTAAAACTGACCCTTTTTAATCAGATACTGTTTATTTTTTCATTATAATGGAAGTAATGATATCCTTTATTATTATAATCATAAACGAAAAAAAAAAAAAAGAAAATATTCTGTGTATTGCAGCTTCTTAAAGCAATCTGCAAAATATGTTAATACAAAAATTCAACACCAATAAGATAAAATAAAAATAAATCATGAAGCCCATTCCTGCAGTTTTAATAAGATATCAATAGACAACTGCTGTCAGGGCTATTCTTTCTTCTCTACAGAGCAAATTTTAAATAAAATATGAATATAATATAAAAAAGAATACCTATAGTGTTGCAAATGTTATAATTATTTTTGCATTTATTTTTTTTCTGAACAATTTTTATTTTATATAACTTATGAAAATAATATATTAACAGTTTCTACCTAATATTTTTTTTAAAAAAGTAACCCTTTTTTAAAATACCTTTTAAAGTTAATTAAATATGATTTGGCAGCTTGTCATTTTATTTGTATTTCAAAGTTAAAAATTATAAATGATATTTCAAAAGTTAACCCTAATTAAAGTTATTTTTTAAAAAAAACTTTAATCCTATCTTTAGGCTTGAAAATAAGGTGGCAGAATTAGGATAAATAATTTATTTATAAGTATAACTAAAACTCAAATTTAGATACCTTAATAAGATAAATATACTATTACCTTAAAAAAATCATCTTGATAATAAACTACAAATTTAAAATTGTTCTTGTCCATTAGTTATCAAAATGACAAGCATGGCAAATTCTTCATTCACCAGATCTTGTCTAATTTCTCCTTTATTTGGCTCCACCAGTCAGTCCCCCATGACTTTTTATTATACAAGTCAGAAAAAAAATAAGAAGAGGAGTTAAAGACAATGATTTACTCCTTCAAATCCAACGAGTGAATAGATTTATGCTTAATCCCTCCTTTATACTCAATTTGCTGGAAATATACACCTCATCACACATTTGTACCAAACAATGGTAAAAGCATAATTAAGATGTTACAACAGTATTAATTAATGCATGTTATGGAAGCTTGATGAAAAACTTTCTTGCCTTTCCAATGGCTCATACACACAAAGCAAGCAGAGGCATTCACAAATTAAAATATCAATATCCAATTAGGATTGTACAAAAAAGATCATCAGGAAATGTACAAATAATACATTTCTTTGTAAAATTCATTCAAAAATATATGTAGTGTGAACATTCATAAAGCAAAGAATAAAATGACAAACCCACGGTTTAATTTTCTCATAATTTGACTAAGATATATTATTAATTCGTACAATTACTAAAGAAACCCCTGATAAGTACAATGACTTCTAATTTGAAATAATCTTTTATTTGAAGAATGTTTTCCTAAGTCTGTGGTTAAATAATCAGGTCAACTTTATAAAAGTGGAGCTTTAAATTAATCTGTGAATAAATTTATTTTCACAATACTTTTTAAAAGCCAATCGTCATATTTTGAAATTAATCAATCAATCCTTTAAATATACAAAATAATTATTTGTTCTTTTACTCAGGAACAAGATGGATGATAGGTAAATTTAATTTTTTTTAAAGGCCAATTTTCATGTACTGTTACTGTTTACTATCTACACTTTTGTTAGACTTGACGCTGAAGTCTGACACCAGGTGAAAGGACTTTAAAATAATTTCTTGTGAAACGTTTTCTTCTCATTTATGTTTTGAATAGACAGGACATTTGTTCATAATGATATCAGCTTGAAAAAAAAAAGTTCATAAAGTGTATCAAATTAACTATTGTTGCTTACTAAATAAAATAACTTACACAATCCCCTACACAATACAAAAAATACAAATGGGATAACTTGGGTGTTTCTTAGGAGAGTAATATAGATCCACTAATGAAATAATAGAAAAAATCCCATTGAGTTTAGAAAATAAAAGGTAAAGAAATATTAATTTGGTGATAATATTGAATCATACAAGGTAAGAAACATTACAACATAATGGCAATATATTACAAACATACATCATCTTTTATCATTTAAATACTGGGGGGAAAATATGAAAGCCAAGCACTTCAACACCTCAATGACTTCAAATACAATTCATTTTTCCATTCCTTATGATGAAAAAAGAACAAACAAGCAACTTTTCACAAAGCTTGGGAAAAAAAAACAAGACCCTTATCAAGTTTATATAAAAGCTAAAAAACAGTAGTAATGAGGTGTTGACTAATAAGCTCAGCTGAGGGGTTAAATCACAACAATGGATAATATCTGTTTTGGCCAAATGACAGAGAATATTAATGACACATTTATACATAAATCTATTTGTAACAAAAGTTTTTTTTTACAATTTTTTCCACTTATTTTGTACATGTTCAAACATTTTCCATACATAATTATTTAAATACAAAATGTACACAAAATATGAACATTTTAATTTTCTCTAAACTCAATGGGATTAATTCAATATTCTCAAAAACCACACACATGAATCTTAGTATTACTGTCATGTACATCTAAATAAAATTTCTTAATGCCCATAACAGTTATATGAACTTTCATTTAAATGATTGAAGAGACACAAAAATTTCAAGAATTTGATATTATTTTTAGGGATGGGTAGCAATAATTCTGAATTGAAGTTTTGTTAAAATAAACTGGAACAGATGACAAATTTTCTAATAATTACATATCCCTGCCTAATAATCCTTTATTATTGACAAAGTATAAATGTACAAATCTGAACAATATTTCTTTAACAGTTTGTTTATACATTATTGTTTTAACCTTTGATACTGACAGTTGCTGTGCCATTTTCGTCATCCTCATCTGAAGCTCCACTGTAACCTCCATTAATTTCCTCATCTACTTCCTCAAAATCCTGCTCACTGTTTTTTGATCTCATCCTATGAATATAAAGATTTCATTTTAAAGTTGTAATTTAATTATTGATTGGTACGGATGACACGGTCTTCCTTCACCTGTATTTATAAAACAAAGCTTTACATCTATTATTTATTCCCACTAATTGTTTATCTCGTATTAAATTTTAAAAATCCATTAATTATAGAGAGAAGCAACTGCCTTTAAAATATTTTCTTTACTTCTTAAATAATTAATTATATAGTAAAAATACATCCATAAATTAATTACTGACACATCCATAGGAACTCCTTTCCAGGTCTTTGTTTAATGATTTAAAATAAAAAATACACAACTAGTGTAAGGAAAAGCAACCAGAAACAATGACACTCCCTTTTTTTAACTCTTTCCCTGCCAATCGCCGATATATAGGCGATCTCGCCTGGTCACGGTTGTGCCAATCGCCGATATATAGGCGATTTGAGTTTTTGAATTTATTTCGTTGCTTCGAGTGTCCCATTAGATTTTTTAAGTTTTAAAATGAGAGGTAACTCTTTTCTACTTCCTTTCTGTTTAGAAATAGCATGTGTTTACATTCAGTAGTGTTAAAATTAGCAGCTTGTTTCGATTTATTTTGTAAACAAAGATATGGCCACGCCTACTCAACGAACATAGTGATTTATTTTAGTATTTATTGCTATCTTATTAAATTTAAATGTGAATTATTGATGCAGAAACATTTTAAAACAATAATAAAACATTAGTTTTAGGATTTAGTTAAGATTTTCATCCGTATGATAAGGCATTATATGGAAAAAGAGCAGTGGTGACAGTTCGGTGTCTATATAAGGAAATAATAGAAAAAAGTTTTCTGCCATGGTCATCATCAATACAAAAAATGTCATAACTTTAAAACTACATGGGATATTTTCAAAATTTAAAAAGCATTTATTTCATAAATGGAATTTACATTGTGATAATTAAAGGAGAAAATGATTACAGCTATGCAGACTTTCTTTTAGTTTGGTAAGTTCAGATTTTTTACAAAGAAAATTTATGACACAAAAATTGATCACAAAATCTTATAGCGAAAATAATTTTTGGTTTGGTAATATTTTATTTGTTTCTACATAATTAAATTCTCTATTCAATTTCCTTTCTTTTGATATAAGATACAACAATGTTGCTTTAGACATTTATTAAACATTGTAAGATAGTTAAGGTCACCCTTAAAAAAATTACCAAACTAAAAAAATGGTCTGGCACGAACGTGTAAGAAACCCCCGAAACCCCCTGGCAGGGCAAGAGTTAATACTGTGTCATTGTTTGTTAGTTGTTGATTTTCCTTTCTTTTTATCTTTATATAACTATTTTTCTTGATATATTATGTCTTAATAATCTAAATATAATTTTAACTTTTAATGTGCCATAAGGTTTTTGGAAAACTTCCGCCTCAGTACCATAAGAATTTTCCGAATTGCGATCAACCGGTTATAAAATTTTAAAAATTGCGTTAAATCCATTTTTATTATTATAGTCATACTGACGTCATCTTTTAGAATAAGAATGGTTATTTTATGTATCCGAAAGACCGTTTTGGGTTTTAAACTATTTTTACCTGTAGTTTAGTACTATTATTTTAGTAATAAAGTATAGCGAAATCACATCTTCGAAAAAAAAAAGTAAAATCTTCCAAAAAACATCGCGAATCGAGCGATAACACTAGCGAGGTAAACAGCTGTCATTGCCGGAAGTCGAAAACATCGTTCATCCCGCACTCAGTAGTTTTTATTTTCTGTAATTTCGTTTCTAAAGAGAGTTCTATCGAGTCGCGCATTACCGCTCTTTGGTACTAAACGGTAAACCGCGGATTACCGCGCTTTGGTACATTAAGAGTTAATACTGAAAGTACTGTATGTAGGTACTGATGAAGGTATTAAAATTTATTGTTTTGTTCGTGTATTATGTTTTTTATTAAAAAGCTTTATCACAGTGATTAATTTTTTTGAAAGATAAATTGAACTTACGTTGAGGAAACATCAACAGTTACACCTCGTCCTTTAGATGATGACTTAACAGTTCTTCCCCTTCCTGGTCTAGCAACAATTCGAACTGGCCGTTTTGCTGGTGATCCTCGGCCTCTGGTATAATACTGTAAACACAGTAAAAAAATATATATATGAGTGAACTGTAATTTTATCTACTCTCATGTTTTCTTGATTAAAAAAATCACAAATATAGTCTTTTCCTTGAAAGAAAATTTCAAAAAATTATATTAACAGGTTTTATTAAATTATGTGAATAATAAATGAGGATCAATGAACAAGTTTACTAACAAATGAATTTTACATAAAATTTGTTTGGATCTATGTTGACAACTTGATTGCAATAATTACTGAAAACTAATTATGTTTCCAAAACTAAATATAAGCAAAATAAAACAGCAAAGACTTGTAATTATAATTAGGGATGTGACGGAGCTGATGAAAATCCGCAACCGCCGGATTCGGCAAATATAAATCCGTCGGATTCAAATGCAGATTTGGTCAACACTTGGATAAAAAAGGGAGTATACCAAGGTGTCAGTCCCGTGCCCCCCCCCCCTCCATAACAAGAAAAATAAGTAATTAAAAAACAATGCATATTGCAGTTTAAAAAGAAAAACAAAATGAATTAATTTAATTCCACGTAAGTAATTTGAACCTAAATTTTAAAAAACGCTTAAAATCGAGTAAAAATTAAAACAATCTGACAAACAACATTTAGCAAAATTAAAAACTAAGTTCTTAAAATTGGAGAGTTATGAGAGCATTAAACAAAATTAAAAATACTGTTTATTGTCACATTCACATGAAGCCTCAGTACTTGAAATTAATTAATGGCAGATTAAACTTCAAGGACACCAGTTTCTCTGCATTGTCTGGCAGTAGTCTGCTGCGACGGTCATCTATTGCGAGGATTAGAAAACTCGGATGAAAACAATTTCGTGAGAGGGGTGTATCTAAAATACGTTCATGATTAAATACGACGTCTAATCTATGGACAGCTGAGTAAGGGTCTAGGAGTTTAGTTTTATCTGTTTTCTTTATTTCGGGTTTTCGAAAGTCTCTTTGTCTTTTAATGTTAGTTACGATTAAGGTTGTTAAGACCGCTCGTTTTTGAGGACCGACTAACCGTTCAAAAAAAGACCGGTTAACCGGTCGTCCTTATATCCCTAATGTTTTGAGACCCATTTGAGAACTAACAAGAGAATGTTGTCGCCTGGCATCGTCTGATGGCATCAAAGCCCGCTTCCCCCCGCTTGCGTTCAGCTCTTTCCGCATGCCCCTCAATTCAAAGCATTTTTTTAAATCCAAAAAATTAACTAAACAGTGATGGTTAATTGTCTTTTTAATATTTTATTTTGGGTACTCGTAGTTCACCGGTCTAAATAAGAGGACAGGTTCAATAGTTCGTTAAAGTTAGCAAAGTTTTTTCATTAGATTCAAAAAACCAACGCCTCGCCCCGTCCTTTGTGACGTCATGTTTACCTCTCTTGTGTGTGATGCCGATCAACTCGCATATTAAAATTAATAATATAATAAAATTATAAAGCTTCGATAGAATGGAATTTATTTTAAAAAACATTACTTTTCGATCGTCAACTCGCCAGAATAATTGAATTTTGCGACGCACATGTTCCCCCTCCCCGTTTTTTTCTGTTCAAATAGGGTTTGAGCTACACTCGGCGTACTATTACTAGTATTAATGTGGTAATCAAATGCCTTTGACTAGCAGGAAAACTGTCACTAAAAGACCGAACTCGAATTTGTGGGCCGATTAATCGCCCGGTATCTTTGCTACGTCTTTCAAATACCTCTCGTAATATAGGTACATGTACTTCACTAAGCGGCGTGCGCCGATAAGTTTTTGAATGCCTGAACTGAAACAGACTATAAACCGGTGATCAGAAAATGCGGATAGGTCACGGGGTCATATGCTCTTATAGCTTTCTTTGTCTTTATAAGAAACAGACTATAATTAATATAAATAGAAACAGCCTCGGCCTTGACCGTTGTTGAAATCTAACGCGCACTGTGTTAGTCTAGTACAGTCACCGCGACAAAGCGAGAGGGAGAGGCGTTACCGCTTGTGTTTTTTTTTCACTACGTTATCGCTAGGTTTGTTGTTGTTTTCTTTTGGGTTAGGCGGTCCTACGGTCATGAATAAAGATGACCGGCCGCTTAGTGAAGTACATGTACCTATATTACGAGAGGTATTTGAAAGACGTAGCAAAGATATCGGGCGATTAATCGGCTGGATCTTGGTATCGCTTTAACTCACCGCGACAAAGCGAGAGGGAGAGGCGAGGCGCGTTACCGCTTGTGTTGTTTTTTTCACTAGTTTTTTTCACTGCGTTAACGCTAGTTTTTGTTAGTTTGTTGTTGTTTTCTTTTAGGTTACACGGTCCTACGGTCCCGAATAAAGATGACCGGTCCTGGTCTGAGGACCGGTTAACCGAATAACCGGTTAACAACCTTAGTTACGATTTCTACGGCCGTGTTTCATCTGAAAACGGTAATTTTTCAAATTCGATTCAGACGTATTTTTTTAAAAAATCCATCGGATTCGAATTCGCTAAAAAAAACGTCAAAGTTCGAATGTCGTCGGATTCGAATTTGAACTTTGTCACATCCCTAATTATAATGGAATAATGGAATTGGCTTGACTATGATGAATATTGTTGGGTAACAGATGACACTTTCCATTTGCAATTAATATTTCATTAGGGTATTTGTGAGCCTGACATGTGCCTTTCGAACAGTAAAAGCAGTGGCACAGTTTACATTATGAACAGAAGTGGACTGAAAATGGACAACACAGGCAATGCTTAAGCTCTGCTAGATATCCACAAAGAAAATATATGCTCTATTTGAGAGACAGCTTTGAAACCATGCCAGACCTGAACAAGGAAATATAAAAGTAATTTTGAATGGCTCTGAAAAGTCACCAATGATTGTTGGTATCAGTGGTAGCCAAAGAGGTCCAGGGTGCAGAAATTACCACACGCCAGCCTGAGCAGGAGGCCATTTTATACTTTCAAGTTTATAGCTAAGTTATCTCAGTTAACTTACTGCTGGTCTATAGGTTCCTCTGCTACTGTATAGAGGAGAAGCTAGTCTACCTCTTATCAGTCCACCCCTAGGAGGCAGAAAGCCACCTCTCCCATTGTACAGTCCTCTGGCAATAAAAAAAGTGTTAGATAAAATGTTGATAATAGCTAAATTCTTTTATCAATTAACTTAAAATTCAAATTTTAAAAGCATTTCACAGTAATTCTATTTTATAATAGTAGTAGAAATTCCTTATGCCACAAAGAGACTAAAATTTTGCAAAGGTAAAGAAAACATAGCACTGGAGTTTCTTTAGCTATAGCAAAAATCTTTACTAATACTATAAATTAAAAATATAGCTTCTTGCGGAAAAATTTTTTACAAATATTTTTGGATTATTCTTATTAAAAAATTCTTCTTATATTCAGCACAGAAAAGTTATTAAATCTTACTTGTTACTATTTAAGGATGAAGGCCAATTGCAAATAAAGATTTTGGTTGTCTTTTTTTCCTTTGGTTTCTAGTTACTTCATATATTTTTAAAATTATTACTCGATTATTCTTACAAGCTGATGAGCACTTAAATTATTTTTTTTAAATGCTACCAGTTTTACTTAATACTGCAACAGTGCCTATTATTTGTTCTATAACTCTTAAAGCCCCAAAGCGCGGTAATGCGCGCCTCAATAGAACTCTCTTTAGAAACAAAATCACAGAAAGTAAAAACTCTTCAATGCATGAAAGATCATGTATTTTGACTTATGGCAATAGCGACCGCTTCCCTCACTAGTGTTATCGCTCGGTTTGTGAAGTTTTGGTAGTTTTAAAGGGTTCTTTTTTTTTTGAAGATGTGATTTTTTTATACTTTATTATAAAAAATAATAGTACTTAAATACAGGTAAAAATAGTATTAAACTCAAGACAGTCTTTTGGATACGTAAAATAACCATTCTTATCCTAAAAGTTGAAGTCAGAATTACAATATTAACCATTTACTGGGAAGAATTTTTTCCACTATCATCCTCCAAATGGGCAAGATGTTTTTACAATTTTGGAAATTTTGAAATAAAATGAATTCTCTTTCGATTATTTTTATTAATTCATGTCCCCCCCCCCTCCCAAAAAAAAGAGAGTTCCAATTACATTTTTAATTATAAAATAACGCCGAGATTTCAACTGAAAGTATTACTGGCTGTTTTGCCAGTTTAGGGGATAAGATGTTTTTGGCTGCTATGCCCAATCAAGGGTTAATATAAATGCATATTACACAATTTTTTACATTGCATGACCAGCTGATCCCAATATGGGAAATTCTTATGGGACTGAGAAAGAAGTTTATTGAAAATCTTCTGGGGCTTCAAGAGTTAACAGCTTATTCCAATTATATAATAACAATTATTACTGATCTTTTTTCTAATAGAATACTAGTACTTTAAGTTAAACACTATCAAGTTTAATGGTATTAGGCACTGTAAATTTATTTTCTTCTTATCTTATCTATTACAGACGCTCCTATATAGAAGATTATTGTGTCCTACACTTATCTATGGTTTGTGACAGTCCTTGTGGTTTGTGTCTAGCCCACAATTACATTCCACTAAAAATATGTGATGCATTAAATGGCATTATTAATGTTAATACCTTCCTCTCTGCCCAACAGACATGACTTGAGGAGGCAGTTGGGTACCCCGACCTCTACGGCCTGACATGTTTGGGCCCCATTGTCCAACTACTACTCCAGCAATTTCAAGCTGTCCTCCTTGAGCCTCAATGGGTGACCTTCCTATAAAAGAAAATTATCTTTAATTATGTCTGCTTTCTGCAATATAGCATTTCTATCAAGTAAAACAAAGTAATTAATTAAATAATCTTGAGAGTTGAAAGTATTGATTTTTACATAATATTTTAAGAAAAGGAAATAATCATAGCTTTAATCTAAATAAATAAAATCTAAAAATAAAAATTTAACTTTGTAAATATGCATTGTTCAGATTTTCTAAGCACTTAAATTTATTCAATTAAATATAAATGGAACTAAATAAAGCCTTACTAATAAGTAGTTTGCTATTGGTAGAAAATTTTTATCTCCACATTTAAAGCTCCAAGGTACTTCTTGCTCCTCTCTATGGTATTTAATAATAATTTTTTCCTTTGCTTCAAAATAATTATTTCCACTTTTGAAAAACCCTCTCTGCTTCAATAAGAAGAATTAGGAGGTGAAAGGAAAATTGTTTATAATAGACAAAAGCTATCTGGTTAATTAACTGCTTATTAACTGTAAAACACTGAATTAACTCTTAATGTGCCAAAGCGCGGTAATCCGCGGTTTACCGTTTATTACCAAAGCACAATAATGCGCGTCTCGATAGAACTCTCTTTAGAAACAAAATTACAGAAAATAAAAACTCTTCAGTGGATGAAAAACTATGTTTTCACCTTCCGGCAATGGCGGCTGTTTCCCTCACTAGTGTTATCATCGCTCAATTTGCGAAGTTTTTACATATTTTTTTTTCGAAGATGCGATTTTTGCTATACTTTATACTAAAGTAATGGTACTAAACTACAGGTAAAAATAATTTTAAACTCAAAACAGTCTTTTGGATACATAAAATAACCATTCTTATCCTAAAAGATGACGTTAGTATAACAATAATAATATAAATGGATTTTAAACAATTTTTTTAATTTCATAACCGGTTGATCGCAATTTGGGAAATTCTTACGGCACTGAGGCGGAAGTTTTCCGAAAACCCTAAGGCACATTAAGAGTTAACAAATTTAATTCAACTGATGACTAAAGTGATGTAAATACCAAAACAAACAACCAAAGAAATATATCAAACATGTACTGAAAACTTGGATTTTAATTAAAAACAAAATTGAGCCAAAAATTATGCAGAATATTTTGAGAAAACAAAACTAAAACATTATAATTAAGTGCCAACCATTCTACTGTTGTGTTTCTTAGATTTTAAGTTTTAATAGCAAATTATACATGGTAATACAGCGGTACCTCGGGATACAAATGCTTTAAAATAAGATCCAAGATACAGAAGGCCACTGGATGAATTTTTCCCCCCATTATATGAAGAAAAAAAAAACAAGATACAAACAAACATACAGCTGACAACACTGGTAACAACATGACATCATTCTATGTGCCACCAACAGTTCAGCTCTCTCATTGGTCAATTCCAACCCTATTGCTATGTCACAGTTGAGAATTTGTGCTTGTCATCAATGCTTTATTTACTTTGTAGTTTGGTTGATGTTAATGTCCTAAATTTGTGAATTATTTTCATGAAATCTTTGTTTGTGAAAGCTTTTTGTTATAGCAATGGCTTCAAAGAAATTAATAATCACCTCACTCCAAAGGTAAAAGTTCACATTTGTATACATAAATGTCATTTATTTTGTTCTGTTTTCATTGTTTTATTATTATTTGTTTTCTAATGTGAACTTTTCAGGTTGAAGACTCCTATCAGGTTTTTAATATTGTAATACGCGTGACACCATGAAAACGTTCTTAATTAAATTGCAAGCAACGAAATATTTCAGTGGAACTTTTATTTAAAGTTGCGCATTTTGATGTGACATCATATATCTTTAATCCCTCACCCTTGTCACAAATGCATGACACCCTCCCCTTGGCCCGTGACGTTGTTTAAGGACAGTCCCAAAGAGTAGAACAAAATATCTCTTCGAAGGGGGTCCTGAAAATGTATGGAGTGCAATAGGGGGGAGGAGGGTACAATATATGACTTTTTGTGCATACATACATATGAATGGCCTGAAAATGTATGGAGTGCAATAGGGGGGAGGAGGGTACAATATATGACTTTTTGTGCATACATACATATGGATGGCCCCTAAGAGAGAGATAATTTTTTCTGCTTAGTACCTGATCATAAAAAGCAGCTAAATTAAAATTATAATACTGGTATCGAATCTGCTACTTTAAAAAAAATTATTTGGTGTGTCATGAAAGTGAGTACAATCCAACCCCTGCAATTAACTCATAATGTACAAAAGCGCAGTAGTCTACGGTTTACCGTTTTGTACCAAAGAGTGGTAATGCGCGACACGATAGAACTATCTTTAGAAACGAAATTACAGATAATAAAAACTATTCAGTGCGGGATGAACGATGTTTTCGACTTCCGGCAATGGGGGATGTTTCCCTCGCTAGTGTTACGGCTCGACTCGCGATGTTTTTGTCAAGTTTTTAAGGTTTTTTTTTTGAAGATGCGATTTTGCTATACTTCATTACTAAAATAATAGTACTAAACTACAGGTAAAAATAGTTTTAAACTCAAGTCTCTCAGATACATAAAATAACCATTCTTATTCTAAAAGATGACGTCAGTATGACCATAATAATAAAAATGGATTTTACCCAATTTTTTAAATTTCATAACCTGTTGATCGCAATTAGGGAAAATTCTTACGGTACTGAAGCGGAAGTTTTCCGAAAACCTTATGGCACATTAAGAGTTAACATGAAAAGTAAGGGATTGTCTTATTTGCAGCGATTTCGGCAAGTTGATGGTTGAAAAATAATTAGCCGTTGCAAAAAATGGAAATTCCTAATTATCACCACCGTTTACTCAGTGTTTTATCTTAAATTCATGAAATAGGCGGGCAGTGAGTAAGAGAGGTAAATACAATGACACAAACAAAGCATTGCAGGTCTAAAATGTTAACATTCTTTTGTAGTTTTAAAAAACTAAGGGAAAATAGCTTGCCACTACTAATTGATTGTAAACCAGTCCTCAAAAACAAAATGTTTAATCAACGTTGATAAATTTATATGTATAAATAGGTAAAGTGAGAGAGAAACAGAGAGCGCCATGAACTATAGACATAGATTAATTTACACATTTATAGGATCACAAGAAATCTCAAAAATATATTTTTTAAATTAAATAAAAAAAGAAAACTAAAGCGGTAAGGAAATTTGAATATGCAAATGTCGAAAATGAAAAAAATAAGGAATAGCACTATTTATACCCCCCAAGAGTCTTCTTGATAATGAAGGTGTTTTATGGTGCATTCTAGTGGAAGTTGATGTAGGGAGCTCAACAAGAGCTTAGGGAAGGAACAAAATATACAAATATCATCATCTAAACAAAAAGGAGCTACATTTTTTAAATTAACTTTTTCTTTTAACAATACTGATATAGAGTAAAATCATTTTACTAAACAACTTATTTCATTATTAGTTTTACCCTTCTAATACCAGGTGCGACTTAACCAACATATTTATTTCCCGTTGGCCCAAGCACGATTTTATTACAGATGCCACAATTTTTCCCAGTGGCCCCAGTTTGTCTATTAGCCACATAAAGGGTTATCTGATGTAAACAAGGTTATGAACTTTCCCCTATTCCCAGTTAAACATTAATGTCCTGCGCATGCTTGGGTTAGGCTAACCTTATTGCATCATACTGTATTATCATCACCTGAAATGTGGTTACCCTATTTATCTGTCTAATTAGTCTTTAAATTTGTTCCATTTTCAGTTTATGTAAATATATATGTTGTGCGCATTGACTTTATGGTACAGTAATACAGTATGTGTAATATGCTATGCAGTGTTCTGTCCTCCTGTACTTAACATTTCTTTTAAAAAGTTTAGTTAACAACCTAATCAATTTCTACACTGATAATTATCTTATGTTATCAATTGCACAAAACACAAATCTATGGGGATTAGCAAAATAATGTTACTCAAAAGATGCATTTCAAAAAAGAAATTTGGTTAAATTTTTTTGTAATGGGCATTTTTTTAAAAAAATCAGTATGCTGGGAATAACTTATCTCTCTGCCTTTATGTTGAAACTAAGGATTTTATTAACAGAGCATGACTAGTCTTGTTTGTCCTGGAACTCTTACCCATAACAATTATTCATCCATATAAGCGTAACTGGAGTTTTTCTTTTAACTACCTTAAATTTCAATTATATCCTGTGAGTTGATGAATGAAAAATAGTAGAGTATTTATTTAATATACATATTTTTTAAATTCACTTGTGGGTTTGACTATCAAATGAAAATTTTTTTAAAATCTTGATGTAATGATGAGCACAGAGAGTAAATTTATATCCTAAACGCCATTTAATCATGCATGTTGTACAATACCAAGATGTAATGAAAATTGTATTACCGTAATTACCTAGAATCCCACGTCCCCTTCCCACTTGGCGACTTGCTAGTCCAGCAATAGGACCCCCACGACCTCTGGTCGTCACTGCAGGACCATATGGCAGCGGATTTCCTGCATATGGCTGGCCAGGATATGGATAGAAGAACCCAGGCAGGAGTGGCTTAGCAAAATCAACTCTAAGATTTTCCAATATTGCCTGTCTCATACGCTCAACTCTCAACACTTGCTCCATCTGTTAAGACATTGAAAGTTTGTTATTTCATTTTTTAAAATCCCAAATTTAGATCAAATAGGGGCAAGTTTTCAAAAATATTTAATTTTTATAAAAAATATGGCACGAAAATGCTAAAACCTATGGGGAAAATGCTATTAAAACTTTAAGGGGGATTTGTTTTCCTTATACCAAGTCCTCTGATACAAACAAACATTGAAAATCTGGCTAATTTGATAGGGGACAAAATATTTGTATTTAATATAATAATTTTATAATTTATATAACGCAGTACTCCAGCAAGACACTGGGCTCACAGTGCTGAACATTAACTCTTAAAGTCGCAAAGCGTCGTAATGCACCTCTTCCCGCTATCCCTAAAGCGTCGTAATGCGTCCCTAGATTCAAATCTCATTAGAAATGAGATCTCGGAAAGTAAAAACTCTTCAATGCTTGAAAAACGATGTATTCGACTTCCGGCAATGGCGGCTGTTGCCGGCGCTAGTGTTATCGCTCAATTTGCTATGTTTTTTGGTAGTTTTAACGGGTTTTTTTCGAAGATACGTTTTCGTTATACTTTATTACTAAAATAATAGTACTAAACTACAGGTAAATATTGTTTCAAACTCAGTACGGTCTTTTGGATGCGTAAAATGACCATTCTTAGCCTAAAAAATGAAGTCAGTATGATAATAATATTATAAATGGATTTTATGCAAAATTTTTAATTTCATAACGGGTTGATAGTAATACGAGAAATCCTTACGGGACTGAGGCGGAAGTTTAGTGAAAACCTTCTGGGGCTTTAAGAGTTAAAATAGTAACACAGATAATTATCAATTCTTTCAAAATAACACATTCATATATATGAAATTACGGTGCATATAAGCTATGCAGAAAATAATGATTGTGAGCAGGAATATATAATTTAAACATTGAATTAAATACAGTATCAAAATGTTAAAAAATAATTAATGTTGAATCAAATAGAATCTTGACTCAAATTATTAGATGCTTTTTTTTATTTCATTAACTCTTAAAGTCGCAAAGCGTTGTAATGTGTCTCCGCACGCCATCCTTAAAGTGTCCCCTAGATACCACTCTCGTTAGAAATGAGATCTTGGAAAGTAACAACTCTTCATTGCTTGAAAAATCATGTATTCGACTTCCAACAATGGCAGCCGTTGCCCGCGCTAGTGTTATTCGCGATGTTTTTTTTCGAAGATACGTTTTCGCTATATTTTATTACTAAAATAATAGTACTAAACTACAGGTAAATATTGTTTTAAACGGTCTTTTGGATGCGTAAAATAACCATTCTTAGCCTAAAAATTGAAATCAGTATGACAATAATATTAAAAATGGATTTTACGCAAATTTTTTAAATTTCATTATTAAGAATTGATAGTAAAGTGAGAAATCCTTACGGGAATGAGGCGGAAGTTTATTGAAAACCTTATGCGACTTTAAGAGTTAATTTAAACTAATTTTGAATAAATTTTGTTAAAGTGAAGTTATAAATTGAACTCTCTTTACGTTATTAGCTCAACTAATAAATATATTATCAAGTGATTCATACCTGACCATCACATATATCAATAAGAGGTGTATTGTTATTGGCTTTCAGAAGCTTAAAGTGGAAAAGCTTGCCATCCATATAAAGCCATGGGCAGATCATAGTCCAGGGTATAGGAGCACCACAAACATCATTGGCCATGGTGGCCGTTTCAATACCAGACATAAACAATGAAGCCAACTGACTGCCACGTGGAATAATGTTTGGAAGCTTGAAGAGAGTGGTGTAAAATAAATTAAAACTTTTGTGAAACCACGGAATTCTCATAAAAGTTAACATGGAAAGCTCTATTTTATTTTATTTTATTTTGTTATTTTCAGAACAAACTCAAATGGTAAATTTGAATTTTAATAAACAAAATCTTTTAATAAATTTTAGAAAATATATGTGAAATTTCAGATTAGAAATAAAATAAGTTACTTTAAGATCTTGCATGGTCTGAACATCATGCAATAGAGGAGATACTGCCATTGCAAGGAAGGCATCAAGTTCTTGTCTCTGTAAAATGCGGCCATATTGCATCATATACCTGTTATAAAGAGACAAAGAGGGGATTACAGAAGATCAAAATGATTCACTCAAAAAAAAAAAAAATCCATCGCTTGATAAACACTGTTTCAAATTGTCCTCAAAATATATTGTAATTGCACTTGATATATAATTGTGCCGAAGAAATTTGTAAGAAAATTCTTTTTAAAAACTAAAAAATGTGAGAATTTTTTTAAAAACCTCAACACAGAACACATGACTAGGAGATGTTGTGGTACATAGTTGGTGTTGAGCATCAGACTAGTGTCACTCATCATGATTGTAAGAAAAGCACGAAGTCTGCGGTCCTTATCACCATCTTGTTGACCAAGCCACATACGCTGTACACTAGGTGTTTTCCATTCTACAGGACGAGCAGTAACAACTTCATAAGTTGGGCGACCAGAGCCTCTACGGACCACCCACTCTTTCACTTGTGCAGAGAAATCAGGTAGTGGAATATTGACTGCAGGAAGAGTGTAAATCTTAATCCAATGTCTAATTCAATTTCAAGCTTCGACCAATCCTCTAATTAGTAACGAGTCTATACTTAACTAGTGCCTATAATACATAGCTAAAACCTGTTGGTTATTCAAATTGTTTTAAAGATTGCATATAAGTGTTGAAAAAATCGTTTTAAAAAAAACACCTAAACTATTTTTAGTCAACTTTCTTGCCATTAATGATTTTTTAAACAAACTAATATATCCCAAAACCAATTAATTATTCAAGGTAATATGAAATAATGAAACAAGTCATCAAAGATGTAAATTCTTTAGAATTTTTTTAAAGTATTGAAAAAATCTAGAGAAGATAGAAATGAACAATATCAGGACTCAAACCTCATCAATAGATTTAACTTCAGAGGTCCGGATACATTTTTCATCACTTCTTGTTCATTCAACGAGAAATTCAGATCACAAGAACTGTGTTATAATTTTGATTTGATAACAACACTACTTACAATGGGAAAACTAATGAAAGTAATAAATAGTTAACTAGGACTGCGGAAATTAATTATTACTTAATAGGTTAATCCTTTTAAAATTTTTCATCGCTTAAAATTTATGAAAATATTTCTATTTTTTTTAAAATTTATTAATTATTATTATTTTACTTTTTTACGAGCGTACTTTTCTGTTTAAATTATTATTTATTTAGACGTGCATGCATAACAAAAATGTTTTTCTTTTTTTATTTCTTGTAATGCAGAAGGATTATGCTTGTGTTACATCACAAAATTTGGGAGCAATGAATTACTGCGACTTAATCGATTTCGTGAAATAATAAATTGCAAATTAACTGTATCTATATATGCGTTATAAAAAAATTCGGAAATTATCTCTTAAAGTGTCAAAGTGCAATAATGCGCGATTTACCTTTTTTCAACCAAAGCAAGATCATGCGCCACAACATAGAACTCTCTTTAGAAACAAAATTACAGAAAATAAACTCTTCAGTGCGTGAAAAACGATGTTTTCGACTTCCAGCAATGGCGGCTATTTCCCTTCCTTGTGTTATCGCTCGATTCGCAAAGTTTTTGGTAGCTATATGGATTTCGCTATACTTTATTACTAAAATAATAGTACTAAACTACAGGTAAAAATAGTTTTAAACTCAATATGGTCTTGCAGATACATAAAATAACCATTCTTATCCTAAATGATGAAGTCAGAATGACAATGATAATATAAATGGATTTTACGCAATTTTTTTAATTTCATAACCGGTTGATCGCAATTCTGGAAATTCTTATGGCACTGAGGCGGAAGTTTTCCATAAACCTTATGGCACAAGAAGAGTTAAACAGCTAAACTATTTTTAGTCAACTTTCTTGCCATTAATGATTTTTTACAAAGTAATATATCCCAAAGCTAACAACTCAAGGCAATATGAATTAATGAAACAAGTCATGAAAGATGTAAATTCTTTAGAATTTTTTTAAAGTATTGAAAAAATCTAGAGAAGATTGAAACGAACAATATCAGGACTCAAAACCTCATCAATAGTTTTAACTTCAGAGGTCCGGATACATTTTTCATCACTTCTTGTTCATTCAAAGAGAAATTCAGATCAAATGACTGTGCCATACTTTAAATTTGATAACACTACTTACAATGGGAAAACTTATTAAAGTAATAAATTGTTAACTAGGGCTGCGGAAATTAATAATTAATTAATAGGTTAATCCTTTAATAAAATTTTAATCAATTAAAATGTATGAAAATGTTTTTAATAATTGTTTCCAATTTATTAACTCTTAAAGTCGCAAAGTGTTGTAATGCGTCTACGCCCGCTATCTTTAAAGCGTCCCTAGATACCACTCTCGTTAGAAATGAGATCTTGAAAAATGATGTATTCGACTACCAGCAATGGCGGCTGTTGCCCGTGCTAGTGTTATCGCTCGATTCCTGATGTTTATTGGTAGATTTAACTTCTTTTTTTTTCGAAGATACATTTTCGTTATATTTTATTCACTAAAATAATAGTACTTAACTACAGGTAAATACGGTTTTAAACTCAGTACGGTCTTTTGGATGCGTAACATAATCATTCTTAGGCTAAAAATGAAGTCAGTATGACAATAATATTATAAATGGATTTTACTCAAAATGTTTCATTTCATAACCAGTTGATCCTTAGGAGGATGAGGCTGAAGTTTATTGAAACCCCTTATGCGACTTTATGAGTTGATTTTTTAAATTTGTTCTTTACTTACATTTTTTTCTCTGTATTATTATTATTATTATTTAAATGTGCTTATGTAACAAAAAGGTTTTTCTTCTCCATTTCTTGTATAGCAGAACAAATTTGCTAATGTAACGACACAAAAATTGGGAGAATGAAATTACTGTGACTTAACCCATTGCGTGAAATAATGAATTGCAGCTTAACTGAATCTATATATGCCTTATAAAAATATAATTAATCGGAAATTTAACAGCTAAACTATTTTTAGTCAACTTTCTTGCCATTGCCATTAATGATTTTTTACAAATAATATATCCCAAAGCTAACAACTCAAGGCAATATGAAATAATGAAACAAGTCATGAAAGATGTAAATAATTTAAAATTTTTTTTAAGATATGGAAAAAATCTTGAGAAGATTGAAACGAACAATATCAGGACTCAAAACCTCATCAATAGTTTTAACTTCAGAGGTCCGGATACATTTTTCATCACTTCTTGTTCATTCAACGAGAAATTCAGATTAAATGACTGTGCCATAATTTAAATTTGATAACACTACTTACAAGGGGAAAATTTATTTAAGTAATACATTGTTAACTAAGGCCGCGGAATTAATAATTAATAAATACGTTAATCCTTTTAAAAAAATTTAATCAATTAAAATGTATAAAAATATAGCTAATATTTGTTTCCAATTAATAAATTAAATTTTTTTCTTCTTTACCTACATTTTTTCTCTGTATTATTATTATTAGTTAAACGTGCATACCTAACAAAAAGGTTTTTCTTCTCCATTTCTTGTATAGCAGAACAAATTTGCTAATGTAACAACACAAAAATTGGGAGAATGGAATTACTCTGACTTAAACCATTGCGTGAAATAAATAATTGCAGCTTAACTGAATCTATATAAGCGTTATAAAAATATAATTAATCGGAAATTAAACAGCTTAACTATTTTTAGCCAACTTTCTTGCCATTAATGATTTTTTTTAACAAACTAATATATCCCAAAACAAATTAATTATTCAAGGTAATATAAAATACTGAAACCAGTCATCAAAGATGTAAATTCTACTTGTAACACTACTTACAATGGGAAAACTTATTAAAGTAATAAATTGTTAACTAAGGCTGCGGATATTAATAAATTAATAGGTTAATCCTTTCAAAAAATTTTTAATCAATTAAAATCTATGAAAATATTCCTAATTTTTTTTTTTTAAATTATTTTTACTCACATACTTTTCTCTGTATTATTTTTTAGATATGCATACACTACAAAAAGGTTTTCTTCTTTATTTCTTGTATAGCAGAATGAATTTTCTGAGTTACGTCACTAAATTTGGTAGTCATGGAATTAACGCGACTTCACCTATTTCGCGAAATAATGAATCGCAACTTAATGGGATCTATATATGCGTTACAAAAATATAATTAATTGAAATTAATCAATTAAATTTTTCCCATATAATCAAAACAATTCTTAATCAGCCACAGCTCTATTGTTAACCCAAATTGGCATCTACCAGTCTCTACTTAACAGATTAAGTGTTTTAATGAAATGAAGTGAGATTTTGTCCAGCTGGACAGCAATGTGCATTGTGCCAAAAACAGGTTAACAGTGATGAACACAAAATCTTTAGGACTAAAGAAGTTAAAATGTTAATAGAAAAAAAAAATAAAAAGTTCTATTATTGCACCCAAAAAATTAACACCTGAACAGGACAAATACAGCTCTAAGCAAATCAGCATACAGCTAGTAGGTCATACTCAAATCTCCAAATTTAATGTACAAAAAATCTTCTTATTCTCTAATCTCCTCTGGTTGTTTACCCTAGTATATTCATGTTGATCCTCAGGTTATAGCTTTCCCTTGGGTGCAATTATAACTCATAAATAATTTACCTCTGATCTATTTTGAATGACCAGCTACTTAAGTTGTTCCTTTATACATATACACACGAATGCTGAAATACACTTGTATTTCCCGATTTTCCCTCATAAATGCCAATATAGAGAAGGGTGTAAATCTGTATCCAAATGGATCACTACTTAGGTAAATGATGCCTACCAACAATATTGAACAACAATGGAATTAACTTACCTTTCTCTTTATTTTGGATCTCATGTACTATTTTTTGTTTATTGAGATTGAGCAATACTGAATAGATAGCCTGTCTTAGTGGTCTGTACAAATCAATATAGGAAGGCAGTTCTCGTGTAGTATCATCCTCTAGTATTACTGGTAGTTTGACCTCTCCCTAGACACACAAAAAACGTATTTCAAAAAATACATTAAATTTGTATTTTAAAAAAAGAAGAACGTGAGATTTTAAAATTGCAAAGATGAAAATGGAACAAAATAAGCAGCTGAGCTATGATTTTTATCACCAGGAAATTATTTAAACATTATTAATCAACGTATCTCTAGAGTAAGTTATAAATTTAGAGTACATGAGGATTCTGTATTGAAAATAAGAGGTAAATAATAGAGATATCAGCAAATGAGGAAGTTATGTTATATAGCTAAATTGGATGCAGATGATTAATATTGAATAGTGTAATGTCTTTGACAAAAGGTTAAAGCAGTAAAATATGTATTACTTAATGTGTGGCATAATGGAAGTGGACAATGACAAGCCTTTAACTATTAATTTTAAACTAATGAAACATCTCATTTTGTCATTCAATAATTGACAGAAAAAAATAATTTGTACTTAAGTTTTTAAACGATATTTTTTATTTACCTGAGTTAAAACTTGGTAGATGTGTGGATGCATTAGACCTTTCTGATGTCTGTCTATTGCCACTCGAAGAATCTCATTAGTAACTTGAGGCAGCCCAAGATTTCGCTAATACATAAACAAATGCGAGACAACATTTATAGCACACCAAATATTTTCTTTTGTGGATAGTAATGAAACTTATTCTGCAATTGAACATATAAATATATTTTCATAGCTTATTTTAATGCTTTTAATTCATGTTCCCATTAAAGAATTTTAACAAATAATGTGTATACTGGCTCCTTTTTCTGAGAAAATTTCAGGGGTAAAAAAAGTGATGTGACCTATCCACATGACATATGAAAAGCTGAAGATCCAACAGTGGGTGTTGTCTCTAACTACACCCCTTCCCCTCACAAACAAATGTGGAAAATACACATTAGTTCAATGTAAGAATTTAAGGTATCTAAAAGACCGTTTTGAGTTTAAAACAGAGAAAATAATGAACTTGTAATAATTTAATAAAAAGGTGACACGCGGTATTAAAATTACACAATAATCAAGATATTTCATATTTTTAAATACCATAGCATACTGGTGCTTAGCGATCTTTACTAGTACTCTGGCCTCTCGGGGTCATTGCTGGCACTAGGCACGCGCTTACCTAACGCCGCCACTGATTCTTAAGGGACTGCGGTGGAAGTTTTCAGAAAACCTTATGGCATATTAAGAGTTAATAAACTTTTTTAAATAAAAATTAATGAAAATTAAGGAATTCATTATCAACTTACCTTGTTCTGAGCATCTCCCATAGCGTTTCCTGAAATTATAGAGGGATCTTAAGTATGAAATGATGTCAAGAAACATATAACTGCAAAATCCAATGATACAAGAGAATTAAGGTTTACCAATTGACATTTTATGAAATGGCGCTAAAAATGTCACCTGTAATATTGAGAAAAATAATACTTGCATTGGTTGCATGCTACACAATAATAATTAATCTTTGCTCTATTCCTAGTTGATGAAATTAGTTCACTCCAACAGTTTAAGTTAATAGAACTTTGATCACTGTATGTTGTAGCTAAGCTATTGCTACTGACTCATCTCAAAAATCCTTTAGTCTATAACCTATTTATAAATTGTAACAAAAAGTATGAATTCATTTTAAAGACTTAGTATTTGAACTCTTAAAAAAAGAGAAAATAACACTGAAATGTTTATTCATTTAAATTTAAGTTAAGAATCATTTGACTATAATCATTTTTTAAAAAAAGTTTTCATCTTGACAACTAACGAACTACCTTCAGATCAGAATAGAAGGACTTTACTCCTATGATCAACTCAAGTCATGTTTCATATAAAAATATTTGTGTCAGTCAAATCAAAAAGTAAGAAGTGTGTAAATGGTTTCAGATCACGCAAAGTCAAAATATTTTTCACATTCAATTCTGAACTTTTTTTGTTGTAATTACATATTGTCAGAGACAATGTGTGGTGACAGTTTCAGTACTCCTAAACTAATAAGGAAATAAATTTTAATTAGCTAATAAGAATCCTGAGAGACACACCTTTATAAATGTTAGTGAATAGGTGTAGAATAAAAAGAAATACACATATTTATTATATTTTTTTAAAAAGATAAAAAACTTTATAAAGTGAGTTGTAATAAATCATTTTACCTTGAGTCCGTGGATCAACATAGGCAGGAACCTAGCAGAGTTATATAAAAAAATTACTTAAATGACATTTTTCATTGAGGATTTATTAAATTTTAAATTGATTAACCTGCAAATTATTAATTATAAATTGTTAAAAATGTCTTTTATGTAAGTTAAACTGTGTATTATTATGTTAAAAAAATATATAAGTTACTAAATATTCATACTATACATCATACCTGATTAACAATTGGCAGAAGTGGTGGATTGCCATAGACAGCGGGTCCAGTAGATGGAACTGGTTACAAATAATATGTTAAAATAAATTCAGATGTATTTAGCATTTTAAAATTAAGATATACAATTTTACAAATGGTAATAATGGAATGAAAAATAATATAGATATAAAGGGGGAAATGATAAGATTTTTATCTCTAAACCCATTTTTCAAATTTGATAAAAATGCACAAATTTAGAAATCTAGTTTTTTAAACAAGATCAGGACTCATAATTCAGCATTAATTTCAGTGGTCCGCATTATTTCATCATTTCTTGATCCATTTTAACTCTCTGTATATTAACTATTTATACATATATATATAATATATTAAAAAGTTATGTATGCATCAAAACAAAAATAGCATAAATTTTATTAATGCAAATTGATGTGTGACTTAATTTAAAAATTAAATCTATGTAACACATCCAAGAAAATATAATTCAACAATTTCAAAAAAAAAAGTGATTTTTTAATTGAACAAATTATTGCTTTATAAAATGTACAATCAGAAAAATTGAGATATAATGTCATATAGATATAAGATTTGTGAAGCTGATGATATTCCAAATTTCCTATTTCCTAAAGTGATGGCGTAGCTTATGACATAGGGGTCTACTGATATGCTTATTTGCGGATACCGATAATACTGATACTTTTTTGCCAATATTCGTATTTGTTCGGGAAAAAAACAGCGGCCATATTTGATGATGTCATTCTTAAATTTATCAAACTAATTATTATGCATTTTTGCAGACATTAGCGATATTACCAATACTTTTTTTGCCATATGAGTATTTGTTAGGACCAAAAGCAACGGTCATATTTGATGTTCTCATTCTTAAATTTATCACTGGTAATTTATTATGCAATTTTGCAAGCATTGCCGGTATTACAGATATTTTTTTGTTGCTATATGACTATTTGCTGGGAGAAAAACAAATGGTCATATTTGACGTCATTCTTAGATTTTCCCTCTTAATTTATATTTTATATTAGGGGTATTAGGCGGTCAACTAATAAGCATTTTTGCTGATATTACCAAAAAAATTTTTGATGAGTATTTGTTAGAACAAAAACCAACGGTCTTATTTGATGACGTCATTCTTAAATTTATCACTCATAATTATTTTATATGTTAGGCTACTGGCTTAATGAGGACAAACGTAAATTAAGAAACAAATGAAATCGTACAGATTCATTTAAGTTAAAAGTGTGTGTGTGTCGAATACAATCTCGCGTTTTACGTGTTCATTCTTCAATGTCACTTTGCTTCATGTTTCTTTCTTTTCCTTGTTAACATTGCAGGAATATGGATCAGATATTTTTTTAAAGTTAATACTGTAAAAATGCGTAATAATTGGGATAAAATAACACCTCAAAACATTTTTTATTTATAATAACAAAAACAATATTAAATAAAGAATAAGTGATTAACTCATAACAGTAAAATTTATCTTTAAACGAAGTTTCTAGTGTGTTTACAAGTTCCAGATCATGATAAAACAAACTGTCCTACATAAAAATGTAAACATAAAATTAGGAATTCCCTTTGAACCTTCAACTTTGACTCACACTCATAATTCTAACCAATAGTTAAATGACTTTTGCACATGGCCACATTTTATGAATGAAACAATGAGAACAAAGCAATAGTAATAAGAGTCAAAATGAGGATGAAGGATGAATGTTTGCCAATGATAAGTCTGCACACTGTACATTTTGTTATTCCATAAGAAATAAAATGATTTAGAGTTATGCGATTCTGCATATAACTTTGCCATGAGAGCAATTACGCTACACTCAGCATCGACATCCTTTACACAGTATTTTTGAGTATACGAGAATCCGCCAATACCTTAACAATATCATAGCACATAGCACGCTGTATCATGGCAGTACATATTAATACTAGGAATCTTTTGGTACTTTCAAAACTGGTATCAGGATTGATATATTAATTTTTCGTGATATTTATAAATCTAACTTTTTTCTTATTTTGTTTTTGTAAGAGTCAAAATGTCACATAATATGAAATATTGGTAACATCAATATCAGGAACTGAACATGCAACTGATACTGATATTACCGATATATTGGTAGACTTCTATTATGGCATTCATGCCAGTTTCCTAAATCCACTTTGCTGGTACTTTGTATAGACACTTTGCAATATAAATAAGTGGGTTTTGAATTTAGATTGACTTTTGGGTACATGGATCCAAAACTGTTTGTGAATTTAAATGTACACAACACACATCTTGGTCTTACCTCTAGGTTGCTGGAAACGTTTGAAAAAACCATCTTGTGTCCCTTGCACAAAGTAATGTACACTCTGTTTGAACCTTTCCACTAAATCTGCTTTGTTTGTTTTGGCCAATCTGTAAATTTACGGGTAGGTACTGTGTAAAATATATTTCATTTAGTTTCTCTTCTTAACAACTGGAACATCTTATAATTACATCAGCTATCAATCAATACGTCCAATCTTAAAAGAGTATCACAATCCATCAAACAAATGAAAACTGCCATGCATTATTATTTTATCTTAATAAATTGAGGTGATTAAATGCTTAAGATAAGATCAAAACATCAATATCCAAAATATTACCACATATTTAAATAATGGAATATTTTAAATAGGGGTCTACCGTTATGCATTTTCGTCGATATTGCCAATACCGTATTACCTCTTTTTTTTTTGCGGATATGAGTGCCAATATTTATGAGTACTTTTTAGGACAAAAACCAGTGGATATATTTGATGACGTCATTCTTGATTAATTTTGGACTTGTAATTATTTATATTATAAATATTAGGCTACTGGTTTAATTAAGAAAAATGTAAATTAAGAAACAAATCATACAACTTCATTTGAATTATAAGTGTGTGTTGGTTAGGGTGATATGGCAGAATACCAAAACAAATACATGAGCCACAGTGACATCAAAGTGTTTTCTTAATATTCCGCTCTATAAATAATATGAAAATACACACCATCCCTGTAGTTCAGCTAGTTAACGATTTTTTATATATATTTTTATTTGCCAGAGCATAGTACTAGAAGTAACACAGAGCCGCTGTAAGGACAAATTGTGAATAACGGTTAAGGCAGCAAGTGTAAGTATTTATATTACAAGAGGAAAGATAGGCCTGCTAGACGTTTTACCGGTCCTCACATTTGATTCCGGTCTTATATCAACAGTTTTCCAACTAAGTATGTTCACACACATTGATTAAAAATTTTATGTTGTCTAAAATTGTTTTTATGTGCGTTGGAAAAGGAGCACAACCATAAGAACTGAACCAAGTGGGCAGTGAAGTCTTGTGCATTTTTTATGCCAGCGCCAGGTCAGCGAGGCAAAAATTAGATGCATTCTCTTGTTGGTTCTTTGGAAAAACATTTTTTAACAGTTTGCCGGTCTGCATAAACAAACTGATCTGTAGACTGTGAAACCGTTAACCTTAGTCTTGACAACCTTATGAAATACGGATGACGTCAATATCAGACATATACATTATATGGCTGATATCCTCATATGTGACGAAATATCAGTAGATTCCTAATTTTAAACAATCTGTTAAAAATTTAATGCCCCAAAGTGTGGTAATGTGCGCCTTGTCTCTAATCCCAAAGAGCGGTAAAGCACTTCTCGATATTGCATAAAAAGTAGAAACTTTTTTAGTGAGGGAAGCTTTACCAGAATTTCGGAATGGGGGTGTTGTCTTTCGCTAATGTTATCGCTCAATCTGCAAGTTTTGTGGTAGTTTTAACATGTGATTTTGCGATACTTTTTTGTAAAAATAATTCTACTTAATTGCTGGTAAAAATAGTATTAAACTCCATACTGTCTTTTGGATATGTAAACTAACCATTCTTATCCTAAATGATGAAGTCACTATGACAATAATAATATAAATACTAGGGCTGTTATCGATTAATTTAAATTTAATCGTTAACTTTTGAAAAATCACAGAATAATTAATAGATAATTTTGATTAAAGCTAGAATAAGATCATGAAGTTAAACTGAAAATTTCAAGCGAAGTAGCAAAAACAGGCAATAAACATTTTTTATTTCAATATAAGTAGTTCAATATAATCTTGTTATTGTTAATTAAGTAAAAGCAATGTTTCATTTTTTATATCAGTGTCCTTTAAAAAATACCTTATTTTAAAATTTACAGTTAAAATCTTTTTTTTTTATATGGAGAAGTTTACGTAAAAAAGGAAACTAATAATAATTAATTATTTATTAAGAAATTGAAAAAATTGTAAAAAATATGCCCCAATGTTTTAATCACTTTATTATAAATCAAAATAATTTTAATCGATAAAAACTTTTACCGATTAATCGAGAAATTAATCGTTAATTTCCGCAGCCCTAATAAATACATATTCCGCAATTTTTAAAAATTCACAATAAACAGAAATCCTTACAGGACTGTGGCGGACGTTTACAGAAAACCTTATGGGATTTCAAACGTTAATTATCGTTAGTACAGAAAGTCAAACCTTAAGGTTTTTAAAAATCATTTCATATTTCTAATCATTGTTTGGTGCTGTTATTTATTAGGAAACATTTTCACTCAATCAATTTGATCTGTAATCGACTCAGTACTTAAAACTAAGTAAGTAAAACTAAAAAATAATCGCAATTGAAAAATATCCCATATGAATAGTGATTTGGAAACCACTTGTAACTGGTACTCTGCAGAATATTTTTAAAACAAAAGAGAGACCTATACACATTTATGTTTGTACATGGGTAAAGAAAGAAATTGTATCTTTACCATACTGTAAATATTAGTTCCAAAACATATAGTCCTTACTTGAAAGCATCAGCTCCAACAATTTCTAAGTTGTCAACAGCAGGCAAATTCCTGACATAATCACATGTAGCCTTTATCAATTCAGCATCAACCTTTTCTCTATTTCTCTATGAAAAAAAAAGAGAAAAATAAACATTTTTAAAAAAAATAATGATCAGTGTGATGGAAATAGTGAAACAAGATATAAGAGTCATAATGATCAGAGCATTGATCCTGGGCTCTTGAGATCAAGAAGAAGTTATCGTTTGAAATGGCACAGGCTAGAAAATTACATTAAGATGTGATGAAAAGAAGTTATCTGTTAAGCAGATGAGAAAAAACTAGAAATAAAACATAAGACCTTTAAAAAGCTTCAATTGTCTGGAGCTTTGTTGGAGAATAAAATGGAATACAATTAAGAGTCCTGCCCCAATCTTTAAGTTTTTGACAATTTAACTTAAAGACTATATATTTTTGGCTTTTAAATATTTGATAGTAAAAAAAAAGCAATAAAACAGAACAATTTCAGGACTCAAACCTCATCAATAGTAATAAACTTCAGAGGTCCGGATACATTTTTCATCATTTCTTGTTCATTCAAAAGGAATCACAGCTTATAAGAGCCATCCATGCATTATTTGAATTTGAAAATTTAGTTTACAGAATTTTTGTTTAAAAAGCAATAATATACAGTTGGACCTCTCTAAGTCGAACTTCTTCTATCGGATTAATTGTTATGTCTTGACTAAATTATGAGCTTATTACGCCCTAACTTTAAAACTTAAAGTCGATTTTTTTTCACTCTGTCCTTTATTTCGGCTTGAATAGGTCCAACTGTAGTTAAAACAATGATCAAACTTAAAGATAACCTGACTGATTTTTTCCAGTTCTCTCTGCGATAGATTCTGTAATTTTCTTCTAATTTTCGTTCAATAAGTTAAAAGTACTATTCATAAAAAGACAATTAATCCAAGGGAAAAGCCTTGGGGCTCAATCCAAAGAAGTATGAAATGTGAAAATTGATAACAAGATTATCGAGAACTAAAAAAAGAGTTAAAAGTTATTGTAAAGGAAAACAACAACTTTTAAACCCATGTATTTATTCCTATTAGAACACACAAAAATTTTCATGATAAACGGAAAATGTAACTGTGAAAAGTAAAAAAAAGAAAAGATGCATATCACAAAAATCACTAAAGTTAAAAAGTTAAATTTTTAAATTAAATTTTGTGTATGGTGCAATGTTTTATTTTTGAAAAAGAGTGTCCTTGAATTTCATGGTTAGTCAAAAAGTTTTCATTTCATGAGGTTAAATGTAACTACACTGCTCATAAACATAGGAAATAGTTTTACACCAAAAATTGTATTTAGGCAAAATAAAGTCAACATATATATCCAGAAGACCTGTTTTACATACTATTATGATTTTTAGAATAATATGAACAATCAATTTAGTTTAATCAATATTTCTTGAAAATACTAGGCAAATCATTGTAATTAAAATAATTTAAGATTACTTACCTTTGGTTTGCCAGTGTCTGAAGTAGGCATTAGCTCTCTAAATGGAACAAGATCTTCATCTGTAAGAATGTGATTTCCTAGAGAAAGAAAGCATTTATAACTATTTGAAATGGAATAATCTGTTTTTTTAATTTTACATTTGCCAGTATTTGTAAGGCTAGAGATATATTTGCATTGAATTGTTAACTCCCTTAAAAAAATTGTTAGTCAATTTTTATTTCACACTCCCCAAAGATGTCACAAATAAAGTCAACTCTACAACATGAAGACTACATGTGACTTGCTGTCTAGCTTGAGTACAGATTTTAGTAATAAATTGCATGGTTAATAGGTCATAATAGTTTATCCGCAGTTACTTAGAAGGCTAAATTGCTTAATCCAAACATAAACATCTTAAAGAACCGACAGATCAGTTAAATAACTTTACAAATTTTCATTAAAGCATCCTCACTAAATATTTTAGGCAACATAATGAGAAAGAGAAAAAAAATGCTTAACAAATTAAAATTTTACTTTTTATGTCAAACTTCAAATTACTTACTTTCTTTTGATTTAGTAGATAAAAAGGGCAATAAAATAAGCCAAGATCAAGGAATACATAAAATTTAAGCTTTATGGAATCCTGTAAGCTAGGCATTATAATTTAGAATAACCTGCGTAGATGAAGACCATTATCTTAACATCATACATTTTCACTAAAGAGTGCATTTCCACATTGGAATGGTTGAATAAATGACCAACCCTACTGGCATACTGTACAGGTTTTTTTGACATAAAGATTTTTTTAAAGTATGTAATTAGGACTAGTGTATTTTTTCAATATTAAATAAGCCTCCGAAATTGGCTGTAATAATTAAGGTTGTTAAGACCGCTCGTTTTTGAGGACCGACAAACCGTTTAAAAAAAGGCTGGTTAACCGCTCGTCCTTATATCCCTAATGTTTTGAGACCCATTTGAGAACTAACAAGAGAATGTTGTCGCCTGGCATCGTCTGATGGCATCAAAGCCCGCTTCCCCCGCTTGCGTTCAGCTCTTTCCGTGTTGCCCTCAAAAAATTAACGAAACAGTGATGGTTAATTGCCTTTTTTATATTTTATTTTGGGGACTCGTAGTTCAGCGGTCTAAATAAGAGGACAGGTTCAATCGTTCGTTAAAGATAGCGAGGTTTTTTCATTAGTTTCAAAAACCAACGCCTCGCCCCGTCCGTTGTGACATGTTTACCTCTCTTGTGTGTGATGCCAATCAACTCGCGTATTAAAATTAATAATATAATAAAATTATAAAGCTACGGAGTAAACAATGATAAAATGGAATTTATTTTTAAAACATTATTTTTTCAATCGTCAACTCGCCAGAATAATTGAATTTTGCGACGCACACCTTCCCCCTCCCCGTTTTTTTCTGTTCAAATAGGTTTTGAGCTGCACTCGGCGTACTATTAATGTGGTAATCAAATGCCTTTGACTAGCAGGAAAACTGTCACTAAAAGACCGCACTCGAATTTGTGGGCCGATTAATCGCCCGGTATCTTTGCTACGTCTTTCAAATACCTCTCGTAATATAGGTACATGTACTTCACTAAGCGGTGTGCGCCGATAAGTTTTTGAATGCCTGAAACAGACTATAAACCGGTGATCAGAAAATGCGGATAGGTCACGGGGTCATATGCTTTTATAGCTTTCTTTGTCTTTATAAGAAACAGACTATACTTAATATAAATAGAAACAGACTCGGCCTTGACCGTTGTTGACATCAAACCCGCACTGTGTTAGCTCTCGTACAGTGTACAGTCACAGTGCCTCGACAACTAACCAGCTGGATCTAAGTATCGCTTTTACTCACCGTGACAAAGCGAGAGGGAGAGGCGCGTTACTGCGTGTGTTGGTTTTTTCACTAGTTTTTTTCACTACGTTATCGCTAGTTTTTTGGGGGGTTTTTCGGTTACACGGTCTTACGGTCCTGAATAAAGATGACCGATCCTGGTCTGAGGACCGGTTAACCGGTAAGCCAGTTAACCATTAACAAGCTTAGTAATAATTAAGAAGCCCATAGCTTAATAGATGCAAATCTAATTTGATTCTTGTGAAGATGTTTTTAAAGTTTACATGTTAGTCTACATTCAAATTGTGCTACATGCAATGCCCATAAGTTTATTAAATTTATTGAGTTTATTGATGAGTAGGTAATATTGCAATAATTACATCATCATACATAAACCTTGAGGATGTATTGTGTCCTTTTTCAACTATTTCCTGGATGATAACAAATACCCAGAATCTTTAACTCTTTTCTCCGGAACAACGCTCCCATCGTCGATTTCAAAATAAAATTTCTGCCAGATCGACGATGGGAGCGTTGATCTATTAAAAGTAAATAGTTTTGTTTCTTTTCATAGTTATTTAACTAAAATTAGTTTTAATGTATTCTAGAATGAATCACTTGAATTAAAATGTCGGAAATCCCTTGTTTGAGCGTGTTTTCACCACGAAAGAAGCGTTTGAAAGGCTTGTTTTCATTTTCGTATTACGTTTGTTTACAAACATGGATATTCAACTAGCTCATCTGGTTATTTATCTAATATTATTCTAAATACACTACGATGATAAACAAGAACAAGGTATATTTTTAAAAAATGATTATTGAGATATTAATTTTAAATTGCCGATGAAACATACGCTTAGTCTTAGTGCTAGTAGTTTATAAAAAATAATAAGTTGACAAGTCAACTGTTGATGAACATCATGTCCCACCCACATCTCAAATCTTGATGAATTGATAATATTTATACTACAAATAATAATATTGACTATTTGTAGTGTAATTTGAAAGCTGCTAAACCTTTCACTAAAACTAAGTGCAGTTTTAGATATAATTTAAAACAATTTCTAGTTACAATACATTCTAAAGCTTCAAGCTTCATTGTAAACAGTTCAATTTTTTGTATAATTTTCCAGTGTGGGTGACCATGGATAATGAGCTCTAATATTATATGTATTTGCTTATTTGAAGTGACATTGTTTGTATTTGGTGTAAAAATGAATATAGTTTCTAAAAAAACACTACTTTATTACATTCTAGATAAAAATCTAAATTTTATTGACTTTGAATGAGGTTTTGTAAAAAAAAAAAAAAAAAAAAAAATTTTTAAATAAAACTTTATTTTTATTACAACAAAATCATATTATTTTATGGAAATAAGGTCAGGAGTCTGTGTTGACTAAAAACATTATTCATTTCCCTTTAATTCAATACCAAATATTTCATTATCTGTTAAAAAATTAAAAAGTTATTAACATTTTAAGATGGCATGGTAGCACGTAACAAATTTACAAAATAGATAATTCAGTCAAAGTGTGGAAAATAATCACGGAGAAAAAGAGTTAATATTTAATACTCGCATGTTTCAGAAAATCACAATTTGGGATATATCTTGAACATCCAACAGCTGCCGCTAATCACAGGGTTTTTTTTTTTTTTAAAGTCCCATGTCCTCTTTTTGTTTTGATATTGTAGAGGGTTCTAATAACTCCATTAAAACATTCTCGGGCTTGGAAGACCTTGGCGATGCCCATCCCTCTCCAGGTCAGCGGAGGACTTACTTAGCATTAGTCATTTCTCAACATTTTTATAGTGGCTTTAACGTGGGCTCGATCCCACGCCCCCCAGCTTGTGAGGCAAGCGCACTGTTGACTTTACTACCCAGCAGCCTAATTTGAGCTTAATCACAGATGCAGAAAGTGGCAGAATGGCGTTCCAAAAATAGTCATGGTTTCTCCCAACAATCCCTGAAACATTACTAATTAAAAAACTACAAACTTAAAGATTAACTGCCAAAAGTTTAATAAAAGTGCAGCTGATTAAAAATACATGTAAGCAAATTTTTCAATTAGCTAAAATATTTTGATAACTTGAATTAAAATTTAAGTTATGCTCTTCATGCACACAAGCACACTAAAATGATTTTGCTTATCTTTGTTTTGAAATTGTCTGATGTCACACACACAGCACCTCTGTTGAGGTAGGGGGGTATGCTTGACTTGACTGAAATTTTATTAACGTTTAAAGCCCCATATGGTTTTCTGTAAACTAACTTTTCAGTCCTGTAAGGATTTCCTGTTTATTGCAATCAACTGGTTATGAATTTTTAAAAATTGTGGAAAATGTATTTACAATATATACTTGTTCTACAGTCAATTTTTTTTAAAATATACATGGGAAAATGTTGGGGGGGGGGGGGGGGGGGTGTTGTATTAGAAGCTGGTCATATGTGATGACTGCATGTACATTGAATATCAATGTTGTCATTGTACATTAAGTTTTTTTTACTACACTCTACAAGATTTGATTGCTCTACCAGAAGCTATAAAATATTATAAACATCTGCAGTTACCTTATTTATTCATTATATTTATATTTATTTTTGGTTTTTTTTTAAATATTTTTTTTACAAATGTTTAGGGCTGTAGAAATTAATGACTAATTTCTTGATTAATCACCAAAAAATATATTGATTAAATTATCTATTAAAATAATTTTAATCCCTAAAAATTGTGTTTAAAATTTAAGGAAACATTACTATTTTTTTTTTAATTTATTAAAAAATAATAAACAATATAATAGCCCAGATCACAGGATCTGTATCACTGAGGAACATAGTAAAACAGTCCATACCAGTTTAAAAATTTCAAAATATCTTTTATTAGGTCTATGAGATGGGAAATAACTCAATAAAACAAAAAATGTCAATTACCTGTTTTTTGCTACTACCCTTGAGGTATTTGGCTTTAATCGAAATTAACTATTAATTTATGAAATTAATCGTTAATTTTTCAAAAGTTAGAGATTAAATTTAAAATAACTCATTAACTTTTACCAGCCCTGCAAATTTTGTTTTGAAAATCAAATGTTAATGTACGTGCTTTCGCCACTGTTTACCAAAGTAAAAAATAAAATACTGGTAACTCTTGGGGTTGGGTTACGAGCGGGTTACACACTTTCTATACTATTCTCTTTCAAAAATGGGGCAGTTTATGAATGAACAGGCTATAGAACAAATATGATATATTATTACTGTCACACTGACTTCATCTTTTAGAATAAGAATTTTTATTTTACATATCCAAAAGAGCGGGCACAAACACAAACATTTTTAAAAATTAAGGTCTTAGCTGGGTTCTTGAACCTACGACCTTCCACGTGTTAGGCGAATGTAATAACCCCTACACTACGAAATACATGCTGTTCTGTTGTTCTGAAAGAACAAAGTAATTGACCTCATTGGACCATTGTTGGTCTCAATGACCCCCCACCCTGTGCACTACCTTTTCTTGGGGTTAGACAGCTAGCTTGGTGTCTGGGATGCTTGAACAGTGAGGAGAATTATATATATATATATATATTGATCACTTAAAATAAAATTATATTTTGTAGCCTACAAAAAGGAATATTTCATTTTTTTAAAATAATATTATTAAAATACCTTTTCCAATTGTATAGAGGCCCCCAGACACTTGGCCCAAAAAATGTTGGGGAACCTGTGACCTAGACAGAGGTTTAACAACAACTTGGCATGGGCAGTTGCCAAGGCAGCCGAGGGTTAATCCTTCAATTGATTCAAATTTAGTATCTTATCTTAGATATGCAGACGCTCCTTCTATGCAGAAGATAATTGAGTCCACAGACCATGAGAGATGATCTGTTGGCAAGTGATGCAGTGGTCACAGGCCACGGCTATAGGGGTTCCACGCATTACCCCAGCCGCCTAACTATTGTCTAGTTAGGTACCCATTCAGAGCTGGGTGACTCTGGGACTCCTCAGGCCCCGGGAACAAATCCTCGCCTTCGCGTGGATTCGAACTCGTGACCATCGGTACGACAGTCGAGCGCGCTACCACTCGACCACCGCGTACCTTTTGGATTTTTTTATATTCATATGTCAAGGGCACCAAACAATGTTCCCTCTAAGTCTAAGTCAAGGTTCGCTGGTCTGTGTGCAAAGTAGAAAAACTTGTTAAAACAGCATCCAATTCTAGACTAGACTGCTGCGGGAACATTGCCGCCAAAAATAAATTAGCAGAGGGCGCGGAAAACCCAGTTACACTTCTGCCGTGACAGCCTAGCCTGAACATAAATCAATATCCTTCATTTTAAAATTGTCAGAAATGAAAAACATATTTAACTATTTCAAACTGTATTATATGCATAGTTTAATATTGTTCTTACCTAAAAGTGCAGCAAAAATGCAAAATCTATTAGGATTTAAGTTCATACACTTTGCAATTTCATCCATGATGTATTCTTTGGTTTCCAATGAGCCCTTGTAAGTCAGTTTCAGGTTATTTGATGAAAAGTATCTAGGGGGGTCAAAGATTGTATAAATGGATTCTTGAGCAATTATGCCCTGCAGATTATGTTCACGACAAAACCGGATAACTTCCTGATGATGATCATCCATTGAACAAGCAATTGTTACTCCTAGCTGTCGCAAAGCCATTTTCAGTGATTCCTTTAGATAAACAGGCTGGTTCCACCACACTTTGGGAGGAGGTGTTCCTTTGTTTGCAATATGTCTCAAAACATAACGGACTTTGTCTCGCTGAGTTAGCTGCTGTGACATCCATTCGTTGATTTTTTGATTTTCTAAGGCTCCATTGAAAAACACAACCAGTTCCATGTTGGCACTGTGGCATGCTTGCACCAGGTTTGCAAGGAACGAAGTCATGCGATTCCATTGTCCACCACAAACCCAGTCAGAGAAGTACCCACCATATAATCTATCTAAACAACTTTCTGCATCAACAACCACACAAAACCGTCCGCTTGTTCCCACCTGCCCAACTCGTGCAATAGGCCGTCGTTTAGGAACAAAGGCTCGTGAGATTTTCAACAAGTCAACTGAGACACAAGCACTGGAACACTCAGTTTCCAAGAACTCTTGAAAATCTTTAATGCCCATTTTCAGGCTGCTATCTGCAATGCCTTGAACTACAATCACTCACGCAGACTTCAGTGTTATAATCTGCAAAGGTTCATATAGTTCTTTAGGAATATTGCTTTAATTTGTCTTCAAATTGACAAATATACACACGTGTGATAGTTCGCCGGCGATCATAGAATCACGTGACCAGCCATTAATAGACCCGGATGTTGGATCCTACCGTGAATAGTAATTATTTTCGGATATAATAGGAAATATTTAGTTATAGTAAATGAAATTGCAATAACAAATTTGATGTCATCTCATTAACAAACAAAAAAAAAAAAAAAACGATATCTAATATCCAAGTATACTTTGAAATATTTTAACTCCCAAATATTTTTTAATTAAAAAAAAAATATTTTATTTCCTATTTTTAAAATCTGATTTGACATAAGACAACACTTTTTTTTACCCCCCTTCCCTCTTTACGCCCCACGTCGCTATGCGTGCTCAGCATGTTCATTTCAGTGAAATAATTGTAAACCGTCAATAAATGAATAAGTCGTCCGTCTAATCTCATTTTTTATTATTAATTTCTCAAAAAAAAAAAAAAAAAAATTGTAGCATCATATTTTATAAACTTTGGCTACCATCTACTCCGGATAAAGAAGCTTACGCTGCGCCGCTAATATTGTGTGTGAAGTATTAACGACTATAAGTTGACACTAGTCACTAGTTGTGTGCTATAACAGCTATGGTTAATACAAAAGTGTATCTAGAAAAGTTTTCGCCCGGGGACAAAGTCTAAAACAGCCCCCCCCCCTTTTTTTCCACTAACTATCACCATCACCGCTCACTTTTCATTATGTAACATCGGAGGCTTCATTTTGGCACCCGGGGACATTACGTACCACCTCCTCGTGCTACTGGAGAATATTCAAAACTCACAAGAGTAACACCAGTGGCGTCGTGAGCGGGGGGTGGGGGGCGGGCCGCCCCGGGTGACACCATCAGGGGGGTGACACCAAAGTCTACAATTTTACTGTTCGATTTTATGTTAGAAAAACAAAGAATACACATTTCTTTCAACTAGAAAGAAAGTAAGAAATACGATGATATACAATAAACACAGAGATTTAAATGTTTAAAAAAATTAGTTAACTTGCAATTATAAAAAAAAATTCCAGAGACACAAACAACATTAAAACAAATAAGAAAGAAAGAAACAGTCGCAGCAGAGATATCTTTAAAAAGGTTGGACTTAAAGCCATTTAGGCTTTAACACACTAAAGGCATGAATGAATCCCACCTCACTATATCCTTTACCTTAGTGGGGTGGGGGGAGAACACATTTTCTCAAGTTTTCTTTGTTATTTTTTAAGAAGGAAAATTTGAATTCAATGTCTTTGAATCAATATTTATTTATATTTATTAAAGACGTGCAAGCATGGATATGCATGTTTGTATATAAATAGTCCCCCGGTTATGACGGTGCCATCCCAAATTACGCTGTTTCTTGGTTACAAACGAGCCAACATAAAGAATAATATTACGCGTTATTATTTATTTTTTAATGTTTTTTTTTCAACGTTTGTTTTTCATGGGGTAACGAATTGTTTTCTCTATTTGAAATCAAAATGTTATAAAAATATTTATTATTATTTCAACCTACAACTTAAGTTTGTGATTTTTTTCATGGCGAAGTTTTCAATCAAGTGAGTAAAGCTAAATAAGCTTACAAGTTCATTTTCAATAGTCATTAGAGAGAGCATATTCAGTCATAGTTGTCCAATACGAATTCTAACTCATTTTTGTATTCATTTCAACTTTGAAAAGGATCGCTCTCTGCTGCAGTTTGAAGTCATCATTGAGAGATACATTTGAAGCGCGATGCTACATTTGTAAATAACTGAAATTTAGCTCAAAAGCAGCAAAATTTATGTTTAGCTCTGTGCACTTGTTTTGAGTTTCGCATTGTGCTACTTCCATTTCCTTACCCTAAGCCTGGGGCTGGACAATACGTTTTTTAAGAGTTCTGAAAATTGGACTAATTGTGAAGGTAAGCAGTCTTCGAAATCACTTTAATATTCTTCATTACCTTGGCTGCTGCCCATCGTATGGCGTCAATGCCGAGCTCAAAATGGATGTCTTTATATTCGCTTAATCGATGATGTGGGGCCTCAAAAAGTTTGTCAATGATTACCATAAATACCATTTTGGTGATATCAAACTGACACTTTCTCTTCTTTAATAGTATTATCGATTATTTATACTCCTTTTTCCCCACGGTCTTGTCCTTTCTTTTGTCTTCATATGAATCAAATTAAAAATGCTGTCTTTTAACAAACTCAATGAGGGACTTCAAATACTTGGCTGAAATCAAAGATATTCTCGGCTCTTGAAGGGATTTTTTTTTCCTGAAATCTCTCTAAAATTGTTTCACAAATTTAACATAGCGACTTTAAGTTGTTTAAGTTCTTTCCGAAATCTTTCTGCTTCAAGTCAATAGACACGGGGCTGATTTTCGTTTGTTGCTTTTTCTTTCAGTGCTGCAATATTTGTGAGAGACGTGTTGTGTTGTTGTATTGACATGGTATGAGCGTGCGAGTTGACTGAGTATGAAATACGTGTTTTGTGCTGTGAACGGAAAATAGTGTGTGGTCGTAAAGGGAGAGGATGGATGGCTATTAAATAATATAAACACCCAGTGGTGTGGTTCTGTATGTTTGTAACGTAACGCTGAGGAGCGATGTACGACAGTCTACAGCAGTTAGTTTAGTTGAAACGCTGAGGAGCGATGTACGACAGTCTACAGCAGTTAGTTTAGTTGAAAAATCGTGTGTTGATGAGCGCTGTAAAAATATTTAATATGATGACGTCATTGTTTGGTGTGCATCGGTACGCAAAATACAACCCCTATTATTATTATTAAATAAATACTTTGCGTACATTTCATAAAGTTTAATAATTCGTATTTATCAAAAAAGGACAAGTTAGTTGGTCTTTAAAAAAAAGGTTTTCGCCGTAGGCGCCCAAAAAAAGGGGGCGCCGCAGGCGCCACGGCGCCTGGCACAATCTAGTTATTGTAAGGTTCGCTATGTAACAGAGGTTGATTCTAAGATTCATCAAAGATACTTGTTACCCAGACCACAAGGAGTTGAAGTCGTGTTTCTTGACTTGCAAGTTTTTTTAAACAATATTCTCATAGTATGAGTTATGGATACACCTTACAGCAGGGACGGCTTTAGGCAGTGGCGTAGCTAGAGCTTTTGCCGCCCGGGGCGGCCTCCAATATGCCGCCCTTTTAGGGGCCACTCATAAATGACGTCACACACCGGGGGGGGGGATTCACACATTTAATGTCATTCAAAACGCGCAACTTTAAAAAAAGCTACACTGAAATATATGATTACCCAAACTTTATTCAATGACGATTTACATCGTTTTACACGTGTTATGTTGTTAGAGTGCAACCTTAAACTAAAACCATATTTAAATGACCAAACAAACAAATAATGATTTTAAACATGCTCATTTTCAAATACAAATTACCGCTTGTATCGGGGGGGGGGGACTTTGTCACGACACATTGAGGAATGGGTCTAAGTTTTCGTCTCGTGACGCCATATGACGAGGGGGCAGGGTGTGAAAAATTAGCCGAAACCAAGTGACGTCATTTATGGACGGCCTCTTAATTAAATGAATCATATGATGATTTTTATAAATTAATAAGCATGAATAAAATTCTAATTGAAACGAAGTACATTGTGAAAACTGGGGAACAATTTTACCATTGCGAGCCCTATTTATGTAAGCAGTAATATAAAAGAGGAAGCATACGATGATAAACCTATAAATACACATTATAAAATACAAAATATTAATTGTTTTGAAGGTCACAAGAAAGTTAGAGGGTCACAAGTCCCCCCAATTCTTAAATGAGACAAAAGATAATCCAAATTCACACCCAAGAAACAATAACAATTAATATGCTTTTATTTTTATAAATATATGTTTTTTTAATTAAAAAAAAGACATTCAAAACATCAGTATGTAAACATATTTTTTAAAAATTATTTATAAATTTACTTACGCACCTAACTTTCATAGTCGAAAATCGTTTATTATGTTATCACAATTTATATTATTTGTAATATCATGTTCTATGGACAATATTGCAAGATTTTGTAGCCTTAAATCACTTATTGTTGATCGAATTTGTTTTTCAACTTCAGTTTGAAGAAGCTCCTTTCACAACTAGATACACTGAAAGCAATTATTGAAAAAAAATATTAGCAAAATTGTAATGTTGGATAAAGATTTTCCCAATATTTACTGTTAAATATATTTTAATAGATCAAGGGGGGTATTTCCCCTCCTTTTTTAATAACATAACGCCTCTTCTTGTAGTCAAGTTACAGCCAGGGCTGGTCTTAGGCTCCTGCAATCCTGCGTAATGGGCCCAGCGCTTTCATAAGGCCCAATCTATCTTAATAATCACTTATTATCCTTATTAATACCTTATCCCTACCCAAACTGGCCCTAATGCAATCAGTTCCGCATACTAAGCTGCATAGGGGCCCGCAATAGCTAAGACCGGCCCCGTGTACTGCCATAAAAACCTGGATCCTTTCTCTGTCAATCTTGAACATTTCTTTATCAAGAAATTTAATTTATTTTCAAATTCTTCATTTATAATCCTAGACGGTATAGTTTTATACACGAGTATTTTCTTGCAAAGACATTTAAATCATCAACTCATTCTTTTATTTTATATTCTAATTACATCTATGGATAAAAACATTTCTCGTTGTACTTCTTGCTAAAGATAGAACCACATCTTCTGAATTTTCCCCTCTCATATTTTTTTCCTTTTAACTTGGTATCTAGTCGATATTTCCAACTCTCTGTAACAGCGTTCTGTATTAGCACATATCTTTGTTTCTTCAAATGGGTTTGCATTAATTTAAAAAAAAAAACAGGTTCCCATAAAATGAGACATCATAGAAAAGTAACAGATTGCCCTGAACTGAGTAAAATTCCAGCATCTGATCTCGTATTATGCGTTACCTCAGATGTCAATTTTCCAATACGCTTGAAATTTTCAAGTAGATCTATGACTTTTTCGGAATTATTTATGTTAATGTGGTGTTTATTAACAGAGAAATGAATAGTCATTCATTTTTAATGAATAACCGTATATTAATGAAAAATACAAACTATATGTGTTACCTTAATGCAATAAAAAAAGAAGCAAATTTAATTTTTAATAAGTTACCATACAATAATTTTATAAAAACTGAAACAGTAATATAATTTACTACTTGCAATTTAAACACAATATTTGAACCACTATGTCATGAAGGTACTTGTTAGAGCATCGTTCAGCGAATGTTGAAATTCCACGCTAAAACTGTCGTGGGATATTAATGCTACATATATTCGGACCAGCGGTGATGTGTTGTTTTTGTGCAGTTTTCTTATGAAAGCGCCATCTGTTACGTATACCGCTTAATGTTGCAAAATAAAATAGTTACCTTTTTTGAGCGATTTTAAATTTTTAAATTGTTCTGCGTTAGTTATAACAACCACTATGTAATTAAACAAAATGTTGCACGAATCCGTTAATTTAAACTCAAAATTAAAATTCTTGTTTCACTATGGTTTTCCTCCTTCAAAAGAAAAGGGGTGGTTTTCGGAAAGGCTGAGTTTATTTTTCAAATGCCCAAAAACGCCGCCCTTTGAATGAGTGCCGCCCGGGGCGGACCGCCCCCTCCGCCCCCCCTAGCTACGCCACTGGCTTTAGGCATAAGCAAACCGGCAACCACCTATGGCCTCCGATTAGTCTCATTTGTATATGGGCCTCGCACAAGAATATTTCAATATTTATTTTATAATTTTCTGTTACATTTTAAGCCCCCAAATTCACTTCGATTAGGGCCTCCAATTCCTTTAGGCCGGCCCGACTTACAGCCTTATGTCGGGCTGACCATCTTGTGTCAAACAAGGCTTTGTTAACATGTATCACTTTTATGTGTTTTGGAAGTATCTGTCGACGATGAGTAGACGCAACAAGCCAGGTAATTTTGCAGAAGACAACTGCTCCACGTTTCCCAACCAAGTGAAGGGAAAGAGCTGTACAAGGCACATAATGAGCAGCACTGCACTTCTTACAAAGATTAGCCCAGACTCTGTTATACTTCCTACTTATAACTTATAACTGCAGCATTGACTTATTAATGTCCAAGGCAGTTTCAGGGATTCATACAAATATAGGCCCAACTTTATTATACACTATGATAGCATTTAAATTATTGGGGGCCCTGGCTTTAGCCCGCTCAGCCCTCTCCCTTTAATTCAACCATAGGGGGAGGGGTCACGCATCTGTGACGATGTGTTTACTAGGGGACGGGTGTGTTTAAAAATGTGACGTCACATAAAAAAACCCGCAACTTTAAATAAAAGTCCCCTTAAATATTTGATTGTTTACAATTTATTTAATGACGTTTTCAATGGCTCCCCGCGTGTTACGATACTAGAGTGCATACTTTCACTAAATACATATTTAAATGACAAAATACGTATTTGCAGCATGCTAATTTTTATTGAGAAAATTATGGCTTGAGAGAGGGGTGTCTAAGCTTTGTGACGTCATAGCGGAACAAGGGGTTAAGGGTTTACGTTTTTGTGACAAAGTATGACGCGGGTGAAAAAGGATGGGGGGGTGAAAATTGGTAACCCTCACGTGACGTCATTTATGGACGTCCCCCTTTAAATCATGAAGGGGTGACACCATGAGCTACCGCCCCGGGTGACACCAACCCTAGCGACGCCCCTGAGTAACACCATTAGTTAAATCATTAAACCTCGAAACACTAGGGAAGAACCAAGAGTAAATTAGTAATTATACATAAAGCAATTAACTCCAATTTAGAAATAGAACACAAAGATAACTTAATACAACCCTCAGATAGACATAAGGATAAAAACACCTTTCTTATTCCGTATGCAAGAACAAACACATACACGTTTTCTTTCTTCCCGCCCGGTATTCGGGCGTGGAATGTGTTACCTGAAGATACCAGGAAAGCCAACACGTTATCATCATTTAAAACTCTAATAAGAATACAGGACTAAACACAAACCATGGATATACGTAGGACGCAATAATCTTCTGTATAGAAGGAACGCCTGTAATATATTAGATAAGATAAGTTAAGACAAGACAAGATAAGATAAGATATGATAAGATAAGATAAGATAATAGGCCTACGAAGTCAAACTGAGTTTTTAATTTAAATGACTGTTGGAATTTCATTTAAACATTGCATAAAAATATGAAAAATCAACTTCATTGTCATGAGCGACAATAATTATGAATAATGTTAGCTACACCACCCAATAGGTTTACGGTGAAGAAGTTTCCTACTTGATGCAGCTGGCAACGGCAATGAAAAAAACAACAACATAAAAACACTAATTTGACACTTTCCATATTTTCTATAGGTCAGGTGTTATTATTTTCAATAAGAATGCGCAAACAGGGAACATGGAAGCAGTGCAAATCTCAGCCGCATCTTCTTAACTGTTATGTGCAGTTGTCATTGCATCTACGTTTAGCCTACCCGAACCCTTACCCAATTGGGGGACCAAAAGTAACACGTCAAATCTTGTTACCAAACTGTTTTAAGTCTGAGTTTTATTAAATTTGAAATGAAACTTTAAAATTAATAATTATTTATTTTGTTTTTAATTTTAAAAGAAACAAACAAACAACGAGACGACAATCTTAAAACTGAGGGATAGCCTAGTTATCTTATCTTACTTATCTATTACAGACGCTCCTTCTAATTCTCCTATACAGAATAGCTTTACGTCTGAGGGTTTTATTATATTATCTTTGTGTTGTATGTCCAATTAATATTTAATAGCTTGAAGGGGCGCGGTGGTCTAGGCAGTAGCGCGCTGGACTACCAAACCTCTGCAAGAACTCGAGTCGCGAGCTCGAGCCGTGGTACTGGCAAGGCTAACCACACAATCCCATGCTCGTTAGTGGTCAATGACACTTGTGAACGCTACTCCACTTGGTCCCATGCCCCTTCCTGGTCTATAAGAGATCAATTTATATATATATAT
>MUZC01000020.1:260738-328299 GCA_002072015.1 Radix auricularia
CATGTACTCAAAAAATTTACAAAGTTTCATGCTTCAAACTATACGGGAAATGGGAGAATTATTGATTTGCAATTTGTAAATAGCTCATATAAGGGGACAACATTTTTATGGGCCCCCTCTTTTTTGGGCTCCCGTATCTCTATGAGTGGGCATTTAACATTCTCTTTCACCAATTATCACCGGGAGATTAAACTCAACAACTTCCTAAAGTTTCATGCTCTCCACCTACATGGGGAATGGAAGAAATAGTGATTTTTAGTTTTTAAATTTGGGCCCTTCGCCCCCCTGTAAGAGAAATTTTAAAACTTATTTCACCTGTTAGCATCGTGAAAGTGTATTTATAAACTCCCCAACATTTGATGAGTCTACCTACTCGGAAAATAGGAGAATTGGTGATTTTCAATGTTTATATAGCTCATTTAATGAAAAAATCGTTTTCGGGGCCCCAGCCCCAATGAGTGGGAAATTTAATATTCTCTTTTGCCAATTATCGTTGGAAGCATGTACTCAAAACATTTATTAAGTTTCATGCTTCTACCTACACGGGAAATAGATGAATTATTGATTTTCAATTAGCATATAGCTTATATAAGGAGAAAAACAGTTTTGGGGCCCCGGCCCCCCATGAGTGTGAATTTCAAAATTCTTTTTCACCAATTTTTGTCGTAAGAGAGTCTTCAACAACTTCTTTAAGTTTCATGCTTCTACCTATGCGGGAAGTTGGAGAATTAGTGATGTAGGCAAAAAAAGTTTTTGGGCCCCCGGCCCCAAATGAGTGAGATTTTCAAAATTCTTTTTCGCCAGTTTTCGTAATTAGAGGGTACCAAACAACTTCCCAAAGTTTCATGATTCTACCTACACGGGAAGTTGGAGAATTAGTGATGAATCAGTCAGTCAGTCAGTCAGTCAGTCAGTCAGTCAGTCAGGGCTTTCCCTTTTATTAGTATAGATATTGTTAATGATTTAAATTTAACTCATGGGTTCGTGGTGGATTTTCTGTTGGATCCCCAACATTATACAGTTAACCAGTGCTTTATATATATATTAGGGCTGCGGAAATTATCGATTAATTTCTCGATTAATCGGTAAAATTTTTATCGATTAAAATTATTTTTATCGATAAAAAGATTTAAATTAGTCAAAATATGATAATGATAATACTGATAAATTAATAATTAGCAATAGTTTGCTTTTTTTTTTTTTACGTACAAACGTCTCCATTTAAAAAAAAGCTGTTTTATAAGGAAAATGGTATAAATAATTAGACATTGTTTTTACTTAATTAACAATAACAAAATTTAAATTCATTGACTTTATATTGAACTACTAATATTTAAATTTACAAAAATGCCGAATGCCTATTGTTGTTACTTCCCTTGAAATTTTCAGTTTCATGACGTCATACATCTTATTTTTAGCTTTAATAAAAATTATCGATTAAATTATTCGGTAATTTTTCAAAAGTTAAATTTAAACTAATTTAATATAAATTTAAATTAATAGATAACAGCCCTAATATATATATTTAAAAAGTACTGGAACGCATATTTAACACAACCTGAAAAAGCATTAATTAAGACCAAACATTCCAGGCAGTTAAAAAAAAAAACAGTATGTGGAAATAAGGTGCCGGAACGCACGTTCCGGTGCGTTCTGCTAGAAAAAAAAGCACTGGAGTTAACTATAAATTTTAAAAAAACGTAAAGAACCAAGCTTTTCACTATAAATCCTTTATATACGAGATATAACTATAAGGATGTTCATTATAATACGCAGGGCAAAACAATCCGAAAATACAAAATTCTAGTATTATGTCTCGTAAAACGTGTTTTTAATAAAATGTGCACCGATCGTGAATATTTTTTTTTAAAGTAATGTTAATGTAATGCGCACCTTATTGCGCGACATGAAAGGTTGTACGAACATAATACACATCACAACACTCTATCTAAAATTTAACATGATACATAGAGATAAAAATAATAAATTTTAAATTCAACAATTCAATTACTGTCCATACGATCGATCTGAAATTTTGATACATCATTTTTATCATCGGCATGAGTCTGCCTGCAAAATTTCAGCTTGCTAGCTTACGAGAAAGTGGGTTAAAGTTTTTTCGGCAAGCAAGCACGCACGCACGCAAGGTCGGTCGTTCGCACGGGCTCAGACACCACAAGTTAATATAAAGGATTTTAAAAATCACTTTTATGCAATATAATTTTTAATGATCTATGGAAGAGAAAACGTGAATCAAGTGTTTGAAATATAACCTTTAGGTATATTATAACGACAAGCCTTGGTTTTAAAAAAAAAGTAGCGCATCTATCAGATAGAACGGCAAAATAGGTTTAAAACATAAACTTTGGGGAAATGAAACGAATATTACTGCATGCCACGGTGATCCTGTGGCATTTTTATCCAAACTATAAATTTAAAATTCAGTTAATGAAAAATTAATTATGATAAGTACACCAAGATTGACCTATCTATAGCTATTTTCGCTACTGAGCCTTTCATTGCTGACAACATGGCAGTGGCGTAGCTATGGGAGGGGGGGGGACAAAATTTAAAGCCCCTCCGGGCCCCAAAACCCCTACAAATTCCTAGCTACGCCACATAACATTGAAACATTAATGATTGTGCCAAATAGAAAATTTCAATTTTAATCAAGAAATGAAAGCTTTTCTTTTTATATCTAACATAAAACGTTCAGTCTCCTTATTTTAAAAAAAAAAAAAAAAGATATTTGTTATAGCTTTTGATAATTTTTTGTGCGTGGGTATGGGCGGAAAATTTGGGTTTTGCCCCTGGCGGCACATAACCACGCTACGCCGTTGAATCTCTCTATTTATTACTGACGATGCCCCTTCCATGACTGATGAGCACAGATGGCTAGAAAAACGTGTCTGTAACAAAGTCAGTGAAGACGCTGGAAGAGATTTTAAACTTCTTTGTGGCAAGCACCTTAGATGTGATTGTGTCCTTAAGCCAGTCAGAAAAACTATAAATTCGATTCCCTCTAAAACCCTGTTTAACTGCCATTTTCGGCAGTTTCTTTTTCACATCCATGGAGATTTTGAAGATGTTGTGTATCACAATGGTATAGGACGACTAAGTCGGGGGACAGCACTTCAGCGCCTCAAGACATTTCAATAAGAAACGGGGCTATTCATTGTGCAAAATAACTTACAACCAATTCCAAAACTATCTGATCCTGTTTGGCTGGGAGATTTTGGATTTTGATGTGACAAGACATCTAAACTTTCTTAACACAAATCTTTGAGGGCCAAAAGCAGTGGTAATCCGATTATATTTGCTAATATAGGGCTTTGGAAACAATCTGAAAAATTTATCAAAGACATCTGTCTCATGTGCAGCCTAATACAACACATTTTCCCCAGGTATAGGAAATCATTACAGTTTTCTAGGAAAAAACTGCATGGATTTCAATGACGCCTTCAGGAATTAACAACTATTAACTTATTAACTATTGAAGAGAAAATAATTTTTTTGTCTCCACTTTTCTCCGAGGACGCCGATGATGCTCCAGGCAGTCTGCAACTGGAACTCATGGAGTATCAAAGTGATGCTGAGTGTCGCAGCAGACAACGGCTTTTTTCATTGTCTTTTTACCTCAAACGGATTATGACGAATCCCAAGATATTCAAACATTTGCTTATAAAATGTTCAGCATTTTTGGCTTAAGTTAAAGTATGTAATCAGTCATTCTCAGGTATGAGTTTTAACAAGAATCGAGTGAGGACGAGACTAAGTGACTCTAACCTGTGTGATATGTGATGTTGTTTTGTTGTTGTTTTGTCCGTCGAATCGACGAGGACCACTCTAGTCGTCCGAGGGTTGCTGAGGCTGGTTTTGCCTATGTGTACGCAGATGGCTGACAAGGCCGATCCTGGCACGGAAAGTTCGGGAACAGAAGGGACATTGGATGAGTTGATTGTCTCCTGGAGGGATGACAGCAGGATGATATGTGGTATCATACGTATCAAGTTAGTGGCATTGATACTGGCCTCTCAAATTTACTGCAGTCAAGATCTCAGTTTTAACCTTCAGATTAATTTTTTTCACAAAGTAAGTCTTTTTTGTTTATTAGGGGACGTCCATAAATGACATCACGCGCTTAGAGGAGGAGGGGGTCATGCATTTGTGACGATGTGGAGGGGGTGTTTAAAATTGTGAGGTCACATAAAAATGCGCAAAATTTAAATGAAAGTTTCACTTAAATATTTGATTAATTGCAATTTATTTAATGACGTTTTCAATGGCTTCACACGTGTTCCGATATTAGAGTGCAGACTTACACTAAATATATGGGGATGGGCAGTGGCGTCGCTAGGGGGGCGGGGGGGGGCGGGCCGCCCCGGGTGACACCATTAAGCCATTTAAAACGTCATTAAATATATTGTAAGCAATCAATTATTTAAGTGGAACTTTTATTTAAGGTTACGCGTTTTTTGATGTGACGTCACATTTCTTAAATACCCCCCTCACTCTCGTCACACATCGTCACAAAAAGTGTGACCCCCCCTCGAGGTGTGTGACGTCATTTAATGGACAGCCCAATCGGCACGAAATCCATTATCTGATTCCTTTGATAAAGCTATCCCCATGTCAATGAAGTTATTAAAAAATCAAACAAAACCTTAGGCTTTATAAAAAGAAACTTTTACAAATGTAACAAAGATATAAAACTAAAATGCTACCTCACCCTGGTGAGACCTATACTAGAATATGCATCTTCTGTATGGGACCCATCCACCAAAGAAAATATTGATAAGTTAGAACAAATCCAAAAAAGAGCTGCCAGATTCATTACTGGAGAATATTCAAAACTGACAAGAGTAACACCGTTAGTTAAATCATTAAACCTTGAAACACTAGAGGATAGAAGAACCAAGAGTAAATTAGTAATTATACATAAGGCAATTAATTATAATTTAGAAATACAACACAAAGATAACCTAATACAACCCTCAAATAGACATAAAGTTAAAAACACCTTTCTTATTCCATATGCAAGAACAAACACATACAAGTTTTCTTTCTTTCCGTCCGGTATTCGGGCGTGGAATGGGTTGCCTGAGGAAACCAGGAAAGCCACCACTTTATCATCTTTTAAAACTCTAGTAAGAATACAGGACTAAACACAAACCATAGAAATACGTAGGACGCAATAATCTTCTGTACAGAAGATTGTCTGTAACATATAAGATAAGATAAGCTAGCTTTACCATTATATAAGAAGATTAATTCTTGGATTTGTGGATTGATTCGTCGGCACTTTACTAGTTTAATTTGTAGCACATATAATTGATACCCTAATGCCCCCCCTCCCCAAGTACGTCACACTTTGGAACAAAAAATAACTTTTTTAAATAAACAAAAGAATTAAAATTTAATATAAAACACATTGACGTTACATTTGGCCGGACCCCCTCCCCCTGTCACACTTTCTTACACTCCCTCCCCCATTTGGAGCGTGACGCACTTTATGGACGGCCCCTAATTTATATTCCTCCAGCCTCCAGTTATCAATAAATTTATTGAGCAAAACGATTACTCATTCTTTGTTTTTTTTCCTTGTTTTTAGAAAAAGAGTTTTAAAAATTATTTGGAAGGAGAAAAAGCATCTACTAAGTAGGTAAAAACAATTTTTAAAGGGCTTTACATATGGGAAGGTAGAAACAATTTTTTCAAGTGCTCTACATATGGAAAGGTAAAAACAATTTTTTCAAGTGCTTTACATATGGAAAAATCATTAATGCCTTAGCCGTGTTGTCTCTGCTTTTATTGTAATGTCCTTGTCTGATTTAGGGAAAAAAAACTATCATTTTCGGACTCTACCTATTTTGCTGGACTAGATTAATCTTGTTGAAATTTAATTGATAATTACAGAATATTTTCGATTTTACATGACAAGTTGCTGAACAATTTTAGAAATCAGTTCCACACTCTCATTCTCATACTTAAAAAGTTGTATGGTTTTGTAGATCAGTAGCAGTAGTGTGCGAAGAATTAACATCCAATATGGGGCTTCAAGTGTAGCAGTAGATTCTTGGAAAATATTTTTGGATACGTCATTCATTTCTTTTATCAATTTATTTTGATAAAAATGCCTCTTATTTTACCTTTACAAAGTGCCCCCCCCCCCGCTACACTGCTTAGAATCGGGGGGGGGAGGTCGTTATGGGAAAGTATGATTTAAATAATAATAATGGTGTTTCTATTGTCAGTTTTGAATATTCTCCAGTAATATATAGAAGGAGGATCCTTAACAGATAATATAAGATAATGAATATGGCAGCATTAAAAAAATAATTTGCTGTAGTTTATCTATGCCTATGTCTTTTTTGGAAGATGCATATTCATATTCTGGTGTGAGGTCGAGTCTCACAAAAACTAAGGTTGAATTTTAGTTTTATATAATTTATATAATTAATGCTTCTGTAAAACTTTATCTTTATAATTATGATTTTAAAAGAAATGACTTCATTGATAAGTACAGGGGGACTCCATGACAATATCTAATTTATTTTTACTTCTAAGAAGAAAATTGCAACTTTAGTTTGGATTTTTTGTTTTCCATGAATGAAATAGTTTGCATTTTCTTTTATTCTTTAAAACTCTTAGCAGTCGACACTTTCTGAATAGAAAGACATACTCCAATTACTTTCCCCATTTTATTAATTAATCTAGGTCTTTTTTTAAAAAGATTTTGACTTTTTTTTTTTACACCTTGGCCATGTCTAATTTATTGTTTTATGGGCTTTATTTATTATATTATACTCGCTAGTGAGGCATAAAAAGTGAAATTTATAACTTTTGTCAAAGACGAAAATTATTTATTCTTAATATTATTAATATTCTAATTTAGAGTGCCTGTTTGTCTTCTGTAATCACTTTTATTATCGTTTTTTTAAAAAGTTGTTGGCATATCATGAATGTCATATAGACTATCGACACCTAGTCATTGTCATTGGCTTACTATTCGTTCGTCCGTCGAATCGACGAGGACCACTTTAGTCATCCGAGGGTTGCTGGGACTTTTTTTTTTTTTTTTTTTGGCTTACTACGACTACGGAAGTATACCACAGAGCACACAGAATTGTGTAAAGTGTAAACCATAACAAATAAAATGGCGACAGGTGCTTTTCAACCAGGAACAGGTGTCGCACCTACTACTTTAGTAGAAGTATCTGTATCTTGCAGGTAAACATCACAGTCGGATTATAGAATATGTAATGAGCTAATACTTCTAAGTTATTACAAGTAACGATATTAATTAATATCGATAATAGTTTACTAATTATTTAAAAGTAAACCTCAACTTTGTATCTGAATCTGATTTTTTAAATTGAAATTTAAAAAATTGTCTTGTAAGAGTACTAAGACTAAGAGAGTATGAGTAGTATGAGTATGTCATGTGAATGTGACAGTATGCCTTTTAACTTTTTCAAACAATATCATTACAATACTTCGACTTCACACTTAAGTGAGTGACTTAACAGTCTCACACACCTTACTAAAATTTAAGTCAAGTTGATTGTGATTGAGACTTGAGTCTACACTACTGACTACACTGGTCTACACTAACACTGTCACTACACAGTTACTACTGGGTTACACAGTCTACACACTGGCACTTGGGTTACACACTTAATTTAATTACTTAACACAGTAAAATTACTTTCATAAAGCATTTTTATTAGCTTTAAAAAGCCTTTTAAATTTAAATGATTAACAAAAATTCAAAAACCAAGTCAAGTGGTTCAAAAGTTATGAATTTTTTTCTAATTCTAAGCCCTCATCAGCTTTTTTTACTATGCATAAATCAGTGAAGGCGAACATTTTTGGGTCTGTGCGCCCAAAATTCAATTAAAACCTACTTATATATAGCAGAGTACCAACACGAAGTGCCAGCTAAGTGGTTTGATTAAGAATTAAGGAAAAAATATTTTATTTGCATGCCCTCTGATGAGGCTCTGCCTGCTGTTTCTGGCATAGGTTCGCCATCACTGATATATACTATAGTATGAGAGCAATGACTATTAGGCACTCTGGCTATGGAATTTATGGTGTTTTCCTCCACATTTTGTACCCTTTTAGTCTTAGTTATTACTTAATAACATGTGCCATGGCCTATGGAATCACATAAAATAAGAGTATCATAATCACATTTATAACACTATAATATATTATTTAAAAGTGTGTTTGTGGTTTTGTGTCACATACTCACATACTCATACATTTGTAAGTGGAATGATTGATCTTGACAAAACTTTTCAGAAATAGCCATCTCCATCATCAATAAATCATCAAGATTGAAATCTAGTATTAGTAGGGTTTTAAACTTAACAGTACTTAACACCATGTAAATGTATCGTATAGGGCGGAGGCCCATTAAATTTTAAAATTTAACACCTAAAACCCACTCTATGAGTGGGGGGACGGGGGGGGGGGACTGGGCCTTAAAGTTTTCTTTTCCTTATATGTGCTGTATACAACAATTTTTTTAAATATGACATCACAATGTTTGGACATAGTTTGGATCCCCTTCTCTCCCATGGTCACAAATTTGTAAGGTTGTTAGCAATTAGAAAGTCCTAGTCCTAAGAACATTATTTGTTCCTGTATAATCTTGACCAGTTAACCCTACTTTCAATTCATCTGCATTATCCCGAGTTGATTTTTGTGTGCAACCATAAATTTTCAATTGAAATATAATTCTGGTGAGTTAAAAGCTGGCAAAATTATAGTTTAAAAAAATACATTAAAACAATGCACATGGCATCATTTTCTTGGGATTTAGATGGACAAAACATTTTTTTGCCGTTCCCATTTAGACTATAATTTACGAGCGCTAACTCGAGCTTCAGTAACGTCAAAGAGCTTTGATGTAAGCTGCAGAGGAAGCAGAAAGTTGTTACTTAAGTCGTAGGCTTACAATTAACTGCTCCTTTAATATCAGCAGTCGTAAAAAACTTTAAAATATGTAATTGCCTTACTTCAAATACATTGGATGTCCATAGTGTTTTATATTAAGTATGTTCCTTTTGGACTTTTGTTTAGGAAACTTGTTGATTCTGATGTGTTCTCAAAGTCTGATCCAAGTAAGTTAACTTTATTTTTAATCAATGAACTCTTTTTAAGCAGTATATTTATAGTTATGATGTAGCCTAATTTTGAAATTTTTCATCACTTATATTATGCATGGTAGTCATATCAAGCAGGTAACGTTGATTGTTTTATGAAAGATCCTTCACAATAATGTACAAAAATAAAAAATCTCAAAAAGTATGTCATAAATTCTTTTTTTGACACTTTGTACTACTTGCCTCCCTTTGATTAATATCCTTCTTATGCGTTATGGTTAAATTTAAACTTGACTGAATACTTTTTTAAAACTTGTGGCTCTTTATCAAATAAAAAAATGGAGCCTACAGGTATAGCCACACTAAAAGGCTCAAATAATTAAACCTATAATGATAATGATACTAGAGCTGATATCCTTAACACATATTTTGCATCATCATTTTCTGCCTCAGGTGACAAGGATATTTTAATAAATTTAAATAAAATGGAAGAAATAGGTAACATAACTCTAGATGAGATAGGTATACACACACTCCTAAAAAAAACTTTAAAAAAAACAAGCTACTGGCCCAGATGAATTGCCTGCCAGGTTACTAAAAGAATTAAGCAATGAACTGTCCCCTATCCTTGTAGTTCTTTTTCAGAATAGGAAACTAGCTCACGTAATGCCACTCTTTAAGAAAGGTGATAAATCAGACCCTGGTAATTACAGGCCAGTAATACTTACCAGTATCACCTGTAAATTTCTGGAAAACATAAGATATAGTAGAATAGTTAACCACCTTGACAAATATAATGCCCATACCAACATGGCTTTAGAAAAACCAGATCATGTGAAATAGAATTAATAGGTCAAATAGATGAACTTGTAACTGATTTGTCTCTTTGGCCATTTTCACACTTGTAGGCGTTAATTACTGACACACTATGGCTCACATTAAAACAATGAAGACCTTATTAACACAATTAACTTTTATCCAATACTTAAACTTATGTACACTTTTTACATAATAAAAATATAGTGAATACAGTTAAGTCTTTCTTCAATCTCCACACACATTCAACTGTCGCGCAAGACTTCTGGTATTCATATATCACATGATCTCTCTCTACCAATCACATATCAAATACATCTTGTGACAGAACTATCAATTAGCTTAGACAATAATAATCAAATAGATACAATATTACTAGACTTCTCAAAAGCATTTGACAAAGTTCACCACCTTAGTTTACTTTAAAAACTTTATTACTTTGAAATCTCAGGTCCCTTACATCACTGGATCCAAAACTTCCTATTGGGTAGGGAGCAAATTGTAATAATTAACGGATCTAAATCTGCACAGATAAAGGTTAACTCTGGAGTTCCACAAGGAACTGTGCTAGGTCTCTTACTTTGCTGATGATTGTATAATCTATAGAACAATTAAGTTAGAACAAGATAGCAAAATTTTACAAAAAGACTTAGATGAATTAATAAAATGCGAAACTAACTGGAGTATGTTCTTCCACCCAGAAAAGTGTCAACTGCTAAGAGTAACAAAGAAAAAGAAACAAATTAATTCAAAATATTTCATTCATGGAAAAGAACTAACCCAAACTAAAGACGCAAAATACTTAGGAGTCATAATAATAAAAATTAATAAATGAGAAACTATCTTGGAATCTTCATGTCAATGAAGTTATTAAGAAATCAAACAAAACCTTAGGTTTTATAAAAAGAAACTTTTACAAATGTAATAAAGATATAAAACTAAAATGCTACCTCACCCTGGTGAGACCTACACTAGAATATGCATCTTCTGAATGGGACCCATCCACCAAAGAAAATATTGATAAACTAGAACAAATTCAAAAAAAGAGCTGTCAGATTCATTACTGGAGAATATTCAAAACTCACAAGAGTAACACCATTAGTTAAATCATTAAACCTTGAAAATCTAGAGGATAGAAAAACCAAGAGAAAAATATTAATTACACATAAGGCAATTAATTCTAATTTAAAATTATTACACAAAGATAGACATAAAGATAAAAACACCTTTCTTATTTCGAATGCAAGAACAAACACATACAAGTTTTGTTTATTTCAGTCCGGTATTCGGGCGGTGGAATAGATTACCTGAAGGAACCAGGAAAGACAACTCTTTAGCATAATTTTTAACTCTAATAAGAATACGGGACTAAACACAAACCATAGATAAACGTAGGACGCAATAATCTTCTGTACAGAAGGAGCGTCTGTAACATATAAGATAAGATAACTTAGAAAGGCATTAAAAATCATACATGGTTTTCCAGTAACATGCCTGGCATTCTTTTGTTAGAGAAATGTGAAGTTAGCATAAAATGGTACATAAATGTTATTTACTATAAATAATATAGCAACAATAAAATTTTATTTTACCTCCCTTGTTTTCCCCTGTCATGCTCATACTTTATTGATTTTGAAACATTTTTACTTCTTTGGAATTTTCTATAACACTTCCTTATAACTAAATTTCAAACAACAAAGTACAAAATATTTCTACCCTGCTTATCTATATCTTTCTATTTATATTAAGTTGACAGAAATTACAGCTAAAACCACATAAATATTGAATTTTCCTAATTAAAATATTTATGATGACTTTACTGTTTTTGCTGTATATGTTTTAAGTGAAATTAGCTAGGAATTATTAGGTACCTGAGTCAATGTACAGCTAAGTGCACCAGTACTGCTGGTAACTTAACATCGCCCAACATTCAGTGTACAACATTCTATCAAAACTAGCACAGACCTGTTGATAAGTCTGCATTTTAATAGGAATTTTACTACTTAAATTGCCAGACTTATGCATGAGAAACGTTTGATACTTAAAATGTTGATCAGCATTGAAAAAAAAACTAAAAACAAAGAAGTGATTAGCTCTTGAAGTTTGTGTGTTAATAATGTTAGTAAAATGAATTTTAAATTTTACATAAAATTTATTATTTATTAGAATTTGTTTAAACTGTCATTTTATTTACTCTACACAAATATCATTTAAAGTATTTTGTAAAAGAAAAATGTTGTTTGTTTCAGTGGTTGTTCTTTTTGTTCCGGATTACTCAAGTAGAGGATGGAAGGAGGTAATATTGTTTCATTATTAAGTTCCTTTCCAAATATAACACAGCATATTCCACCATGACCCCCTCCCCATGATAAAAAAACAAAAGAAATAGGCCTCTTTTTGTCTTTGTTGACTGATAACAAAAGCCACCATATTTTTATGTTATCTAAATGCACTTAAACATAGTTTTATAGAATAATATAATGTCATACATTTTGAAGTATGTTCTCCTAATAAAAAAAATATTTGTAACTTTAAAAAAAAAATTATTTTCTTTTGTTTTCTAACACCTATATATATATAGTACAAAATTAATATATTAATGTATCCTTTATTCTCATCAATCTGGCTTCTACATTAGTTGAAGGTGTTTGTGATCTGGCTGTGGTATTTTGTTGGTCATTGGGTCAGTTGCGCTTTATGGATATTCAACTTTTTATTTATTTATAATGGATATAGTCAGTGTTTGTGTCTATTAAAAATATTTTTTTAAAAAGATACCGGGACGCAATGTGAATAACCATTCCAGACACCATAATAAAAATAAGTATGTGGAAAAAAGGTGCCGGAACACCATCCCATTGCCTTACGTGGTAAAAAAAAGCATTGGATATAGTATAGTAGAGTGGAGTAGACATTATTGAAATTGTTTATATTGTTATTATTGTTTAACAGCCTTTGTAAAAAAGATCTTATCTTATCTGTTACAGACACTCCTTCTATACAGAAAATTATTGTGTCCTACGCTAATCTATGGTTTGTGACTAGTCCTTCATTCTTATTAGAGTTTTAAATGTCGATAAAGTGTTGGTTTTCCCTGTTTCTTCAGGCAATCCATTCCACGCCCCAATTCCGGACAGAAAAAATGAGAAATTGTATGTGTTTGTACTTGCATACGGAATAAGGAAGGTGTTTTTATCTTTATGTCCATTTGAGGGTTGTATTAAGTTATCTTTGGGTTGTATTTCTAAATTAGTACTAATTGTTTTATGTAGTATTACTATTTTATGTTTGGTTCTTCTATCCTCCAGTGTTTCAAGGATTAATGATTTAATTTAATGATGGCACTTAACTGCCCGTCTCCCCCTGTCTGAATTGAATACTTATGTCAATGCATATACATTGTAATTTCAGAAACCTTTCACATTTGAAATTTATATTCTTGAGCTAAGCACTCTTCTATTTTTCAAGGACCCACAATTTATATTCTTATCTTTAAGGCTCCAGGGACAATCAATGCCCTGTTGCTTGTTGACTATAAAATAATTACCATCTGGTATAACATCCTGATCTTTTAACCCTTGAGATAAAAAAATGTTCATACTCTTACATCTACTTTATTTACACTTAAATTTACCTATTTCTATGTGAATGCATCTGTTGTGAAGCTACCTTTTTTCTTTGTTTTAGTTTGGAAGGACAGAAATAATATGGAACAACCTGAATCCTGACTTTGTGAGAAAGTTTGTAATGCAGTATTACTTTGAACAGTCACAGAAGCTCAAGTTTGAAGTGTAAGTTTTCACATCATATAAAATTGTTTAATGCTAAATGTTCATGTTATTAATGGAATATTTTTATTGATAAAAATATTATGCGTTAAAATAGTCAAAAGATTTTGAAGTATCAGGTCATTAATATTTGAAAAAAACATTAAAAAAACAAACTAAAATCCATATACACCTATTATATTACTAGTGTATTACCTATCATAAATGACAGACGTTTTCAAAATAAGTAAATTTAGGCTGAAATCTATTAATTTTGAAAAAAATACACATCAGAATAAAAAGAATTTAATACAGAACTTTAATTTATTTTAATTTTATTGGTTTATTAGAGTTATTTTTGGTGCAGTAACTTTTTTCCAAGGCTTTTTTTAGTGATGCGCTGCTTTTTAAAATTAGTAGCATTATGAACGGACGGATGTACGGTCATACATAGCAAATTATGTAAAGTGATGATACTTCACACATTACTCACTTTATTAAATATGATTCAAATGATTTTATCTCAAAAGGGGCAATGCCTTACAATTTTCTGAATTGTTTATTATTGATTTTTTGTGTTTTCATTTATTTTATCCTAACCTTTTAGAGCATTGTCTCATTATTAAAGATTTAACATGTTTTAAATAAAATTTTTAAAAGTTTCAAAATTGTGCTGTAAAAGTTAATTTAAAAAAAAAAGTATAAATTAAACTAAGGGATTATGCAGTAATATTCAATTCACTTTCAATTTGTATTCTTTCAACAGCTATGATGTTGATTCATCAAGCTCTGATTTGTCTAAGCATGTAAGTACTGGTTAGGGACATCATATTCACATAGTTTGATTTTGTTGCAAAAACTGAGATTCTTCAAGTTATGACATATTTAAAATGAAAAATATGGTAAAGTCCAGTAACTGTTAGTATAATGTAAAAACAGAATATTTAAGTTGATAAAATTTACACTTGCAAATAAATAATTTAAAAATGTATTTTATTTCCATTTACTTAATAGCTAATATCAATAAAATTAGAGGAAATTAAACTTTGTTGCATTCATATTTAAAAAAAATCCTAACACTGATTTTTAACAGGATTTTTTGGGAAGAGTTGAATGCACTCTGGGAGAAGTTGTCTCATCCAACAAGCTGACCAAACAACTAATGTTAGTTGATTTGTGTGTGTGTTCAATTATTTCAAGTTGATTAATCTTACCACACCGTTTAATCTAAATGTTTGTATTTAGATTGTTTCGTTAATGATTGTCTTTGTAGGAATCATAGAAAATGTCTGTGTCTATGGCAGTGAAAAAAATACAAAAAACATTTGCATTTATTTCAATTAATTGAAAAATTTACTCGTTATTTTTTATCTAAAGAATTTATAAAGCTGAATTTCCCAGTAAATATTTTATAAAATAGCATTTATATTTTAAGTAATTAAAAAAAAGACAATTAAACTTTTCTCTCTTCCACAGTGGTCCAAAGAAAGACAGTGGACTAATTATAAGTATGTGATAAACATTTAATTAAGTCAAAGTTTTATTTAGAAGAACTCTCTTAACAACCAGTCTTAGAATTATAGCAGTAATAATAACAACTGTGAGGAATTAATTATTCAGATTATTTTATTTCTATTTATTTCACCTAATTTATAAATTTTGAACATCTATAATTAATAATGACATTTAGTATATAAAATTATAACTTATCCTCAGTTGGTGCAGAAGAGTTGAACAGCTGTAAGGTAATTTAGATTAAAATTTGTGGTTTGTTCATTAAAATAGATGATGAATATGCCTAAATACAACTAGGCTAGAAAAAGGAAGACTTAAACTGCAATCAGGCTTGTACTTGAAGATAAGTAGATGGATAATAATAACATGCAATCAAGATATCAGTGAGCCTGACAAGATGTCATGACATCTTGAAAGGCTCACTCATATCTTGTTAGCTTGTTATCCATCTACTGATATATTTACATTTGTGCTTGATACAAAAAATACAATTGAGTAAATTTGTTTTAAAAAAGGAACATTTTATTATGTCATAAAACAGGAACATGTAACAATGCAATTCATCGCTCAAAAGCTTGACAAGAAAGATTTTTTTGGGAAGTCAGACCCTTTCCTAACATTCTACAGATCACATGAAGATGGGAGGTAAGTCTTAAAGAAAAATTTAGTTAAACCAATTCTCTAACAAGTTCATTTTACTGGTATAGTGATAAATTAAGTAATCATTAAAAAAATATATATTAAAAAAATTTTCACATGAGAATATACAAGATTCTATTGTTAACTTTTGTTAACTTTTGTTAACTTTTTTCTCTGCGAGCTTCATGATAATAATCTTGAAAAAAATGTATGTATTTCCAATTCACATAGATCATGAAAGCAATATTCAAGAGTTAAACTCAATTGGTAAATCAATCTTTATTTCAATAGGCCCAATGCCATGAATACATTACAAGCTCTAACTAATTATTTTTACAGATTTTTAAAAGAATGGTGGTTCCTGTTACATAATATTTGGGGTATTTTCCCTTTAGAAATTATATTATTTTTTATTTTAACAATTGATTAGGTGAACAGATTTATTAACTAAAGATTTAAACAAAAAAAATGTAAAATAATCTGCTAAAAATAAGTATAAATTTAAGTTAGTATATGTTGTTTTATTCCACAATTTAAACACATTTTTTAAAAACTGGATTGTTATTACATCTATTTTGGATGCATGTATTAAATAATACTTTAAATTTGATTAAAATCACATAATTATAGTAGATAATATTTTGACCTAAAAATTGTAATATATTTTTGAAGAAAATCTGTTAAATTTTATTTCCCCATAAATATTCATTTATTACTTTTAACAGGATCCATGTCCATTAAAAAGGAATAAATGACGTGAAGTTTTTTGGTGCAATATTCAGTATCAAAATCTCTGTTTTTTAAAAGAAAATTTTCTTTTAATTTCTAAACCTGAAGATGAAACTGATAACTTTGCAAGTTTAGTAAAACTAACACTTGGTAAGATGTACAAGTATTGCCTCAGTAACAATTGTATGAATCATACAAATTTGATTGTTGGTCAAATTGTAGATCAGTTTCAGGCTAAGGGTTACCAGACACTATGTGGTTTAACTCAGATAAAGGTTATCCTCTTATATCAAAAGTTCTAGGTTACCATAACATAATAACAAACATTAATTAGCTTAATGATTTAACATTAAGGCCACTGCTAAAAATATATTATTAAAAAAAAACCCACCATAAATAACCATGAAATATTGTTTTAAAAAACATGCAGTAACCTTAACAGCCTGGATCTAACAAAGAGCGTCAGCTTGTTCATTGAAGGAAAGCTAAATGACATCTATAAAAACAATAATTTATCTAAGCATGCATTAAACTTAATGCTTTCCATACTCCATTCAGAGTTCTTATTTCATTGAACATAGGCTTAGTCTAGAAAGAGAACATTGCTAGTTCTTCTTATTTCATTGAACATAGGCTTAGTCTAGAAAGAGAACATTCCTAGTTCTTCTTATTTCATTGAACATAGGCTTAATCTAGAAAGAGAACATTGCTACTTCTTATTTCATTGAACATATGCTTAGTCTAGAAAGAGAACATTCCTAGTTCTTCTTATTTCATTGAACATAGGCTTAGTCTAGAAAGAGAACATTCAGAGTTCTTATTTTATTGTTCATGTTGATACACTTTACAATCTCAACTGACTAAATTATCACAAAGCATTTTGACTAGAGAGTCTTTATTTCGTAACAAGAAAAGACATTTAGCATATTTGCTCTGCTGTAAGCGCTTTACCCACCTTCTCTTTTAACTTCACATTTGAAACAGAAGCACTTGTTAACAAAATTTTTTTATTTTAAAGCTATTAGTTTGCTTCACTTAACTTGGAAACTTATTTAAATGTCTCATTAATTAATGGACAGTGAATAAAAAATAGATGAAAAGGTTTGTCGGCTACTTATCATTTAGAGTGTATACTGTGTACTGTAGAAATCCCCTGAATATTATTAGTATGAATTAAAATTATAATTTTTTGGGGTACATTTTTTAGTATAAATTATATTATCAAATTAAATGATAATAATCAATGTTGATGATGTAGGTAAAAATACTATTATTATATTATTGCTGATTGAAGAAGCTGTTTTAAAAAGTAGCATAGATATTTTTAAAAAATCAAATTTATGTCCCCCAGTTTCACAATAGTTCACAGAACAGAAGTAATCAAGAAAACTTTGAACCCATCCTGGCGACCATTTTCTATCCCTGTCAGAGAACTGTGTAATGGAGATTATGACAGGTGAAGTAGATTAATAAATATTATTAAATTTGAAATACTATCTCTCCCTAACACAGTTTAACTTTCAGTGTTTTTATTCAGTGGTTTAAAATATAAGTAGACAGGTAACAAAGCTCTTTGAATTTTAGTTCTGTGTTATAAAATAATATCTTGATGATTTATTTAGCCCTGTACACCAGCAAGTAGCTGGGCTCACAGGGCTTCATGTAAAAATAGTTATACACATATAACAATCAATGCATTTAATGTGAAACATACATATCATAACTAAAAACATATAAGGACATTACAGTATACATGAATTATGTTAATCATTTCAAGAAATGTTATTAAATTAATTTTGAAAGTAACATTTTGAGAGATGTGTTTTTAAAGCAGTCTTAAAAACCTAAGAAGTTGGAAAATTGCGAATGTGTAATGGTAGAAAATTTCCATTGTTTGGGGCACAAAAAGAGAAAGACCTTTCACAACATGTTTTAGTGAGTGTCTTAGGAACAGAGAGAATACATGTGTCTACTGAAGAGCGTAACTGTAATTATTTTGTATTTTTCTAGTTTTGCATACCTGTAAATTTGTAAGGCATTGTTTTTTTAAAAAGTTTTAATGATACATTTTTAGTGTTTAATTATTAATTTTAAAAAACCAGTAAAAAAACAAAGTTTTTGACTATAAATCCTTAATTTACGAGACATACATAAAAGTATGTTCATTATAATACGCATCGCATGACAATAAAAAAATCCAAAATTGTAGTTATTTCTCAAATATTAAAAATTTACAGTAAAATAAAACTAACTACTATTGTCTACCTGCTAAATTTAAGCTCGATTTTAACATGGGAAAAGAGTTATAAAAACATGTTTAATATAGTGTGCACCATGAGACAGACTAGAAATTACTGGCATTAACATCTACAAATCGGGAATATATTTGAAAAAGTATCGTCAATATAATACACACCGCATGGCGTGACAGAAAAATATTAAAAAGGTTTTTCAATATAATACACACCGCGACACATTAGCACAAAAATTAACATGCTACATAGAGATAAATAGAGATAATCTAAAAATTCATTAATTTAATTACAGTAAACTAGATTGATCTGAAATTTTGATGGATCATTTTTATCATTGCATGAGCATGCCTGCAAAATTTCATCTTGCTAGCATGCAAGGAAGTGTGTTAAAAATCTATCCAAAGTTTTTTCAGCAATCAAGCAGACGCCATGAGTTAATATAAAGGATTTAAAAAGGACCAAATGTGTAAACATAACACTCATTAACAATTAATTTGATCTAGGTCTCATGTGGAAAAAGGTTTGGGAACTAAGCACACGTAACACACACACACAGATACATCTACCAAAATGAAACAAGTTATTTGTTGTTCATTGTTATCAATGTAGAAAGAATTATTTAAAAATCAAATTTAATTAATTTGATTAAAAGAACAGTTTTTATTAAGGTTGTTAAAGGCTATCTGGTCCTGAGTTTGGGATCGGTCCTGTTTTATCAGGACAGATTAACTGTAACTTCCATTAGTCGCTAAAAGCTCATTACGCGGAGTTCATTTTTTTGTTGCGTTTGAGAAGCATACCAGAGAAAAATTCTCTCTGTTGACGAGGCTTAGTATGAGAACTGACTCACAAAATGTGAATAATGGTCAAGGCCTTGAGTGTTGCTTTTTATATTACAAGAGGAAACATATCAGACTATTAACTGTCATTATATGAAAATAATTTAATATTAATAATCACGGTTTCCTTCTTTGATTGGACGATTAAACCCCCCCCCCCATCCCCACATACGCACACCCCATGCTGATTTGAAGGGATCGCGAAAACATAAGCAGTGGTGACATCACATCACACTTTAATAAATAGTATTAAATACCAAATAGAAGTAGTCAAATACACCCCCTTAGCTCTTACACTTAAATTCAGTCAGGCAAATATTAAGGCCAACTGTCTGGATCCAGCAAATAGTAAAAAAAAAAACATATCCGCCTACACCCTAGTGTGGACAAATAACAGAAATCCTTATCCCATCATCCAAATAAGACTGAAATCCTATGAATCTTTTTGAAAGTTATGTCTGTTAGAAACCAAACTGGACTTCCATTTATTTTTTTCTTCATTTTTTTACTTGTACAATTAATCTATTTACATTATCCTCCTAGACACACTTTTGAGAAGTTTAATGGAAAATTATTTTTCACATTTATTGAGTTAATGCTGTATCATGGCCATGTTAAAATACACATAAAATGTCCATCCTTGACATTAATAAATAAGATAGGATTTCACAGCAAGAAGGAGATTCTGCACACTTCATTTTTAAAAATAGATTATAAAAACATTTAATGTTAAAAACTGTTAAAAAAAAAAAAAAAAAAGATTTTGGATTGAAAAGATTGAGTTTATTTGCTTTGATATATATACACTATATAAATATTTGTAATTGGATTCAGCTTGATCTAATATTTACATAATCATTTCTACAGAGCTATTAAGGTGGAATGCCATGACTGGGACGCTGATGGCGGGTAAGCTGGAAATTCACTCTTCATTACAAAAAACTCTTTAAAAATAACTTTATTTGTTGAAAAATTAATTTTTTAAAATGTGTTGTTATTACAATAAAATAATCCCATTCAACCAAGAAAAGGTTATCAACACAAAATTCTCACAGGTTCTCACCTGATTCAACAATTTTGGGCGGCTCATGTAAATATTGAATGTTATTTTTTCTTTAAAGGATTTTGTGTTACCTATACATGACTTTTAGCTGAAGCAAAGCTTAAACTCTCATTATTGTGTATTTAAATCTATTACACTTAAAAATGTGTCTGTTAACCCTATTTAGAAAGAAGGATAATCCCTCTGCGCAGAGCCAAAATGTAAAAGAAATCAGTGGGCATATTTTGGAGTAAAAAGAAAGTTTTCTGTCATTGAATAGAAATATTTTTTATACCAAGAGTTGCTGATATTTGATAAAAAATATTTGACCTTGAAGTGAAATATTTTATGCAAATTTTTTTATATTGAATCTTGTTTTGTTTTACAAAAAAAATTATCTCGGCTTAAACAATCAGATATCTTCCCCAAATTCTGCATTAAGCAATGTTTATTCCCAGTATTTTTTCTTAGTGTAACAAAATTTACATACATAAATGATGCAAATCATGATATCATATAGCATACATTTTGGGTATTCAGTTTGACTCTTAAAATACTCTACTGTAATATTTAGTTTTATCTATCTTAAGTAGATAGTTTTTCTGTTTTACTAATATTTTTGTTAAGTAAATGAAGGGCTTGTAAAAAGTTCTCATTGTCCAAAAAGTTTCCCTCTCAAGATAGTTAGGGTACCATGGCATTAGATGACTTTGAAGTTAAAACAAAGTACTCACTTAAAGGAAAAATGGATAAGGAAAACATTTTAATTTTCAGGCATGATTTTATTGGTTCATTTACGACTACATTACGCGAACTGTCAAAAGGTCCTGGCGATGCTACATTTTTTGAGGTAGGCTTGTATGTATTTCAGTGCCTGCATGCTAAGTATGAAATGATTCATCCAGTGGCCATGAAAGTCTAACATGTTTATTAAAAAGTATTATTAATAGGGTGGAGAAGTTGATTTTGTAGGATTGCCCCTTTCATTCAGGCTTCAAAGCATTAAAATGTATTAATGTAAGATAGAAAGGTTAGATGTGAATGTTTGTATAAGATAGGAGTGTTGTGTGAATGTGTAAGATAGGAGAGATTTTATAATCATTTAAAATTAACGATTTGTACCAATAAATTGCCATGTTATGAAATGAAGCATTTTTTTCTTCTTTAGTTCATAAATCCTAAGAAGCAGAAGAAAAAAGGGAAAAGTTACAAAAACTCTGGAATTGTAAGTGCTGGCTGTTTGGTTTGCTGTGAAAAAAAAACCTCTTAAACATAGAAAATGCATAAAACTGTAGACTTTTAAAAAAATGTCACTCAACTCTAAAACCTCTTATAGTCCCTGTTGTGTAGTATAAGTAAAGATAAATCATAACAATACAAGAACGCTTTTCTGATTTTGAAAAGTGTGAACAGAAAATAATTTTACTATGATATTGAAAAATTTATATTATAAATAAGCCAAGGGCAAATAATCAAGGGAATATTTTTAAAAGCTTTTTGAAAACTAAAAAAAAGTTATCCTGAACGATATAAAAATTAAAATGTCTATTACTATTAAAAATTGTAAAAGGCTGCGGCTATTTGTAGTCCGCTATTATTAATTGTTAATAAAACTACTACTAGTTGATATTCTGAGTTTGATGTTGAAAAATATGGACTAAAAACTCGTATTAGTATTTGTAACTGGTGGTGTTGGCACTGGTCAGGTTTTGTTTTATTTTTACCATGATCTTTTTCACTTTAAGTAGTTCAATAAATGGTATTTTCGGTTGCTATATTTGTTTTTTTCTATTTTAATGTAAAAAATAGGCAACTAAACCCTACCCTGAGCCTACTAAAACTTAAAGGTCTAATTTAATTCTAATTATAAGAATGTTAAATTCATTTCATTAGATTTAGACCCTATATCTGTTTTTTTAATGTTAAAATAGACAAATAAATCTAACCCTGACCCTGAAAGTACTGAAACTAAAAGCTCTAATTTAACATAATGATACGAATGTTTATTGATTTCATTAGTTTTGGTCCCAGAACTAGCTTACTCTAAACATTCAACATATCATGATTAAAAAGTATAGATCATTGAAACAAGTTTTTTAAGAAAAGAAAAAAACCATCATTCAGTACATCAGTCCAACTCTCAACCCTGATACGATTGGTAAATTTTGAAAGGTTATATCAGTAGCTATTAAGCTTAGCTTTAATCTCAATGATGTAAAACAGCTGAACACCAATAGCCGCAGCCGCAGGGAACTGCTATTGGTACTTGAGTGCCAATAGACACTCCCATTGTAAAATGTCTAGTAACTATGTCACTCCTCTTTAATTAAGGTTTAAAAAAACGCAAATAAAGACAAAATTCTGTGCATTTTTTTTGGGAAAAAATAATTGTGTTTATGTTGTACAGTCTAATTTTTAAAACTTTCTGTCTTTTATTGTGTTATTTGAGGGAGAATCTTATTTCAAAACTTGTATTTAGTCACTCAATGTTACAAACAATACCCTGACTGCATTAATATTATTTTATTACAATATTTTTTCTGACAGGGAAAACTGTTGTCTTTTAGGGTTGAAACTGTGTACACATTTCTGGATTACATTAATAAAGGAGGGTGAGTTATAGGAATTAGATTTGAAGGTTCACTATTGGTGAGTTATAGGGATTAGATTTGAGGGTTCACTATTGGTGAGTTATAGGAATTAGATTTGTAGGTTAACTATTGGTGAGTTATAGGAATTAGATTTGTAGGTTAACTATTGGTGAGTTATAGGAATTAGATTTGAAGGTTAACTATTGGTGAGTTATAGGAATTAGATTTGTAGGTTAACTATTGGTGAGTTATAGGAATTAGATTTGAAGGTTCACTATTGGTGAGTTATAGGAATTAGATTTGAAGTTCACTATTGGTGACTTATAGGAATTAGATTTGAAGGTTCACTATTTGTGAGTTATAGGAATTAGATTTGAGGGTTCACTATTGGTGAGTTATAGGAATTAGATTTGTAGGTTAACTATTGGTGAGTTATAAGAATTAGATTTGAAGGTTCACTATTAGGGAGTTATAGGAATTATATTTGAAGTTTCACTATTTGTGAGTTATAGGAATTAGATTTGAAGGTTCACTATTGGTGAGTTATAGGAATTAGATTTGAAGGTTCACTATTGGTGAGTTATAGGAATTAGATTTGAAGGTTCACTATTGGTGAGTTATATGAATTAGATTTAAACTTTAAAGGTTAACTATTGGTGAGTTATAGGAATTAGATTTGAAGGTTCACTATTGGTGAGTTATAGGAATTAGATTTGAAGGTTCACTGTTGGAGAGTTGTTTGAATAAGGATAATTTTTATCAAAATTGTGTTTTGGTGGGTGGGTGGGGTATTTGCATTGAGGAATGACTTTTTTTTACTCATACTTGATTAAAAATAATTTTGACAGGATCAAAATTCACTGCACATTTGCCATAGACTTCACTGCGTCCAATGGAGACCCCAAATCTCCCACTTCTCTTCACTACATGAATCCTTACAGACCCAATCCTTACGCCACCTCAATCAAAGCTGTGGGTGACATCATCCAAGACTATGACAGGTAATTGTCACTTTTATTGTACCATTGACAGGTCATTGTCCCATTAGTTTACCATTGACAGGTCATTGTCACATTAGTTTACCACTGACATGTCATTGTCACATTAGTTTAGCATTGATAGGTCATTGTCACATTTAGTGTACCATTGACAGGTTTATGTATAGTATCATTTATATCTTTATTTATTGTATCAATGATATGTTTTTTTATTGTACCATTGACAGATTTTTGTCACATTTAGTGTACCATTGACAGGCACTTGTCTCATTTAATTTGATTTGTTTTGTTTTTTGGTTCATAATATATCTAATTTGATTTGTTTGTTCCCTACTTTCTACTAAAGCAAAGTCCTTGCATTTTGATTTATATTTAAACTGCACATCAGCAACAGTTTCTCTTTATTAACTGCAACTTATCATATTTTTTAAATCTCTTATCACAGAGACTTATATATTTTTACTTCATTAACTGCTATAAATCTTCAATTTCATTTCTAGAGGAATTTTACTCTATTTTGTTTTATTGATTGGTTTTATTATAAACATCACATTGCTGCGCCAGATACCAAAAAAATAAAATAAAAAAATAATTAAAAAAAACAAAATGACACAGGGATAAAAAGCAAAATATTCTTTTATAACTCAAAGTATTTTATTTTCCAGTGCTAAAATGTTTCCAGCCCTTGGCTTTGGAGCTAGGCTACCACCTGATGGAATGATTTCACATGAATTTGCTTTGGTATAAAAACACTTTGCCATAAAATTGATCAATAAATTATGTCATTCTTAAAGGGAGTCTAATGAAAATTTAACTACAATTTAAGAATTATTTTTGTAGGAGAATAAAATAGTTTATTTACATCATAAATTACTTTTTTGAAAATATGAATTACTTAAGAAGCAAAATTTAATCTGTTACAAATTACATTGTATGTAGCTAAAGACTTTGGAATTCTCATAACAGGCAGGAAAATGTCAACAATTCTTTTATAATTATAATGATTTTGAAATATTTCTTCTGAGAAAGATTAATGAAACCAATTCACGTTGTAAGAGTTAACATTTATTCAGATACTTGCTTGTTTTGAATAGTACACGTCTTCCTGCACATGTAGTTTATGGGTTGTCTTTGTGTAAATATGGCCTTCATTTGTGTGCAGCTCTTGTGTTATTATATTATGAGCACATCAGAATTGCCAACATTAGTTCTAAGATGTTTATTTTAAATTTCAGAACGGTAATTCTGCCAATCCCTACTGCGCAGGAATTGAAGGAGTTTTAGAAGCCTATCACAGGACACTCTACTCTGTCCAACTTTACGGGCCCACCAACTTTGCTCCATGCATTAACCATGTTGCCAGGTAAACTTTTTTAACTGACTCAGTTGTAAACAAAAAATAATGTATGTTATTCAAACTTTTTACTGAATTTTAGTGTTTGATTATATGAAAAGTGTTTATATTTCATCCAATTATAATTTGAGATTGTTAAGAACTTTAAAAAAATTTTTACTCCCAGGTCTATTTTTGTTAACAAATCTTTTAGTTATTTTATTGTTTGGAATTTATTTATTTTTTATTAAAAAAAAAAAAAGTAAATTGGAAATATGTCTCTGTTCCAAAACCCGAGAAGAATTAATTTAATAAACCTGTTTATAAACACATAAAAACAGAGACTCTAATAGTATTTGTTTGAAAAAGTTACTGTTTTTTCTCTCCAATATTTAAGTCTAAAAAATTGCTCTAATTTGGTTCACAGATTTGCAGCAGCCATTCAAGATGGCAGGAACTACTTCATTCTTCTGATTGTCACAGATGGAATCATTACAGACATGCCCCAGACCAAAGAAGCCATTGTTAATGTAAGAGCTTTCAAAATTTGAGTTTGTTATTTGAGGGCTAATTTAAAAATACGTTAGGTTGTATAACATATTGGTGAGATTGCAAGCAAAGCTTTTAGAAAAAATAAAATGTTATTTAAACAGGCATTGGATAACACCACAGCTAAGTTTTCATTTTATTTTGTTTATTAGTTTTATTTGTTTTTGTCTATTTGTTCGTTGATGAAGACCTTTTTTTCACACGCTTGTTGTTTTGTGGCATCTTGTCAGACCCTGTTTAACAAACATACATTGTCTTAGGTTGGGTAGTTCAATATTTGAAACATAACATTCTCTCATTCTTTTAAAATGGCTTGAAAGATCAGTGCTTCAATTGGTTTAAATTTTCCATTGGGAGTTCATGAACTTATGAAGAGATAAACTGTAATAAAATTTTTATTTCTGTTGAGGGTTAACCTTTTAAGTAACAATAATTACAAAATCTCTTGTGTAAGTCTCAGGTGAAAAACTTGTAATTATATGATCAAGGCCAATGCGGAGGAAATAATCAATGTTGTGAGATGAGAGTAGGTCATTGTGCGATGAGAATAGGTCATTGTGAGATGGGAGTAGGTCATTGTGAGATGGGAGTAGGTCATTGTGAGATGACAGTAGGTCACTGTGAGATGAGAATAGGTCATCGTGCGATGAGAGTAGGTAATTGTGAGATGGGAGTAGGTCATCATGAGATGGGAGCAGGTCATGAGATGGGAGTAGGTCATTTTTCATTTATCACTTGGGATTAACTAGGCACGCCTAACATTTTGTGACAGTTTACCATGACACACCTTACATCTTTGGACAGTTTACCATGACACACCTAACATTTTTGACAGTTTACCATGACACACCTAACATCTTTGGACAGTTTACCATGACACACCTAACATTTTGTGACAGTTTACCATGATACACTTAACATTTTGTGACAGTTTACCATGATACACTTAACATTTTGTGACAGTTTACCATGACACACCTAACATCTTGTGACAGTTTACCATGACACACCTAACATAATGTGACAGTTTACCATGACACACCTAACATCTTCTAATGGTACTTGGAGCTCAGGTCATGTCCCTACATCCCATGGTAAAGATCAATTAATTGAACTCATATTTTTGTCTCAGGCTGCAAGTCTTCCAATATCAATCATCATCATTGGAGTTGGAGATGCTGATTTTGAAGGTAATGCTAATATATTAATTATATAATTGCCATTTAAGTTTGAATGGCAACCTGAGTTTGTACATAACAACCAGTGTTTATGCAAAGCAAGCAATACTTTTACATAGCAACCTGTGGCTGTACGTAGCAACCAGTGATTTACGTGGCAACCAGTGACTGTACATAGATACCCATGTATCAGTAAATTGATTAAATGCCAAGAATTTATTAGTCTCTCCTAATTATAAGCTTGCATTTTTTAGCTTTATGCAAGAGTCTCACTGTTCAATGCCAGCTTCTTTTACACATCCACAAATGGCTAAAACGAATATTTTTAACATGGCTTGTTAGAGAACAAACCTCTACATTACTCAAAGAGAAATTAAGTTTGAAGGTGTCTCTTATACCGACATTGACATAACAGCTTAAATTAAGTGTTGTCTTCAATCTTTCAGCAATGGAAATTCTAGATGGTGATAATGTCAGATTGTCATCTAAAGGGAAAACAGCAGAGAGAGATATTGTTCAGGTAAGACAGGCTTGTTGGTATATTAGAGATATTGTTCAGGTAAGGAAGGCTTGTTGGTATAAGAGATATTGTTCAGGTAAGAAAGGCTTGTTGGTATAAGAGATATTGTTCAGGTAAGAAAGGCTTGTTGGTATATTAGAGATATTGTTCAGGTAAGACAGGCTTGTTGGTATATTAGAGATATTGTTCAGGTAAGACATGCTTGTTGGTATATTAGAGATATTGTTCAGGTAGGAAAAGCTTGTTGGTATAAGAGATATTGTTCAGGTAAGACAGGCTTGTTGGTATATCAGAGATATTGTTAAGGTAAGAAAGGCTTGTTGGTATAAGAGATATTGTTCAGGTAAGAAAGGCTTGTTGGTATAAGAGATATTGTTCAGGTAAGAAATGCTTGTTGGTATAAGAGATATTGTTCAGGTAAGAAAGGCTTGTTGGTATAAGAGATATTGTTCAGGTAAGAAAGGCTTGTTGGTATATCAGAGATATTGTTCAGGTAAGAAAGGCTTATTGGTATATCAGAGTTATTGTTCAGGTAAGAAAGGCTTGTTGGTATATCAGAGATATTGTTCAGGTAAGAAAGACTTGTTGGTATATTAGAGATATTGTTCAGGTAAGAAAGACTTGTTGGTATATTAGAGATATTGTTCAGGTAAGAAAGGCTTGTTGGTATATTAGAGATATTGTTCAAAGAAGGAAGTTTTAATAAAATTGGACAAGTTCCAATGACTTAAATGTTTGGAATTTGTTTACCGTTACTGAAATTGTAAAGTAATGTGTTTAAACAGTAATGTGTTCAAACAGTAATTTGTTCAAATAGTAATGTGTTTTAACAGTACTGTAAGGACCAGGTGTTCAGGATATGCAATGACCTGTTTTTGTCCAACCTTCTCAGTTTGTTCCTATGCGCAACTTTATGGGTCGTCAAGAAGATTGGGCTACACTACAGGAAAGGTTGGCTAAGGAAGTTCTAGAGGAGATACCACAGCAGTTCCTATCATACATGCAAAGACATAACATCAAACCAGTCAGCAAACAGCAATGAGCTATCATCAGTTACATCGAGCCATCTGACTTAAGTACTGCACTGTCATGTCAAGCCATGTAACTTACAGTTGTATTAAAAACGTGTTTTTTGTAAATCTATGGCCATGGTTTTGAGTAAGGTAAACATTTTAATGATTTGTTGAGTCAAGTTTGTTGTTAATTTTTTAAACACATTAACATAAAACATGTTAAATAATTTTTTTAATGTCCTTCATATCTACATCATAGACGATGCCTGTTAAATTTTAATGATATTTGTCAGGTTTTGATCATATTTCTTGTTCTTGTATTTCATGATAACAATGTTTGCTATGTTCAACTGTTAAAGCCATATACTCCAAAGAAGATTTTACACAACTTTACAAATTTCAATTATTGTTAAACCAAACGTTACATTTGCCAACAGTAATACCCAAAACAATCATTTTTTCCTTTTTTCTTTTACAGTATAATTTTAAAAAAAAAAATTTAATTGAAAATAATGAAAATGTGCCATAGTTACCATTTATTTTGTACATATGCCCTCTGGGTTAGGGATTCTTAAAATTGTGTGAGTGATGTCACTCATTGTCACTCAGGCTATTTAGTTTCATTGTCACTCCAGCTATTTAGTTTCATTGCCACTCCAGCTATTTAGTTTCATTGTCACTCAAGCTATTTAGTTTCATTGTCACTCAGGCTATTTAGTTTCATTGTCACTCCAGCTATTTAGTTTCATTGCCACTCCAGCTATTTAGTTTCATTGTCACTCAAGCTATTTAGTTTCATTGTCACTCCAGCTATTTAGTTTCATTGTCACTCCAGCTATTTAGTTTCATTGTCACTCCAGCTATTTAGTTTCATTGTCACTCAAGCTATTTAGTTTAATTGTCACTCAGGCTATTTAGTTTCATTGTCACTCAAGCTATTTAGTTTCATTGTCACTCCAGCTATTTAGTTTCATTGCACTCCAGCTATTTAGTTTCATTGTCACTCAAGCTATTTAGTTTCAGTTTGACATTTGTATCACAGTGTGACATTTGTATCACAGTGTGACATTTGTATCACAGTGTGACATTTGTATCACAGTGTGACATTTGTATCACATTGTGACATTTGTATCACAGTGTGACTGCTCTCTCTCTCTCTCTCTCTCTCTCTCTCTCTCTCTCTCTCTCTCTCTCTCTCTCTCTCTCTGCCAGTTATCATGGACAGTCTTGAGGACAGCATGCCATCTTTCTTGAGAACCATTGGTCATTCAAAACAGCCCTGGAAGCTGTGACACTTGAACAAAAATATATTCTGACCTTAGAATTATTTGCACATTTTAAATGTGATTAAAATTCATTATATTTTTATATGTGCTTGTGTCAAAAGCACGTCTTATATATTCATGGGGAGTAAAACAAATGCTTTTTAAAGGATGGAGGGAGGTAAAAAAAAAAGTGAGCTTTTTTGACATGTATTATATCAATTGCCTTTATACCAAGTTTAATAAAATTCAATGGAAAAGAATGTTTCAAATAAATTTGACAATCGGATTGCATATTTTTTCAAGTCAAATTTGGCAAAGAGAATTTTTTGTATGCTCATCGAAATGTCTTAGCCTAAAGGGAAAATAGGATTGAACTCTATATAAAGCATCAAACATCAGTTTTTGATGTACCTGATGATCGGCTTCAGTTTTGTGACCACAAATTATTGCATTTAAGGCATTGCTTAACATTAACATTAATAGCCTTTTTACTGACTGGGATGTTCAAATGAATGTGCTTCATGGAAATGTGTATAAATCTTCCCTTTTGTGTAGTGTTCAACATTTCAGGAATAGATCACCATTATATTTTTAATCATAAAAACTAAAAGCGTGGAAATCACATTGATTGTTAACAATAATTCATCCATATATATAAATAATAGTTCATCCATATAGAGTCATAAAATAAGTGGAGCTTCTTCCATTAGAGACTGTTGATTCATTTTCAATGATGTCTGTTGGGTAAATGTTCATTGCTTTTAAAAAAAAGAAAACTGTTGCATTTCAATGTGTCCCGTGTGTGCCAACTTACAATAATGGCAGATTTTGCATACGGACCAACGAACGTTAGAGGAAACATTGATCTGAGTCAGTAATTGAATAATAAATATTAACTTGAATGATGAAAACTTCTGATAGAGACCCTAATGTTGGTGTCCAATATTATGATTGATAGAGTTATTTCACTAACAATTTTATATAAAGATTAAATTCATCTATTGTTATCTCCAAAACATTAGCAGCTGTGAGGAAAAACAGTCAAATTTGGGTCTTGGCTTATTTATTTTATCATGTGGCACTCAGAAAAAATGTATTCAATTGAATGCATTCCACAGTTTATAAAGAAATTTGACGTACACAGAAGCTCACATTTGGACTGTATTTCATTTCAATATCCCTGTTCTCATTTAAATTCAGTTTTCCTATGTTGAAATGATGTGTCCCAAAACCATTAAAATAAACAACTCTGAATTATTTGTTACAACCCCCACACACACCCCCCCCACACCCCACACATTTTTGTACTACACAAAGTGTACATTTTATTATGATGCTGTTCAATATATACTTCCAACTATGTGATTGATTTATCTGTTACAGATCATTGTGATGTTGATACCAATCTTATACTTGCATAATTTTATGCCTGTTATCTTTTCATTGATGCACTCTTTATATACACCAGAGGAAGCTGGTTGAAGATTATAGATTAGCATGTGAGTGAGACAAAGTAAAGATATTATCTCTTTGTGGCAAACAACATTTTACTTCAAGCCTCATGATTCTTTGAATAATTAGTCGTACTCCATGAATTGCTCAGGTCTCATTTTCTGCTGTTCTTGCTGAAAATGAAAATAAGAATATCTTTACTTTATCCTCTTTCAGCATTGTTGTTGTTTACTAACAATGAGCAACAATGAACATTTTTTTATGGAATATTTGCATTTTTTAGTTTGTTATGAACTTCAAATGAATCTATAATTTTTCTCACCTCAAAGGATGTCAGATTAGATCAATTTTGTTATGGTTGTCATTCAAGATGCTCTATTGAAATACGCAGCAACCAAGTATCAATGATCTCAAGAAAATTATTGATGAGAAAAGTTATAGAAAACAACTATTTATAATGATTAACTTAGCTGATTCCTCACATTAGGAGGAGCGTTAAGATGGGGAAAAGTTAGAAAATATTCACAGAAATTTTTTTTATCGTCAACCTAATATATATTATGTAATATGTAAAAGACCTATTATAAAAATGTTATAGTTGCATTCATGTACTGAAAAATTTGATTTCTAATATGTTTTTTTTACAAAATATTGTTCAACTAAAATTTTTTTCGCTTTTGAATAATTGTATTTCTTATTTTTTCCCGATCCTTCCATTGCCTAAAGGCTTTGTTTTGCTCATTATTGTATGGTTGTCCTGTTTTATTTCTATACTTTTTGTTCAAGGACAACATTTTCCACTAGATGCTAGAAAATATTCTATTCCTTAATTAAGAACCGACATAATATTTTTTGTGAACTTTGTACTCTCAATTTTTTTTATACATAAAATATTTATACAGTATTTATATTTCATCTTAAGATTTATATTTTGCATTACATTATTATTAATTTTCTTATGAAAAAAAAGTTTGGCTGTGTTTTACTGTTGTATTTTTATCAGGTATCTTTAAAACGAATCATTTAAAGTTAATGAAATTTATAATAAACAAAACAACAAAAGGCAAAAAAGATAACTGAGTAAAACCTCTTTCAAAATTCTCAGCCTACGTAAAAGTCTTAGTCCAAATTTTGATTGCTGTTTATGGTAGTGAGCCTCACTTTGTTATATAATACTTAGTGCCTAATATCTCTCAAATTAAGACATTAGTGTGGATAAGATTAAGCTTGGGCCCTATGAAAAGACTAATTTAAGTGCTCATTGTATTTGTTAGATATGTCTTACTGTGATATAACATGTGTCCCAGTCATCTCATGGCAGATACATAAAATACAGCGTGTGATAATTAGTGCCAGAGTCTTCTGACAAAGTTGGTTAATTCAAAAATCAAATCAAAGAAAAGTCTGTCACTTTTATACAAATATAAGTTTTAATAAGTCATTTAGTGTCATACAAAATAATAATTCTCCACTTCTTGGTCACAAGACATGAAAAAAAGTTTTTAGAAATAACTTTAGACACATTAAGAGCCTTTTCCGAAGCTACATTTGATAAAATAGCCAGCTTAGAATAATGGGTTGTTTCAAGATCTCTTAACCTAGACTACAAAACGAACATACAGATTTTAAAAATTTGATGTTATTTTTTGTTTTGTTTCAACAAAGGGACATTTAAATTATAGAATAGAACAGCAAAGTTATTAAAAGTGCGATGTAGAATAAACAATGGTATTAATTACAATTCTGAGATATATATATTTTTTTAATTTGCACTTTTGCTGTTTTTGGCAAAATGTTTTAAATGAGCTACTGCTGTGAACAAATGAAATATATTTTATTTTAATATTTAAAGCTTGTCAATACATTTTATCCTGCATTTTAAGTGTGTGTATTTTAAAAAAAAATTATTAAAACTTTTACACAATCAGACAATTGTTTTGTTTTAATATGCATAGGTTTTTATACTTAAATTTCTCTCAAATATCTTGAATGACATATGGTGACTTGATGACCTTCTGCACAACCCATAAATCATTGCTATCTTCAAGTAATAATAGTTCAGAAATATAAGTATATAGAGGCAGTAAATTAATTTTTCTCAATTTTAAAATTGTTTGGGGCAAGAAGCTAAATTAAGTCAATCTGTTGAACATTATTTTAAAAGGTACTTTTAATTTGTGTCCAATTCTTCCAAAGAGGTACATTGTAAGAAAGTGTAGAATTTAGTAATTTTTTTTTAGTCTTGTATCGAGTTGTAAAAATTTAATTTTAATCCCACAAATTATTGGAATATTACAGCACAAAGAGTCAGACCTCGCTGACTTATCACCAGCTGAACTCGTGCAATGCTCTCACTCAGTTGATGTGATTTAAAAATGACTTGTTTATGACTGTGAAAGTTGTGAGATTGGGTGCTCTCCCTTCAGTTTCTAATTTAATTGTTGATTATCATTTTTAGACTCCTTTTTCCACCGTGCCATTAATTGTAGTTATTGTGTTTCAGTTAGATTTTAACAAAATATACTCATACTTCTAATTGTGTGGATGAAAAATTTCAACATCCCTATTACTTGTGCATTTCAGATTACTATTTTATTATTTTTCTACTTGAAATTTGCAAAAGATGCTAACTAATTGATTTTTATTTATTTTTACTCAGATAACTTTGCAATTTTACTATTACAGTTTCCAAAGCAAACAAAACACATCCATCTATTATTGCTAATATTTCTCAAGTGCAGGTTTTAGTTCCCCTTAAAAATATTGTTAATTTACTTCTCAAAGCTTAAGGCAAACAGAATTAATAATCCACAGAATGATATTTAAAAGTAATAATTCTATCATTCTGCAAACAGGTAAAGCAGTTTTTATTCATAAGTGATGTGACACATTTAACTGGGAAGGGGTTAGGTCACACATAATCAGGATGTCTTAATTTCTATGATAATTACTGATACAGATTTTTATATGACAACAAGGCGGAATCCTAGAGATAAAGAACTAAATTTTTTAAACTAACTCTCCCATCTTGCTATATTGCATTTGATTTAATCAACATCTATCTGTAATTAACTTAAACTGGCTTCAGTTCCCCCCCCCCCAATATTTAGCAAACAATTTTTAAAAATAAGATAACATCTAATTTCTAAATGTGTACCAGAGACAAAATCTGATGACATTCTGACAAACAGATACTGAAGCAACATTTTTATTACAATATTTACAATATCTTGACTCAGAAAAGTACATTTGAAAAAATGCTACTTATCATATTTTTTTAGATTTTACATGTAAATACAAGGTCAAGTTTTGGTATATTTTTACTGAAAATTCACGAGGAAGTAGATCTAAATAAAAAACAGTATGTGACAGTTTACGATGGTAAAAAATAATTTGTCATGGCTTTAATATCTGGGTCCCTATTGTCAAGGGCTGATATGTCTGCACAGTTATCCAAGGCGGCATTGACAGAACACTGTCTTGGTGCAGTATGATAGGGACATAAAAATGAGGCTAGGCAATGATTAACATCGATAAGCCGATGCATAGCTCACATTGAAGTACTAATACTAAATAGGTTATGTTAATTAAAATTATTCTTAGTTTTGTGTTCTTATTTCTCAGAAATTTAAATAAATAATAATATATACAGGGACTGCTGTTTCCTATTTTTTAAGATGATAGCCTTGAAAGTTGTGAAAGTTTTCAATAGCCTAATGATAATGATTTTGACTAAAATTTGTTGTTACCAATTATGAGATCATTTCTTGGTATTGGTCTTGTGAAGCTAAACTTGGAGTTGGATCATACATTGGGAGCATCACTTCATGTAAAATAATGTAATAATCCAAGTCACCTAGTGATAAACTAAGTACCATTATGGGAGTAACATTATGGGAGTACCATTATGATCAGGCACACATCCTATTATAACCTTAACATTAGACTTGATGAACTATACACAAGAAATTGTTAAAAAATATTATTTCATGAAAAATAAAATAGTTAATTTTTAAGTTGTTTGAAATAGTTAAGATCTTTTGTAATTAAAAAACAACAACTTTTGTTTACAATGTTTAAATAATTTTTATTTGGACTGATCAGTTCATGAACACATACACATGATATTAGGATGATGGGAGGTCATAAAGCTGTCTTAAATATTGGACATAAATGAATTTTTTTGTAAATGTAAAAGTGACTTTACAAATGATCAGATTTTTCATATTTCAAGCTAAGTGCTGGAAGTCTTGTAAAAATAAACTACATGAGTTGGCAGAACATATCTCTGAGTCATGTGACATTTGATGATTCTTTACAACAATAAAACTAAAAAAAACTTTGAGATAATACAAAACATTTAATAAAATTGTGCATAGTAATTATTGAAAAGATTTTGAAACCTTTTTGATGAGACAAAAAAAAAACAATCAGAGTAAACATACATTAATTTCATACTAATCAGAAATGTGCGTCTATCGAGCCTGTGTCATCAGTACACTACTATATGGGAGCGAGACTTGGACCACTTATACATCACAAGAGCGTAAGCTTAACAGCTTCCATTTGAGATGCTTGCGCCGCATCCTTGGTATTAAATGGCAAGAAAAAGTGCCTAATAGTGAGGTACTAACGCGTGCCAATACCCAAAGCATGTTCTCAATTCTTAGTGAAAGACGCCTGAGGTGGCTAGGACATGTCAAAAGAATGAGCCCCGGCTGCATCCCGAAGGACCTCCTATATGGTGAACTTGCTTCAGGAAAGAGGAAAACAGGTCGCCCACGCTTGCGATTTAAAGATGTCTGTCAAAGGGACATGAAAGCAGCCAAAATACATACAAGTGACTGGGAGTGTAAGGCAGAAGACCGATCTACGTGGCGCACAGTTGTCAAAGAGGGCGTCATAGTAGCCGAGGAGCGAAGAATGGAGGAGGCTGCAGACAGAAGAGCTAGGAGAAAGGCCAAAACATTTGGAAGCACAGAACTCGTGTGTAAAAACTGTGGCAAAGACTGTCACTCAAGGATAGGACTGCACAGTCACTCGAGGAAATGCAACCCAACCCAACGGTGATGCACCATCGTCTCGCGAGACGGAAGGATGCCGGAATCAGAAATGATGTTATCAGGAAATTGTGGCATTTTCAGAAGAACATGATATGATTGAAACACTGTTACTGCAAATACAACTCATGGGAACCCTTACTTAATACATACAGTATGATACAATCCTATCCAACCCTTACTTAATACAAACAGTATGATACAGTCCTATCCAACCCTTACTTAATACATACAGTATTATACAGTCCTATCCAATTTCCAAGTGATAAAGCAACAGCGAAAAGTATACACAAATGGGCCAACAGTAGGTAGCATGAATAATAAACATAGTTTGTTGTTAATTATGCTTACTGAGGACTTCCCGTCCAGTCTCTGAACATGTGCCATGTTGGAAACATTCATCCAGGCTACAAAATAAGGAAAAAGAGTATCTACTTGAGCCTCACTATTTTACATTTTTTTAAAGCAAAAACCAACATTTGCACCAAACAACTTGAATCAAATCAAGTGAAATCTATGGACCTTTTTTTTTAAAAAAAATAATAAAAATTTTCAGCTAAGCTTCGCCTCAATGGTCCTTAGACAGCACACCAATCACATTTGTTGACCTTCTTTTCCTTAACCAAACAAGCGACTCATTCTGAACATATCACCTCAATCAGTGAAGAGTTTTGACTATGGACAAAGGGAATGAAACAGATCAAGGACTTTTACAGTTGAAATTTTACAATGTCGTTTTCTAAAACAAAGTTAACTTCAAATGTTCAGGCTAAAGCCCACTTATTTATTCTAATTCCTATAATTCTAGTAAACATTTTTTAAATTTTCATTGTGGCGAATTTGTATCCCTTTGCTTCTTGTGGAGACAATTGTGTAAATAGAAGACTTAGAGACAGTTGTGTAAATAGAAGATTTAGAGACAGTTGTGTAAATAGAAGATTTAGAGACAGTTGTGTAAATAGAAGATTTAGAGAAAGTTGTGTAAATAGAAGATTTAGAGACAGTTGTGTAAATAGAAGATAAGATCATTAGGACCATGCAAGAACTTTTTTAACAACAGCAACAATCTCTGGACTATTTTTGGGTTTTCGTATCGGCCCATTCAAAAATTCTGAAATTCGGGGGAGACTTGTAGTAGTGTCAAAAAATTTCTGAAATAAAAGAAATTGAAATTTTTAAGTCTTTAATATTTTCTTTCTTCAGATTAAACATGACATGCATCTATTGATCAAAATAAATGAAATTTCATTTAATAATTCACTATACTTTTTTTTCCCTCAAGTTTTTGTGTTTTACTGTTCCGTACACTAACTCTCTGTAACTAGATGTTAGGTGAATCATTCATTCAAAGTGTGTACAGCTGTGAGCCTTTAAGTATATGGTTGCCATTAGAGCAACAATTTTTTTTTTTTTATAGTAGATTTTTCAACTTTAAATTAAAAAAAAAATAAATGGATAATTACATTGTCTGTAGTCCTCTGAGTGTGGTAATTTTTTATAAACTCCTGACCATAATTACAAGGGGATGGATAAATTTGTTTCTTAAGTCTCAAAATATATTTTATACATTTATACTTAAAAAAAGGTGTTGATGATCTGTTATGGAAGTTTGCCTCTTTGTGCTTTGATAAAATAAAAATTTAATTAAAATATTAATAAGACTAAATACCGCAAGAGCAGGATAATCCTGGAGAATATCTTTACCAAGATACTCCACATAAACCAGCAAAGGTTCAAGCAGGCTAATGTCAGCAAGGGTTAAACTGTTGCCAACCAGGTAACCAGTTCCATTGTTTGCAGCAATCTAAAATTTTAAAAAATTGGGAGGAATTAAAAAAATATTAATAACTAACAGAAACACATCTTCAAACATTCCCTAACCATATAACTTTAACATTTATAATAATTTTTACAACCCTTATTAATTATGTATGTAAATATGATAGCATGTATTCTCAATTGGCTCACAGATTGCTTTTTTACTTTTTGACAAACTTTTATAAAATGTATATGTTATATATAATATATAAGGTTTGTGTATAAATGAACTACACTTTTTAAAAAGTGTGAAGTTTTAACATCTTTTATAGCATTGTCCAATCATAATAATAAAATTACAATACAAATGTCATGGCTTCAATATTCCCACAATGATTTGTACAAACAGCACTAACATAAACTGATATATACATTTTTACTGTTCTTTTCACCCCACTCCCACAAATATTAATTTAAGTCTTTGTTTAATGTAACTGTAAAGCATAATAAGATGGTAAGTTAGTTCATATAAAAAGGCATACAAACAATTTTTCCCTTCATACAAATCCTTTCTAACACTATTTCTCAAAAGTAAACAAAACCAAGCCACCCCCACCAGAGTAAAAAATGATTTTCATATGACAATCATACTTTCTTTTTCAACTGGTAGCTCAACACTATTATTTTTAAAGTAGATTTATTAGTACTCAAGTGGTGATAAACCTTTTCAAAAATCGGTAAATATTTTGGCAGAACTGTGGCTTTGATGTTAGCAAGGACCTCATCTTCTGGTGAAATTCCTATCATCCTTCCTGGCATCAAAAAGTCTCGGCCTCCTTCAAAATACTGGTCAACTCTGAACAGTACAAAGTAAGCTTAACATTAAAAAATGTAATAAGTAAAAAGTCAATAACTACTTGTAAGAAATGAATTGTATCAAAAAGAATTTTCTAAAGAAATGTTTTTAAATAATCAATCATTTTTTTGTATTTTTTAAGAAAATTAATAATTTATTTAAAGAATAAAAATAAAATAAATGAACTTTTTATGGGATTTCAAACCATTCGAATACTTTACATCATATTGGAACTTGAAAACAACTAAGTCATTCATTCATCATTATCTAAACCATTGAAGCTTGTTTAAACTCCTAGTATTAGTGATAGGCCAGTTTTAGGTTTTTATATAGTTATGTACATTTGATATTAGCCATAACTTTGATTCCATTTAAACTATTCTCTTCAGTCCTTATTTATTTAATAAATTAAAACCTTATTGGAAAGGTTAACAAAAAATAGCTAGACTTAAAAATTTCAAAGTAATAGAAATAGTAATCTTTAAATACCAGAATCACAGCTCTAAAAATTCTAACGACAATATGACTTACAGCAAAGCGTCATCATCATTTTCTCCAAGTAGTCCACTTTTTTTGCCAAGATAGCGAATGATAGCATTGCTTTGCACTATCTTTTTGCCATCAATCTCCAGAAGTGGGATCTGTTTAAACAGCAACTTGCCATCTACAAAAGAAAATTAATGAAACAAATCAACATTTTCACACCTCCCAATCTTTTTCTCTATAATAAAGATAAAAGTATTTTATAACTACCAAGATCAGGTAGCTCTTGTAATCTCAACATTTTCCCCAAAGCTAATCTTTGGTAGATATATTTAAAAAGGTTTCGGGGTTCAACAACCCTTTGAAATGAGACTTGACTGAAAATTGTGAAAGTGCAAAACCGATCTAAGATGGTCAATATTATATTGTCTGATGTCAGTTTCACAAACTTCTCGTAGTCTAACACACTTTGTCAGTCCATTCATGCCTAAACCTTGCAATCAATCTTTTACCCATTTCTTGTCACCGTATTGAGCTGAAATTTTGATTTTATGTATGCATTTCTGATGAAAATTTATGAATCCATTTTAATCAGCTTATTAATGAATTAATTAAATTAGTTCATTTTTAACTCACACTATATTTATATTTATATAGTTTTTGTGCATCCTACCTTAAAAGGGCAGCTTGCCAGATTGGTTTAAAATTGGTGAATGCTATTGTTCTAACTTAGCAATCAGAGTTGAATGCCTGTAGATAAACCAATAATGTTTGGTCTTTTTCTTAAAATTTTCTTTCAATAAAACTTAATTATCTTATCTTATCTGTTACAGACACTCCTTCTGTACAGATGATTATTACGTCCTACGCTTATATATGGTTTGTGTTTAGTCCTGCACTCTTATTAGAATTTTAAATGTCTATAAAGTGTTGGCTTTCGTGGTTTCTTCAGGCAAGCCATTACGGGAAGAACAAAAATATGTTTGTGTTCTCACATACGGAATAAGAAATGTGTTTTTATCCTTATGTCTATCTGAGGATTGTATTAAGTTATCTTTGTGTTGTATTTCTAAATTAGAATTAATTGCTTCTATCCTCTAGTATTTCAAGGTTTAATGGTTTAACTAATGGTGTTACTCTTGTCAGTTTTGAATATTCTGTAGTAATGAATCTGGCAGCTCTTTTTGAATTTGTTCTAGTTTATCAATGTTTTCTTTAGTGGATGGGTCCCATACAAAAGATGCATTTTCTAGTATAGGTCTTACCAAAGTGAGGTAGCATTTTAGTTTTATATCTCTCTATTATATTTGTAAAAGTTTATTTTTATAAAGCCTAAAGTTTGGTTTGTGGTTTTTTTTTTAATAACTTCATTGACGTAGGGATTTCAATATAGTTTTTCATTTATTGTGACTCCTAAGTGTTTTGCATCTTTAATTTGGATTAGTTCTTTTCCATGAATGAAATATTTTGAATTTATTTATTTTTTTAGTTACTCTTAACAGTTGACACTTTTCTGGGTGGAAAGACATACTGCAGCTAGTTTCCCTTTTATCAATTATCTTTATAAAATTTTGCTATCTTGTTCTGATTGAATTGTTCCATAGACTATACAACCATTAGCAAAAGATCCTAACTTTTTTCCTATTGATATGTTATAGTAAAAAAAATAATGGTATTCAAGAAATTTTAACAATTCTGGCTTCAGATAAAGTGTCAGCCATACAAATTTAAATTTAAAGTGGTGATAGTCTTGGGATCAGACCTTAAAGTATAAAAGAAGGAAACCTGATTACAAAATAGCCCAATTACTAAAATATTAATAGATTTTTTAAAATATGTAATATAACGCATCTTTTAAAATAAACAGGTTTTAAAAACAATTGTCGCTAACCAGAATAATTAAATTTGTATGAGACTTCGTCCATCATCATAATATTTCCAGACTGTGTAAACAATTTTAAACCTCTTAGATGTTTGCATATAAAGAAAGCCAACCACAACTATGAAACATGTCAAGGGGATCTTGGTCCTCCATGTGCCACAAATATAAACCATATAGAGCTGTTGCTGTATTACCTATCTCAACACAAGCAATTGAAGTCAGATGAGTCTTAACAATACTCGGTCGCTTCAGTTCCACATTTTAATCATATGATCACGATATGATTATGATACATAGTCATAATAGATGTCTGTATTATAAAAACTTCAAAACAACATCCTTCACAATCCAGCCTTAGTCTTTCTCTCTACAGTGCATCATCCATAATCCTCATAGCGATCTGTTCTTCAACCTGAAGCTATCTCTCTACTTACTACACACTCCATCCACACCATGCATTCTCCACCTCCCCCCCCCCCAACTCACAGCTCATCTTATCCACGGATGCTAACAGTCACAAATCTGGTGATCAGCAACCCGTGTTCACTCACACCAGAACATCTTTTAACATCTCACAGTATTCTGCCATGAAAAAAACAACAACCTTTTTTATATAAAAGGAGATGGAAAAAAATATGATGAAAAGTCTAATTTAAGAACTTAATATTTTCTGTTCTTTTCTCTCTTTTTACTACAGCAAGATTTCCACAGAAAGCTCTCCAGGGTTCACTGAAGTTAATTAAAACTTACAAACTTATCAAATACACCTTGATTTAAGCTACAAACAGCTTACTAAACTGCACAAATTTGTAAAGAATGCAAATATGTGGAGTCTGCCAACAGTTTAATGGATATGATAATTAATTGCCTGGGTCTAATGACACTGATACTTACCATCAATCAGCTTTAAAAACTGTTCCCTCTCAGTAACAAACTCTTCTGTGAACTGAAGAGTTTAATGGTCAATTAAAATAAATTACTTGTTTCCACTCTCTGCACACTATTTTAATGCATAAATGTAATTTAAGTCATTCAAAATATAAAAGAAACTGAAAATATTTGATCAAAATTCTCACTTGGTCAAATAAACCCCTTTCTGAATTCCCGAAATCCCTTGCCCATAACCTTCCATAGATAAATGCAAATCAGTTAGAATTTTTTTTATAAGTAAAAAATCCCCCCCCCCTCTGCGCCGCAAACACTTTTTAAACCAACCCAAAGATGAAAAACAACATGAGAAACTAAAGAAAAAATGAAAAAATGTAAGAAAAGTATAATTTATAACATTAGAATCAGTTATTTAAATATTTTAAGTGCATGGAAACTTTTCCTTTTTGATAAGTCTAATTTTTAAGAATAATCTCTCTTCAGACTGCGCATTCAGTGTAAGATCAACCTTTTAGATGTTTTTGGAAGGTTTTACGTTCCTATTTGAATTGAATGAAAGGAATTCATTCAACTGATCCTGTGCAAGTTGTTACATTTACTGAGTTATAACTTTCCCATTTCAATGTGTGGGGAAATCATACATAGATAGATTTTTGTTACCATGGACGTTAAGTAGGAAGCTATGGAAAGAATTACACTATCAAGGCTTACTACTTAAATTAGTGATTTGAAAATAATGCTGTAGTACCAGAATTCTATCTCAGTTTATAAATAAATTTAGTCTACCAATCTCAGACTTTGGACTAAAGCTCATTATGAACAGACCAATAGGATTTCAGCTTTTTGTTGGCCAATGTTTTGCAACACTGTAAAAATTTTAACTGTATGTCATCCCTATGTGGAATAAAAAATTATGTTTTCATTTAATTAGAAAAAGGAAAAGAATCATGTATAGTTGTAGAACTTTCAAATGTTAAAAACCCCTACAAGCTTGTACGCACTTATGGATAGCCTCCAAGCTACATCTTACCCACACATCTTCAAACTCATTCCCTTTTCTCCAAACCACAATCTGACCCCATCTCTCAATTATTCTATTTCAGCTATGCCCAGCGCTGGGCACGAAGTCAATAGGTGACTCACTGTTTCAGAGGCTGAGCTGCAATGCCGGCAGTTGAGTCATTGTTGAAGTAGGAGTTGGTGGCGCAGTGGATCATGTAATATTACTACTTCGTTCTTTTTTCCTGTAGTGTTTCAAGGTTTAGTGATTTAACTAATGGTGTTAGTCATGTCAAATTTATAAAGCCTTAAGTTTTGTTGGATTTTATAATTACTTCATTAATATGGGGGTTCCATGATAATTTTTCATTATATTCCTCTTAGTTAGTTCTTTGAAAAAAAGGTACTGGAACACACGAAAAAAGTACCGGAAAGCAACATGAAAAAGCATTCCAGGCTGTAATAAAAATTAATTTAAGGAAAAAAAGCCATCCTGGTGCTTATGCTGGAAAAAAAACACTGCTCTTAGTCCAATGTATCTGACCGCTTTAGTTTGGATAAGCTGTTTACTGTTTTCTATGAATAAATTAGTTTGCATTTGTCAATTATTGATTTTTTTTTTACTTTGACTTTGATAGTCTTAAAAGTTGACAATTTTCTGGGTGGAAAGACATCTCATACTCATATAATATAAGTTTCCCATTTATCTAGTCATATATTATATGCAATATCAATATTTCACTTTTACCTTCATCATTGCCACTAAATCACTATTATTTTTAAATAATATTATGATAACTAAGATTTCTATTGTCTATGCTTATAGATTTTAAAATTCTAAATAATGAATTTGAAGAAATATGTTTTCAATAATTTCCTTCAATGTTCAATATTCAATGAGTTATGAATAATGATTGGAATTGGATAATTATTGATTATTGTTTTAACTTAAATATTAATTATATTTTTCAAAAACAGCATTCATAACCCAAGATTGTAAAAACTTTTATTAAAAAAAAAAAATATTGATTATATTTTTATTAGATTAAGTTTAACCTATTTTTTTCACCCATCGCCATCTCTTCTACTTCTACTAGACTACTGCACTCTTTATGTAATAGTTTAATTATTTCACAAATTATGCTTACCGGAATTCCTCCTGCAGCCAGCGTCAATCTTACTATCTCACCTAAACCACGGCCATCAAAGTAATATAGTTTTGCCATGTCTTTTCAATTACCCAGGCCCTGCACTCTTCAAAATATTATTCTTATGATATTCCTTCTTTTATATACCTATATTTTGAAAACTTAATATACTCGCTTACGATCTTTCAAATTTTTTCACTTTGTAACTATGTAAACGTATCTAGTTACCTGTCATTGAAACAGGCACATTAAAAATACGAGATAAATGATAGGTTATATGAAGGAAAAAACAACAATAACATATTTCTAAGTCCAAGATTTGTTTATAGCAATAAGATAAAACTGAAGCATTAATTACTTATCATTACATGCAATTAATTATTTTTGACAAATACATTTTTTGTCTCAAATTTTCAAGCTATTTAGTGTTTTAACATGCAATATAATAGTACACGTATTAATAGATTAGTCATTAGTAGACAAAGTTCACAATGAGACGACAGCCCTTTTTTGTATACCCTTTAGTGAACAGCCTTTTAATTGTATCTATTCACTATTATTAGTTTAAAAATTCTTATATGGTTGTGACTTAATTTGTGCTACAAATTTTATTTCGTTACCACCACATAGGCTATACTATACTATAGGCCTACTATACACAGCATTCTGCATGCATATCTGCTGCATGTCGCTTGATGTTTCCTTGCTTCTATACTTCTAATTAGCTTGTTAACTAAAAAATGTTAGTCCAGGTGACATAGGCGCAATTAGAAGTCGAAATATGTGCTTTATAATTAATTATTTCAGATAACTGTTAACTATATAATTTAAACATGATATAGGCATGTTGGAAAGAGGATTTCATTATCTACTGTTTACATATTATTAATTTTTTTACGCTTTCACAACTTTAGACTTGTTTTATTAATTTAATTTTTAGGCATATATTAGCATAACCCCCTTCTAAATAAAAAATAATTATCAAATTAAGACCATTTTAGTAATATAAAACACAGTAGTTCCTAACCGTCCCTTAAAAATAGACTAAACTTAACAAGACCATGTGGGTATTCGGGTTGCGGCCCAAAGTTTGTAAATTATGTTTTTAATGGGAATATTTAAGGAACGTCAATGCCAGCCAACCACTTATCTATCTAGATATCATATGACCAAATGTCTTCCTACTGACTCTGAGTCTCGCACAACATTTCTTATCTACAAAGTTCGGTGTTTTTGCATATAATAAAAACAGCTTGACCCACTTTTTAACTTTTTGTATGAGTTCTACACCATGAAGCCATGAAGACCGTGAGAACAATGTTATGTCATGTGGTTGTGTGTTACAATATTTTGCAAATAGCTAAACAATAATAGTGTTTATTTTAGTTTATAAACATTTTAAGCAAGTTTGGAATTGTCCAAGGTATGGGAGGATGGGAAATCAAAGCAGTGCGAGTTTTCGTAAAACACACAACAAACATTGAATTATATTTATAATAATTATATTTACACTCCTACTAACAAAGCGAGATAACTTTTTGATTTGTAGTTTACTCAAGGAACCTCCTTGCACACCTCCTCCTTGAGTTTACTTGGTGGATATGCAAATTATATAGGCTCCATTGTAAATTATCAAGCCTACTAAATTACTGACAGTTTAGCATAAAATCCCCTTTTTAGGAAAGTTATAAAATAGGTATAATTCTGTCGAAACTAATGATTGAATCCATGCTATGCAATGTAATGCAAGGAGCAAAGTTTATAGTTTCTTATCATCTTTCCCTATGACGCTTGGGGCGGGATGGGGAATCATGATTTGTGGGAACAGCCAGCGGCGCGCATGTTATTGTTATTCTAACCTGACCCAAGGTCAAGCCTAGCAACTGGCAATCCATTACGTATTTAGTATTAGATAACCTGCATTGTGGAAAATTGTGGACACATGACTTAAATACAGTTCTTTTTTTTTTTTTTTAAAGCCAGACATTGAGACAATTAAGCTCACTGGATTTCATAGAGGCTTGACGCTGAAATTAAATTATAAATGGTAAAGAAATACAGAGAGCGAACTTTGAAAGAACAGATCTAAGCGTTGGCTTTGTCAACAAGCAGAGTTATTTCAGTTATGCTATGATAAAATTATTTTTTGTTAGAAAAAGGAAAAGCACTAAGCAATTATCAAATTACGATCGCCCTAACATCTGTAACCTTATCCATAGCTATAATTGTTTGCATTTCTCCCCAAATCTTAAATTATATTATGCAGGTTTCCTCTGTTTCTATATATATTATAAGCTATTGCATGTCTTTCCAGTATCTATAATGTTGTGCGGCATCTTTAGCCTTGAATTTGAATGCTGCCTTTGATACGCTGGTGGGAAATGTTGGGAGAATATTTTATTGCAAGCATAATTAGAACAGGGTGTGCTATGGATGTGGATTGAAGAAACATTCCAAAGACTCATTGAAAGCTCCAGTTAGGCCCCTCCCCTACACAAAATCCAGGTATAAGTCAAGGTTGGTACATGGTGTGATCATCACCCAAGTGTCAAGGCGACCAAACCACAGGAGGTGCACAGATTAAAAAAAACAACATAAAACTCTTCCCTGTGATAATTCCCAATTTTCGCCCAACCTAAAAAAAATATCCACCGGCCGGCCGTTACAAAATTTTCAGTCAGCTTTAAGTCAACAGTCATGAATGTATGTCATACTTTGAAACTTTGTATGCCATCTGATATTAGTATTGATGGCCTACTTCCTACTGCACAAGAAATAGTTGAGGTGCAGCCATCTACACATTCACAGAAAACATTCTTCCCTTTATTTAACAACAAACACTTAACCAGGTGTTTCTTTTAAAATTTTGTTTATCTCAATAAGTTTTTAGATTTTGAGCCACTTGATTTTCATTATAGATAGACAGCCCAAACAGATAGATAAGATCATTATAGGAAAATTCCGTTGCCCAATCTGCAGTAGGGGGACCGTTGACTTCACCTTCCACCCACTCCTTTACGTTCAACACAGAAGAACTCACGTGTTATGAACTTATGCCAATAATTAACTTTTGAAAAATTACCGAATAATTAATCAATAATTTAGATTAAAGCTGAAAATAAGATGTATGACGCCATGAAACTGAAAATTTAATAAAATGTCCATAACTTAAGTATTTAATAAAAAAAAAATAATACTTTTAGGAGATATATTTAAATATAAGTAGCTCAGTTTAATGTAAATGAATTTAAATTTTGTTGTATTTTTTTTTAAAGTAAAAACAATGTTGTTTTTTAAAATATCATTTTCCTAATAAAAAACTGCTTATTTTAAAGTTAACACTTAAAAAATCTTTTTTTTTTAAAATCGAGAAGTTTGTACTTAAAAAAAGAACTATTATTAATTATTTATTAATAAGCCGAAAAAGTTATTTAAAATATTTTATTTAATTTTAATTTCTATTTTGTCTATTAAAATAATTTTGATATATATTTTTTTTACTGATTCATTGAGAAATTAATAATTAATTTCCGCAGCCCTAGTTAACATTTTTGTGCATTTATGGAGATGAAGGCATTTGCTCAAACGTTTATTATACCTTTATAAACTGTATTTATCTATTAGTAAAGCTGATTTTTTAAAATATGTTTTATTCACACAAATCATTTGTGTCTCTTGTATTCAATTCAAACTGCATGACAAAAAAACAAAAAAAACAAAAACAAAAAAAACAACAACCGAAGTTATGACGTTTATTTTATTTAAGTAATTTAAATTAGAGAAAAATGTATAATAAAATAGTATTTTCATTCTACTACAAGTAACAAGAGTAAAAAAAGAGAGTATTAATGAGTTAAAAAGTGCGTTACTGGGTTAAATTTTTAAATGCAAATACATGTGATTCATTTATTTAAAAAAAGATATTAATTATCATTTTGGCTCTTGCACTCACTTAAAAATTAATACAAAAATACTTCTCATAAATTAGACATTTTTTTAAAAAGTCCTTAAGCATTAAAACTGCTCTGTATATGAATAAATTTAAAAAATGACTGATAAAATCTTGATAAATTAAGAAGGAATACTTCCGTTTTGTTCACACAGGCCTACTGATAAAAGAAATAATATTCAACTGTAATCAATCAGTTACCCAACAAAGATATGCCATCAGTATTTATGTAACTTCTTAGAATCTGCTTACTTTCAACACCATCTCTGATTCATTAGTTTGATCTATACTTTGCCCTATTTTCATTCTTCCATATTATGCTTATTCACAGTGTCATTTAATATTTTATGCATCTATTTGATGCCATAATACTGCTTCAAAGTAAAAATAAATTCTTAATTCCATGCCAGAACTTTTTTAGCCACTTCAAAAAGCTCTGGGCTGTTTTTGGGTTTTCTAACAGGTCCATTCAAATACTCTTTAATCCTGGGAATATTGGAAATAGTTTCAAAGAAATCCTGGGGAAAAATGTAATTTTATTAATAATTAATTTTACATTTACATACTTATTCAATAAACTGGTTACATTTAAAGCAACAAAAAACAAATAGTTAATTTTTTAGCAAAATAAAGATAAGTGGATATATTTTAAGTACTTTATGTTTAGATTTTCTAACTTTTTAAGGTGTTTTCTTAAAATAAAGATATAAAATACCTGCAGAGCTGAAAAATCTTGAAGAATGTCTTTACCCAGATATTCCACATAAACCAAAAGGGCCTCAAGCAAACTAAGGTCAGCAAGGGTTAAAGTATTTCCAACTAGATAACCAGTTCCATTTTTTGCAGCAAGCTGAAAATTTTTAAGAGAAATAAATTTCAGTGATAGCACATATGTAAATCATATAGATATATGAGCAACCCTTTTTTTTTGTTTAGTACACACAAAAATCCACAAATATATAAGATAAAAATTGTAATTATTTGTGCATGTTTTATGTCTTTCAAAAGGGGAACCTATTGTCTTCTTGACATACCTACTTTCAAATACTAATGTGTTAGTAAGTTCTAAGCCTTTTCATTATGGCTACATTTTTAGAGCCAACATTTAAACTTTGACAGTTTTATAGTCTCTTAATGACTAAATTTTAGGTTTCATAATTACCTTTTCAAAAATTGGCAAATATTTTGGCAAAACTGTTTTTTTGACAGTTGCAAGAACCTCCTCTTCTGGTGACATGCCAATAGCCATTGATGGTTTTATAAAATCTCGACCCCCTTCATAGTACTGATCAATGCTGAAATTGTTTGTTCATAAAAAAGATTCATGGTAGTATTTTAATGTATTTATTGATTATATAACCTAAGGGGGCTTTGCATAAATAGCATCAAATACGTTTCTGATGATGTGTGACAAGGGTGAGTTTAAGAATTGTGACATCATGTCAAAATACACCACTTTAAATCAAAGTTCCACTAAAATATTTGATTTTTAATATTTATTCTATGACGCTTTACATGGATTCAAGCGTGTTACAATATTAGAGTACAGCCTTACGCTAAATACATACTAAAATGACAATAAAGTTATTTGAAAAATGCTTTCTTTCATTCAAATAGAAAATACCACTTTCAGTGTCACAGCTTTGTGATGTCATAATTGAGGGGGTGAGGGTCTAAGTATTTGTTACAAGGTGTGACAAGTGGGGAGAGGGGGTAGAAATCTGCCATTATCACGTGACATCATTTATGGACGGCCACTTAAATATTTTTCCTCAATTCTTTTGAATTAGTTATTGTGACAAGGTATTAAAAGAAGAATTATTTTTAAAAATCATATTAGAAGTTAATTAAAAAAACTAATAGATATTAAACAGGACTTACAGCAAAGCTTCATCTTCATTAGTTCCAAACAGACCAATTTTTTTCCCGAGATAGCGAATAATGGCTCCACTCTGGACTATTTCTTTACCATCAATCTCTAATAGGGGTACTTGATTAAACAGCAATTTGCCATCTAGAATTTAAACATTAATAACACTTCTAGTTAATAATTAAAACCATATGTTACCATTTATTTCATTTGCTACATTATTCTTTTCAACAAGGTGCAAGTGAAAATTGGAGCTTGTTAAATAAAAATTTTATTTTATTAAAATGGAGGTGGTTAAATTAAGTTTCAAAACTGAAATTCATAAAAATGAGTTTTGACCTTTGTTTTTCTATTGACAAAATACTATAGAATACTGTAGATCTAGATAAAATTCCGTTTTCTAATTATTTATTTATTGTAATATTTCATTTTCTCATAGCATACCATCAATCAGTTTGAGAAACTGTTCACGTTCAGTGAGAAACTCTTCTGTAAACTGGAGATAATAATCATTATAATTAGTGAGTAAAACTCGACAGACAAGCCAATTGGGCAAAGCTATATACTATAACTATAGTCATACATAGTCATAGTAATGCGGGTGGTGGGGTGGGATTGGTGGATATTGTTTTCAGCTACCCTGAGCCCTGAGAAATTCCAGACAAACCAGAAATCCTACAGACTATAAACATAAATAATTGTAAATTACTCTATAGAATGTTTATAATCACTATGAATAAAATAAAATCAAGAGTTAAGTTATATCATAATGTTAATGACAATATCATAGGAAAGTATAATTAAATTATATTATACAAAATAATGATAATACATGGACTATTACTATAGATCTATTCAGCATGTTTATTTTCAAATGCAAACAGTATTATTAATATTCGTTGTATTTAATTTGCTTACTTCAATGCCCCCTGCAGATAAAGTCAATCTCACAAGCTCAGCTAAACCCCGTCCATTGAAATAGTATAGTTTTGCCATGACTTTGTCAGACTTTGTGGGGAGTATCTCTCGATGCAGCAGGCCTAAGTGAAACTGTAACAGTAACGATGTTTAGCTAAATGAAGAAAGGTTTCCCCCGCCCCGCGTATGGCGTTATGTTTGTTGTAATTACACGATATTCTACTGCCACTGACTGCGGCTTCGGTTCCCCCGGTCCGTTCTGATAAAATTGACACATTTTATATTGTATCCTTTAAATTTATTTTTGAGTTTTAATACAGCATTCTGCGTTACAGTGTAATTACATAATTCATAACACAAATAGTTTTTTAAAAAAATAATAAAATATACAAAATCATTTGAAAATTCTTTGCAATCTTGAACCGGATTTGTCCGGCTCTTACTAAACTTGCTTACTTACAGTTACAGTCAGTGCTTTTTTCAATGGGAACTGAGTTCCCATACCTTTATTGGCCAGATTCGTGTATATTTATATTATAGACTATTATAGTATTTTCTGACATAAGTTAAAAAAAACAGATGTGAAATGAGTTCCCAAACATTTTTCGCTAGAAAAAAAGCACTGGTTACAGTTGGAGTAAAGTAAATTACTTTTGCGTCAAAGTAGAAGTAGCTCCACAAAATATATTTTAAAGTCTACAGTATCAGTAGATGTATAAATATGCGCATAACATTTGTCAGGGGCAAAGATATTTTAAAAAAAAATGTAATTAATGAATAATAATGAAAAAGTGACAAGAACCAAGGACTTAACAAAAGAGTTTATGTTTATATTTCATATTTCGGGCTGAATCATTAAAACGAGAGATAAAATGTTTGACGCAAACAGTGGAATTGGGGTCGCAAAATGTAGGTTAATAATAACAGGTAAATACTTCTTCAAGTGCTCTGTATCAGTACTTGGTGTCGGCACATTTCCGCCACTACTCGGTACAAAAATTATACTCGGTACACCCCTATTTATATTGCATATTACCATTACGGCATTGAAATAGGAAGAGGTAGTTTTATCCAGGGCGGCACTTTATCTCTCTTTATGGCTATGGCGGGGCAGAAATATCTTGTCTTATGGAAAGAGAAAGGGAGTTAAATATGTCACCCGCCTTGGACGGCACAAATGATTGCTACGCTATGAGACCATCATTTATTTTGTATTGTATAAATTATTTTAATTTAGATATTAGGGAAGTTAGGATAGTTAACTGACAACCCGAAAATACTAAAAATGACCAAATTTATTATCAGCAGGGTTACCATGTGTCCGGATTTCCCCGGATACGTCCTCTCTTTATGATTATGTCCATGTCCGGGCGTCTTTCCAGAAAAAAAAAGAATTTTGTCCGGGTTTCGCTCAGTCTCCAGTAACCCACCTGCTGTGATCTATGATCCTAACGCCAATTTTCTCAAATGCCAAATGCAGACTATTTTGATGATAATAATAATTTAAGAATGACTCAGCATAAGATACTTTCACTACTGTTTTGTAAACTCCAGTAATGTAGTGACTTAATCACTTAATGGGGTCGCAGTGTATTAGCCATATTTGAAAACTTAGTGTCCTCTTTTTCCATAGGACAATTATGGTAACCTTAATTATCAGAATTGTTGAATTAATGACGCAAAGTGGCTCTCCTCTAGGTGTGGTTAATGGTGGGATTATGTTTACAATTAGGTGGTTGCCAAATAATGTTCCAGAACCAATACAATTACCATATATAACCAAGTTAGGAAATTAAAAAAAAATTCTTTGCTGGTTTGTGAATACATCTTTTGATAATGTCTCTTCACACTGATTATTACACAATGCTGAATTTTGATGGAGAAAATCTGTATTCTTTATTTAAAAAAATCACAGAAATAAGTAAAAATTTAACTAGTAAAGGTGGAGAAAGCTGTTAGCAACTGAAAACAACAACTTGACATTCATGCTGTGTGGTATCAGCATCTGATAAATTTGCTTAATCTGCATGTGATTGATATTTCTTACATGAATTAAATTCCCCTCAAACAATCTTCTGTGACACTTTACATATCTCCTTACTCAACTTTTCCCATATTAAAATTAATGTATGCAGACAATACTGATCCCCCCATAATAAAAAAAACATCACATATATATAAAAATGTGATTTAAGAAAATAGAAAGACATATGGCTTAGAATTCAAACATCTGTGTAAAAATGTAAGGTTGAATAGGAAGAGAAAGGTTGAGCCACAAGGTCAAGTTTTCAAAACAAAAAAAACTGCTTTGATTGATTCTAGCCAAGTTATTTGAAGGTGTGGACATGGAACTTATTTCCCTTTGTTCGGTTCATTGTGTACACTTAACTGACCTGAAGTTATTAATACAATAACAGGACTGTTTAACTGTAAAAATTAAACATTTCTTTTAATTTTAATACCAGAAAATCAAACATTTATTGATCACTATTACAAGGAAAAATAAATCTTAAAAACAAAAGCTGAAAAAACATTAAAGTTTGATAAAATATACAAAATAAAAAGAACACAATTATTTTTTAAAAAATGAAGACTAGAATTGAAATCCATGTATATAAATATAAAGATGATTTGAAATCTATTTCCCCAAATACTAATGTATTCATGAAATGTCTAAAAATTATTTTTATTATAAATTAAATGACACATACACAAATTTTATGATTGAACTTTAAAAAACCCCACAACAATAATTATAACAAACAAATTAAATGATTTCAATAATAGAGTCTAATTTGGGCAAGAAAATAACAGAACTGACTGGCGTCATTCAAATCAATAAGATAAATGAATATAAATCAAAACAAAATGCCATACCTGAAAAATTAAACATTATTGCATTTATTAAGATTTCTGTCAATACCAGGATTATATTTAATTACACATTTTTTAAATACATAAATCAATTAAATTAAAGCTTTTAAGGTTTCAAAACAACAAACATCTGGTTAATTATAATACATCAATATACATCATCTATAACTGATCAAAATTGTTGATGTCTAATTTCGTCCCAAAACTTTTTTAACCTCCTGGATATAGCGGTCATCATTTTTTGGTTTCCGAAGAGGTCCATTTAGGTATTTAGATATGCTGGGGATGTTTGTAGTAGTTTCCCAAAATTTCTGGAAAAAAAAGTAAATAAGATTTTTGTTTATAAACATTGTGCAACAATAAACTGCTCATTAAATACAAGTTTTATTTCTATAGTCTTCATTCAACATTATGACCTATCAGTCATTAGAAAAGAAAACAAAGAAAAACTAATCAAGTTAAGAGACATAAATTCAAATTGTATTTATTTATTATAAGTTTTAATTAAATTACTCATTCTATAGCCCGTTTGTTCATATGCCGACCCCCCCCCCCTTCTTTTGGAAGAGAAAAGAATTAAAATTGCATAACTTGCCCCTAAGCCGACCCCCAGAAAATAATAGGACAGCTTAAACAAAATTTTACACATTTTTTAAAAACTACAAGCTAAATCTGTGGTTATAATTATTTACTTTGTACTGCCTATATTTGTCTTTGTGCTCTTTATTAGACAAGAATTACCGGTATTTTAAAAAAAATCCTTGGTAAACAGTGACAAATCGCGAACATTAAAATTTGTTGTTGAAAACAAAATTTGTAGAATAATTTATTAAAACATTAAATAATAATGATAATAAAATGATTAAATAAGTTAAGTGCAGATGTTTTAAATATATTAAAACTTCTGGTACAGCGGTCGATTCTAGTAGAATGTAGAAAAGGACCTTGATAATCTACAATAACTACACAATATTTAATATTTATGCAGAAATCACCTATTACCCGCTATTAAGCCAACCCCCCCTCCAACTTTTCCCCCTAGATTTTGCACAAAAAAGGTCGGCTTTAGAAAGTATATACAGCATATGAAATAAAATTAATTGGTTGAGAAGTTAACTCTTAAATTCTTTCAAGCATCAGATTTGTATAAACTTTAATTACGGACTAAACATGTGTAACTAAAAATGAAAGGTTGTACAATTTTTTAAATGATCTAAAACTTCATTTTTGACATTAAAAAAAGCAATTTACAAAAACATTACCTGCAGAGCGGGATAATCCTGGAGAATATCTTTACCAAGATACTCCACATAAACCAACAAAGGTTCAAGCAGGCTAATGTCAGCAAGGGTTAAACTGTTGCCAACCAGGTAACCAGTTCCATTGCTTGCAGCTATCTATAAAACAAAAAGTGAATTATTATTTCTACTACAATTTTTACATTTTTTTTAAAGATCAACACTATATGCACAGATGTAGAACACTAACAGAATCAGATGTGATATCTACTTTTCCCTGGCATTAACAAAAACACTGATCAATATAAATGAAAATATACAGGAAATAATACAAAACAGGGAAAAACAAATTTTTCAAAATTGCTTGATTAGGGTAAATTTTTAAAACTTCTTTAGAATAAATAAGAGCTATTGTCTCAGAAAGTCATAAAATCATATTTTAAACTTGAGAATGTTTTTCTTTTTAACATGGTCCAAAAAGAATTAAACAAAACCATACAATTATGTTGAATTTAATTAACTAGCATTACTAATTATTATCCTGATATTTTTTATACCTTATTAAAAATGGGTAAAAATTTTGGTAGAGTTGTTTTTTTTATGTTAGCAAGAACTTCCTCCTCTGGTGAAAATCCTATAGGATATGATGGTGACATGAAATCTCGACCACCCTCATAGAACTGATCAACCCTGAGGTATATAAAAAACAGGTATCAATTATTTAAATTATTTTTAAATAAAAGATAATCATGAAAATAAAGTGAGATTTAAAAATCTAATATTAAAAAAATAATCAAGATATCACCTCATTACTGTGTTCTAACAAGTCTGTTTAAGACCTTCTTTAACACATTCTTCCAAGCAGTCCAGACTCTTTTCTTTACAATTCTTCCAATATTTTTTCCATGATGTCTATTCCTCTAAGTCTTCCCTAGAGCAGTTTTTATCTGGGGATTTGGGTTGTGCATCCACTTAGAGCTCTGTCATTTGGGATTTTATTTAAGGGCCCTGTCCAGCAGAACAGCCTGCTACAAGCATGTGATCNAAATGATCTAAAACTTCATTTTTGACATTAAAAAAAAGCAATTTACAACAAAAAAAAAAAAAAGAAAAACCTGCAAAGCGGGATAATCCTGGAGAATATCTTTACCAAGATACTCCACATAAACCAACAAAGGTTCAAGCAGGCTAATGTCAGCAAGGGTTAAACTGTTGCCAACCAGGTAACCAGTTCCATTGCTTGCAGCTATCTATAAAACAAAAAGTGAATTATTATTCTACTACAATCTTTAAATTTTCATTTCATCATCATCATCATTGCCTGTCAACCCATCTGGGGCACAGGCCTGAAACAAGGGCTCTCCAGGCATACCAGTCCCATGCCAATCAATTTAACTGTCTCCAGCTATGCCCACTCTTTTTGGAGTCAGCCTCCAGTTCACTTCTCCATGTCATAATGGGTCTACCGCTTTTCATCTTGCCCTGGGGGTTCACACTATATGCATAGATGTAGAGCACTAACAGATTTGGGTAAATTTTAAAACTTCTTTATAAATAATAAATAAAGGATATTGTCTCAGAAATTCATAAAAACATATTTTAAAACTTGAGAATGTTATTCTTTTTATCATGGTACCAAAAAAAAATTTAACAAAACTGTACATTCATGTTGAATTTAATTACAGTACTACCAACAATTATCCTGATTTGTTTCATACCTTATTAAAAATGGGTAAAAATTTTGGTAGAGACGTTTTTTTTATGTTAGCAAGAACTTCCTCCTCTGGTGAAAATCCTATAGGATATGATGGTGACATGAAATCTCGACCACCCTCATAGAACTGATCAACCCTGAGGTATATAAAAAACAGGTATCAATTATTTAAATTATTTTTAAATAAAAGATAATCATGAAAATAAAGTGAGATTTAAAAATCTAATATTAAAAAAATAATCAAGATATCACCTCATTACTGTGTTCTAACAAGTCCGTTTAAGACCTTCTTTAACACATTCTTCCAAGCAGTCCAGACTCTTTTCTTTACAATTCTTCCAATATTTTTTCCATGATGTCTATTCCTCTAAGTCTTCCCTAGAGCAGTTTTTATCTGGGGATTTGGGTTGTGCATCCACTTAGAGCTCTGTCATTTGGGATTTTATTTAAGGGCCCTGTCCAGCAGAACAGCCTGCTACAAGCATGTGATCTGTTAATGTCCTCTCATTCTCTGATTGATTTATATTTGCTGACCCTTTTTTGCCTTTGTATTTTAAGGAGAAATGTGCCATATGTCTTTAGTAGCATGTTCTGCTGTTTTGTCATGGGCCAGGTTTAAATGTCCCATCCCAATACTGGTTGGATTTCAACTTTATGTTTATAAGTTAGTTTTTTGTGACTTCTGTTTCTGAATAAAATTTGTATGTCATTTTTATTAATTTATTAAAGATTCTAGCGTTTTGTTTTCTTATCTTATCTGTTACAGATGCTCCTTCTATACAGAAGATTATTGCGTCCTACGCTAAACCTATGGTTTGTGTTTAGTGCTGCATTCATATAAGAGTTTTAAATGTTGATAAAGTGTTGGCGTTCCTGGTCTCTTAAGGCAACCCAAATCACGCCCAAAATCCGGACAGGAAGAAAAAAATTTGTATGTGTTTGTTCTTGCAAAAGGAATAATAAAAGTGTTTTTATCCTTATGTCTATCTGAGGGTTGTATTAAGTTATCTTTGTGTTGTATTTCTAAATTACAATTAAACTGCTTTATGTATAATTACTATTAATTCTTGGTTCTTCTATCCCTTAGTGTTTCAAGGTTTAATGATTTAACTAATGGTGTTATTCTTGTCAGTTTTGAATATATCCAGCCCTACTTAAAGTGATTTGACTCTTAATTGCCAAGGCGAGAAGGCCTAACAGGATAGAGAGGCTGTGTCTGATGTTTCATATTAAAGGACGCCAACTTGGTTTTGACATACCGACACCGAGAAAGTCCCCTTTCTCCACACACATTATGATTCCTCTACAGTGGGAGGAGTAAAATTTTTCTTTTTAAAGAGTCACAGCATGCACTCCTTTTTCATGTCTTGGTCATTTGTGAATTCAAAATAGATATCCTACATGCAAGAGACACTTAATCACATGTGGAATGCATTAAGAAAAGAATTTGTTTCAATTTACTTGGCTCTAAGAAACACATGTTCAGAAATGTCTGCCCAGAGTAATAGTAATAGTAATAGTAATAACCTAAATTTAGGGATGTGACGGAGCTGATGAAAATCCGCATTCGTCGGATTCGGCAAATATAAATCCGTCGGATTCGAATGCGGATTTGGTCAACACTTGGCTAAAAAAGGGAGCATACCAAGGTGTCAGTCCCGTGCCCCCCCCCCCTCCCCCGTAACAAGAAGGATTTTAAATCACAAAAATAAGTAATTAAAAATCAATGCATATTGCAGTTTAAAATGATAAACAAAATGAATGAATTTAATACCACCAAAGTCAAAGTAATTTGAACTTAAATTTTTTAAAAATGCTTAAAATCAAGTAAAAAATTAAAACAATTTGACAAACAACATTTAACGAAATTAAAAACTAAGTTCTTAAAATTGGAGAGTTATGAGAGCATTAAACAAAATTAAAGATACTGCTTATTGTCACATTCACATGAAGCCTCAGTACTGGAAATTAATTAATGGCAGATTAAACTTCAAGAACACCAGTTTCTCTGCATTGTCTGGCAGTAGTCTGCTGCGACAGTCATCTATTCCGAAGTTTAGAAAACTCGGATGAAAACAATTTCGTGAGAGGGGTGTATCTAAAATACGTTCATGATTAAATATGACGTCTAATCTATGGACAGCTCAGTAAGGGTCTAGGAGTTTAGTTTTACCTGTTTTCTTTATTTTGGGTTTTTGAAAGTCTCTAGGTTTTTTAATTTGAGTTACGATTTCTACGGCTGTGTTTCATCTGATAAAAAAGGTCGAAGTTCGAATGAAGTCGGATTCGAATTCGAGCTTCATCACATCCCTACCTAAATCCTTGGAAAATTTCAAGCAAAAAATCTTTGAGTTAAAGAGATCTAAAATACATTAGTCTTTGGCCGGGACTCAACAATTAATTCAATATAGAGAGGTTTTTGACTTAGGGAAGTTCAACAGTATTGTCAGAGATTAAAACTTTTTAAAAATGAAGAACTTTAAAAAGATTAAACAATTAATAAATTCCTAAAAACAATGTGACCTAGGGAAAAAAATTCACAAAAATAGTTGCCAATCTTTTTGACAAATTATGGAAGAGATTTAGTAAAGCAGAAAAAAGATGTTAAGTAAGTGTGAATTAAAATGTTAATCAGTTATAAAGCAAAAAAATCTTACTTCTATGAAATTTAAATAAAACTTACAGCAATGCTTCATCGTCATTAGTTCCCAGAAGTCTAACCCTTTTCCCCAGATACCGAACAATTGCCTTTGTTTGCACTATCTGTTTACCATCAATCTCTAGGTAAGGCAGTTGACCAAAACATAATTTTCCTTCTGAAAGCAAAAACGTTTGATGCTTAAATAATAGCAACAAGATAAAAATTTAGCAACCCAACTGCACTGTAAAACATAAAAAAAACCATTAGCAGGTAACTGAAATCATAAGATATTTTAGCCAAGTGAAATCCTACCATAGGTGGATTAAGAAAAAAAAGATGATATTTTACCAAATTAAACAGTTTAAAAAGGTGCACCAAAAAGTTGTATATTCATAACCACCTTCCATTTGTTACCACATCCCTTGTGCAAATTAGCTTCTGTAGCTCTCTTGGTTCTTTTAGAAACAGAGAAGTGCATGATTACCAATAAGTGCACAATTATTTTACAAGAAGAGTTAATCTTTCTCTTTCCTGTCTTCTTAGAATAAAAAGAAGGGGAGAAGCCAAAACTGTAAATAAGTTGTAAGTAGCCATTTTTCAAATATCCCTGCATGTCTGGCACATTTGAGCGACTAGTGCAAGCAGGTTTGTTTTTCTCACGGGGAAATGGTATATGCCCTCCATCCTTCCACTTCCTCTCCCTATCCTCTTCACTAATCTAGTCCCTCTCTTACATGCCCCTGTCCTTCTCATTATCAATGGCTGGATTTCAATAGTTATGTCATGTTACATCTAAGAAATATTTTCTTATCTATTAAGGGAGCTCTTTCTATACAGAAGATTATTTAGATGTGTTTTAATGAGTGCACATGTTGGAATAATGTAACAGATGTGTTAGTTGTGATAACATTATTTTCAGCTGGCTACAAGAGTGACTGAATGCTTTTTTTGTAATGTGGGCTCAGAGAGGCTTTAGATGCACTGAGAAAGGCCAATGAAATCAATTGCTCTACAGACCATGCTCATTTGCAGTTAGAAATAATGCTCATGACCCATTGCCTACAATGAAAAACTAATTGTCTTTAAATAGGATGTGTCTTCTTCATGGGTTGTTTTAAATAAAAATAAAAAGCAAACATAAAATACACAGTTAAGTTCTTTTCACATGGGATAAATCCACTTATTCCATCCACCAAAAGATTTTTACATAACATATGAATAGGCTCAAAATTATGTAACTCAACTATTTAAATATAATTTGTTAAAAATGCTTTAGTAATTTAAAGAGTACATATTCAGATATTTCAAAATTTAATCAAGATCATTTATTGAGAAATTAGAACTATTACAACTCTGATTTACTCTGTAACCCCCCCCCCCCTCCTGGTTTTAAATATCCTTATTCAACTTTAGTTTGAAACTCAACCAAAAACATTTTTATTTCAATGAATTTTTTCTTTAGTCACATACACTGGAATAGCTATCTTTATACTTCAGGGCTTACCATCTATTAACTTTAGAAATTCCTCACGCTCACTTACAAGTTCCTCTGAAAACTGATAAAGAAATCAATGAAATTTAAATACACGATAATACAGTTATTAAATTCTTTAGTTTTAATTTTTTAAAAATAGTTTTTGATGATGTAGTTCAAATATCTCTAGGGTTTTTTTCAAAGAGGCTATGTTTGAGGTGTATGGCTCAAGGTACAAACAAAATTACAAAGTGGAGTATAATAATATGGGTCTTTCAGAGATGTCAAAATATTATAATGATAATATGAACTGAGTAGATGCAAAGAATATATATTGAAATAATGATATTATAGAACAAGGCCCTGAAAGTGTAACCATCATACTACCAGGTAACAGAATAATTCCATTAAGTTTCAATTGTTAAAAGTAGCTTTACAGTACAAGTACAGTCATCCAATTCCAATCTCTTACTCTTAGTGAACTTCTCTCTCTCTCTCAACTCAGTTAACTGTACTCTTTACTCTCTATCTATACTATCTAGTAGATAGTAGATAGTATCTACTCACCCACTGGTTAGAGCTACACTTACACTCAGGGGCGGATCAAGATTGCACTGCCATTCAACCTGGGGCCCGGTCCAGCCACCTTTATTATACAGTATATTACGTTTGGGGCCCTTAAATCATTGGGGGCCCCTGGCTTTAGCACAGTCAGCACCACCCTTAATCCGCCATACTTAGCTTACACTTTTCTGCAGACACACTCATATTCTCTCTGTTCCTAGAATACCCACTAAAAACATTGTAGCAAATTATTATTAAATTTTAGAATAATTTTTAATATAAGTGACATAACTATTACTTTTAATTATTACACTTCAGTGGGAGTACTCAGTACAACAGTTTGTGTTGGCTGTGAATACTCAATACACTACAGCCAATACAGAATATTAATAATGCAGTGATTATTCACACAGCTGTGGGAATAACGTCTGCGTTATAGACACAATGACGCATGCGCACTGGTGTCCATTTGAACGATAAAAACTTATGACCTAAAAAAACGCTAAATTTTCATGAGCGTCGGTAGAGGAATGGTCAGAACCAGCGGTTCTTATTTTTAAGTTGGAGGTGGATCAAATCCATGAGGTGGCGCATGTTTTTTTGTTTTTTTTCAAATTATTTTTTTATTTTTATTTAAACAAATTATTATAATTGTAAACCACAATGAGTTTTTATTACTTATGCTATGATGATATTTATTAATTTCCCCCAGGCCTATCTATTTTTATACCCTCCACATCTATAGCTGTCAAATAAGGAAGCAATGCTACATAAATTATAAATGACTAGCAGTAATAGTAATACATGATAAATTCTCATAAAAATATATTTATTATCAAGCGGGGTGTTGAAGAAATGAGGCGTCACATCAAACAGCACAACTTCAAATAATAGTTTTACTTAAATATTGGATTGTTTATATATATATATATGTTTATATTTGTATATTGACGTTTTACATAGATTCACAAGTGTTATGTTATTAGAGTGCAGACTTACACTAAATACATAATTACATGACAAAAAAGGTACTTGAAATATGCTCAGTTTCAAAAGTCAAATAGAAAAAAAACTGCTTTAATTGGGGATGGGGGAGGTGCAAAACTTTTTGACGACTGGTTGAGACTTGAAAAATCAACAAAAATTGCGTGATGTCATTTAAAGACGACAACTTAAACTTAATAACTACAAGACTACATAGGTGTAAACTGTAATAAATTGGAATATTTTTTGTCTAAACTCTAAAGTCTAAAGGTTAACAACACTAAGACAAGTAAAATTAATTTTTAATTAAAAATATAACTATTAAGATCGACATAATTAATATAATGATTTATGATGTTCATATTTAGGCCGTAGGCCGTAGGCTATATAACAAGGCTATTTACGATTCAATATTAATTGTCAATACCTATTACTATTACTATCAGCCAAACGACCTATAGATTAGTATGATTTTAATTTAAAGTCAGTATAACTATCAAATTTTTTGGATGTGTGAATAACGCTGGCAATATTCACACAGCTGTGGGAATAACGCTTAGATTATTCACACAGCTGTGGCTGTGGGAATAACGCTTACGTTATCCACACATATTAATAATTATAATTAATATAATCTGTCACAATCTGTGGTTTTCCGATTGTTATTAATTTATAATTAATTATGAACTTACTACTTACTTGTATATCTGCGGCAGCCAAAGTAAGTCTTACTATCTCACCTAATCCACGACCATTGAAATAATATAGTTTTGCCATAATATAATCTTCACTAGACTAAATGCATCAGTATATAAAACTTATATTATTTCAATTAAAGTTTATAAAGATATTCAAGATTTCCAATCAGCCAACAGTTCCACTACTACTAGTTTTGATTAAAAGGGAGGTTACTATAAAAAAAACCAAAAAAAAACATGTAACTGAAATAGAGAACGGTCACTTTTAACAAATGAAAAGGGTGAAAAACTACGCTCAATTATGTATATTTATAAATGAAATTTAAATATATGGTTTCTATATAATTAATAAAAAACTTTCATGATTGTTACATAGTTAATAAAGCTAAAAGCATTTCAAGATCAATTCAATTACAAGTATTGGAGATGGCAAAACCTTTTGTAATTTCCTTTCCTATTATTTCCCCTTCTAAATGTAACTTATCTCTGAAATTTAAAAAAATCATTGTCAAATTTTTGTATTTTACTTGCTCAACTTATTAAATTATTGCTTTGTCTATTCTACACAAAAATTTAACTAAAAAGCATCCGAATATTCTATTAAGTTTTAAATCTCCACGCTAGTGAAATATTAAAGTACCACACCAAGTTGCTGTAGGGCCTAACTTAACTATCTGTAATTCGTAAAAGGGGCAATCCATAAATGACGCACGCGATTTTGCCCACTTTTACACGCCCCTTCCCCTCGTCGTCACTTAGACCCCCCCCCCCAGTGTTGCCAACTCAATAAAATAACATTTACGGACAAATATAAGAAATCTCAACAAAATTTACGGACCAAAACAATTTTTTTACGAACACTTTTAACATAAAATGTTGTCCTTAAAACGAAAGAATATGAAGTATAATCTAAGCATTGTAGCTTTAAAAAATGTTAAGTATCCACATGAACACGTCTCCATTACCATGCTCATATTTTATAACGTTATTTTATTGTAGACATTCACCATTAGTGACTGTTAAATTCCTCCTGCTTATGATCATACATAGAAACATTTACACTGTCGATCATTGTGGTAGTAATTTTTCCCTGTCCATTTCTCACAGTCGTAAACTTTCCAACATTGGAGTAGACAATTTGTTTCTCAAGTTGGTTTTCATTTTAAACTAACAGCAGAAAAAATGCATTCTACTTCTGCTGTTCCATCTGGAAGCGCCAACATTGTTTTTGCAAACTTCGAAAGTAGCAGAAATCTGTACCTTTTGTTTTAGACATTTCTAGTCATTTGTCAAATTTGATGCCAGAAAGCATCATAACCTCCGTCGGCATTGCTTATGCTTCAATCCACAACTTTGTAGTCAATAAACTCAGCCCCTAAACAATCAAATTCTGCTGGAGACACAATTTGTGGAAAAAGCTGGGCCAATTCCAAAATTTCCGACTGTTCCACCGTAATTCTGGTAGTGCCAGTTAGTGGGTTTTAAGTGCTGACATGAGGTTCAGCACTCTGCTTGCTAATAGGCATTCTTTTCTGGATTTTACCGACTGCATTGGTATAAAATGCAAGAACATCAACATAAAACTTTTCAACAGTCGATGGATCATCTACTTTTTGCACCTGTAGTTCAGTTTGATAATCAATGAATATTTTATCGCGTGATTTAAAGTTTGTACTTTCATAGCTGTTTAGAAAGCTTTTACAGTTTATTAATAGAGCGCGATATGCCACTAAATCAATTTGAAATTTAAATAATCGATATCACAAAAAATATTTTATGATTTTTTAAACGTTGAGATTCCACGTTTTGTCATTTTTTTACGGACGTCTTAATTTTTTTTACGGAATTTTACGGACAGGCAATTTTACATTAAATATTTACGGGCTGTCCGTAAATTTACGGACGGTTGGCAACCCTGCCCTCCCCCCTTTCCAATTTGACGTCCCAAAGCTTTGAAGACCCACCACCCCATGAAAGCAGTATTTCCTATATGAAAAAGAGCATGTTTCAGATCAAAATAGGGGGTGAGACTGCAATCAGGCTTAAAAAAGTAAATGGAAAAGACGTGAACAGGGTAAGGGTTAGCCTGACAGGACGTAACTAAACATCGAACGTTTCGGCAAAGAGCCTTTTTCAACGGACAAACAATACACAAATAAAATGAATATAAAAACTTAGCTGCGGTGAAATCCAAAGTCAATGAAAGTTTTTGGGTCTACTCTTTGGATGTCACTGCAGCTAAGTTTTTATTTTTTATATTCGTTTTATTTGTTCCTCATCAATCTAGGCTATATGATATGTGCTCTAATTTGAAGTCATGATCATCAACGTTCTGTAGATCACCATAATTTAAGTATAAATTTTTTTTTTCTCCTCCAAATTTTATAGTCAACAAAACCTCTAAATTTCTAAAATACCATTATTTAATGAAAAGTAATAGCTCTCTCGTGTGCTTTCTATCTCCCCAGCCCCCTCCTCCCACACCATGCAGTATGTGCCCCAAAACATAGGGCACGATCCTGCACCCTCTCTCCCCAGCCCGTAACAGTGTGGGAGGAGCGTAGAACGAAGGGGATGTGATGTGCCTGGAATGGGTAATATTTACGGACGGGTGCTCACGATAGTGTAGAAAAGGGGGAGGGGCAAACTTTTTTGCTTGAGCCACAAGAACAGGTTTTCCAAACAAAACTGGTTTAATTGATTCTTACTGAGTTATTAAAAGGTGCAGATTTGGAAATGATTTCCCTTTGTCCAATCTGTTGTGTTAACACTTGACACTAACATTACTAACAATGACCTGCGGTTATTTCAACAAACACAACACTTATTTATCACTGCTAAATAGGAAAAAAATAAATCTTGAAAACAAAACCTGAAGAAATTAAACTTTAATAAAATATGCAAAATAACATGAACACAATATTAAATAAATGAAGACTAGAATAACAATCCATGTATATAAAGATGATTTGAAGTTCAACTCCTCATATTGTTGTGTATTAATTAAATGTTTAAAAAATTATTATTTTTATTATAAATTATAGGATACAACAAATTTTATGATTGAGCTTAACAAACAAGAACACAAAAAAACAAAGAAAAACAACAAAAATGAAATTGTTTTTAGCAAGATATGAAATATGAGTCTAATTTGGGTAACAACATTACACAATTGACTGAGGTCATTCAAATCAACTATTAATCCATGGATTAATAAAAAAAAAATTAAATCCATGAAATAAATGGATGTAAATCAAAACAAAATGCCAGATCAACAAACATTAAATAATATTGCATCCATTAAGATTTCTGTCAATTCAAGGCAAAGAATTTATTACAAAAATAGTTTTAATAAATCTATTAAATGTTTTGAGGTTTCAAATCAACAAAAATCTGGTTAATAATAATACATCAATAATTCATCTCAAACAAAGTGCATTAAACTGATTCTAATTTCGTCCCAAAACTTTTTTAACCTCCTGGATATAACGGTCATCATTTTTTGGTTTCCGAAGAGGTCCATTGAGGTATTTAGATATGCTGGGGATGTTTGTAGTAGTTTCCCAAAATTGCTGAAAAAATGGGAAAGAAGAAAAATATTATATACTTGTTGTGCAACAGTTAAATGTCCATTAAATATATGTTTTATCTCTTATTTATGCATGCAACAGATAATGATTTATCAGTCATTTAATATTTAAGGAAAAAAAAGCAGCAAAATTACCAAGTTAACAGACATTTATTTAAAATAAGTTCTAAATCAATTATTTAAAGCTAATAGGTTGAGAAGTTAACTCTTAAAAACCTTTCAACCATCACATTTGTAGTAGTTTAAATATTGACTAAATTTGTGTAAAAATGATAGGTAGTACTAGTACAATTTTTTAAAATGATCTAAAACTTCATTTTTGACATTAAAAAAAAGCAATTTACAACAAAAAAAAAAAAA
>MUZC01000020.1:328714-346607 GCA_002072015.1 Radix auricularia
GTTTTTTTTATGTTAGCAAGAACTTCCTCCTCTGGTGAAAATCCTATAGGATATGATGGTGACATGAAATCTCGACCACCCTCATAGAACTGATCAACCCTGAGGTATATAAAAAACAGGTTTCAATTATTTAAATTATTTTTAAATAAAAGATAATCATGAAAATAAAGTGAGATTTAAAAATCTAATATTAAAAAAATAATCAAGATATCACCTCATTACTGTGTTCTAACAAGTCCGTTTAAGACCTTCTTTAACACATTCTTCCAAGCAGTCCAGACTCTTTTCTTTACAATTCTTCCAATATTTTTTCCATGATGTCTATTCCTCTAAGTCTTCCCTAGAGCAGTTTTTATCTGGGGATTTGGGTTGTGCATCCACTTAGAGCTCTGTCATTTGGGATTTTATTTAAGGGCCCTGTCCAGCAGAACAGCCTGCTACAAGCATGTGATCCTGTTAATGTCCTCTCATTCTCTGATTGGTTTATATTTGCTGTACATTTTTATCATTTATTGGTCTTTGTATTTTAATTTTTAAGGAGAAATGTCTTTGGTAGCATCTTCTGCTGTTATTGTTATGTGCCAGGCTTCAAAGGCACATGCCAATATTGGTTGGCTTACCTCTTTAGTTTTGACCTTAGTATTTTGTGAATTCTGTTTCTGTACGATGTATGTATTTCATGTTTTTATTTATTTAAGATTCAAGTTATTAGCTTCTTAATTTGGTTTATCTGTTCTTCTTATTTCACTTTCATATATGTTGCTTTTTGTTGTTGTTACTTTATGGCCCTACTTAAACTGATTTGACTCCTAATTGAAAAAAAAAACTTTTGATTTTGTAATTAAAAAAAAAATTCTCAGATGTCTTGTTAGATAGCTCAAGCCTACAAGACTAGGGACACTTTGTCATAGGCCACCTCTTTTAATTTGACACCTTCATTTTGAGTAGCCTAAAATTACATTTACAGTCTTTCAACTTTTTTTTGGTAACATTTAACTCCTGAACCCATCGATAGTTCATTTTGATAAGCCCTTTTAGAGTCTTCATAAGAGTTGCTTCACATGGACACAATGTGTTTACACAATGATGAAAATCTTATCAGCCATTGAACTGTTATCCACTTTGACAGTCTTTGTTCAGAGAGTTGTTGTATTTTCTGGCTTTATATTTAGTTAGTATTTCATATGTTATATTTAAGTTATCTTATCTTAGATATACAGACGCTCCTTCTATGCAGAAGATAATTGCGTCCACAGACCATGAGAGATGATCTGTTGGCAAGTGATGCAGCGGTCACAGGCCACGGCTATAGGGGTTCCACGCATTACCCCAGCCGCCTAACTATTGTCTAGTTAGGTACCCATTCAGAGCTGGGTGACTCGGGGACTCCTCAGGCCCCGAGAACAAATCCTCACCTTCGTGTGGATTCGAACTCATGACCATCGGTATGACAGTCGAGAGCGCTACCTCTCGACCACCACGTCCCACACCCAAGTTAAACAGCCTAATACCTTTAACTTGTTAGGAACATTTTTTTGAGTATTAGGTTTATAAGAGCTGTTAACCATTCAGTTAGAATTTTCTCTTCTCACCCCAATTTAGCCAGAAGTTTATGTGTCAACAATGTTAGCTATCTTCCTCCATATTTGACTATTTTCTATTTGATCAGGATACATTTTTTTGGCTATTTTTTCTTGAGTGATATTAGCTCATAATGTTTCAGAAATTCTAACCCTTTTATTTTCTAAGTGGTGCTTAATAATCATCATCTAGCCACTTGCATTTTATATTCCCTCAAATAGTCCAGAATTTGATTATTTTCTGTCTCAATTCTGTATATTAGATATTATCGTTCTTAATATCTTTTATTTTATTTAATTCATTTGATGATTTCACAAAAACTTTAATTTGTAACCTAACAGAATGTCAATTAAAGGCCCACAGGAAATTAAAAATCCAGACACTGATAAATTAGTTTTGCAGAATTTTCATGCTCTAGTCCTCAGCCTTTATACTCATTTAAAATATTCAATAAAAATTTAATTTTATAATATTTTATAATATACCAATATTTTTTTTTCCAGAAATTAAAAAATATAAAAACTGAATAACTTTCTAAAAGATTAATCAATAACTACTAAATTCTTAGAAACAATGTGATGTTGGGGGGGGGGGGGAATTAAAAAAAAAAAGAGTTACCAGTCTTTTAAAACAGAATATGGGGTGGAAGAGATTTAGTGGAATAGAAAATATATGTTAAGTAAATGTGAATGAAAATGTTAATCAGTTTTAAAGCAATAAAACTTACTTCAATAAAAGTTAAATAAAACTTACAGCAATGCTTCATCATCATTAGTTCCCAGAAGTCCAGCCCTTTTCCCCAGATAGCGAACAATTGCATTAGTCTGCACTATTTGTTTACCATCAATCTCTAGGTAAGGCAATTGACCAAAACACAATTTTCCTTCTGAAAGCAAAAATGTTTGATACTTAAGTATCAGCCATGAGATAAATATTTAGCTAACAAACTGGACTGAAAAACCTAAAAAAACCATTAGCAAGTTACAGAAATCATAAGATATTTTAGCTATGTGAAATCATATTATAGTTGAGAATTGTGACTATGAATATGAGTTAGATATTGTCTTTATTTCATACTTAAAACTTTATCAAGTAGTAGAAAGCAAGTAGCAGTAATGTAAAGTGAATACATGGGCAAATTTAACAAATTAAAAATTTGTTAAAGGCGCCACTCTTATATTATGTGCACGCAAAAAATCATCTTTTCATAACCCTCTTCCATTTGATACTCTGTCACTTTTGCATATGTATAAATTAGCTTCTTTAGCCCTTTCAGTTCTATTTGGAAACAGAGAACTTCATGATTACCAATAAATACATAAGTGCAAGCAGGCTTCTTTTTTTCATGTCAACTGACATATGCCCTCCATCCTTCAACTTCTGTCCCCACCCTGTTCATTTGTCTGGTCCCTCTCCTACATGTCCCTGTCTTTCTCATTATCAATGGCTGGATTTCAATATTTATGTCACGTTACATCTAAAAATATTATCTAATCTTATCTATAACAGACCTTTCTCCATATGCTCAATTCCAACCCTCCAAAAGATGTTAACATAATATCTGAATGGGCCCAAAATTGTGTAATTCATCTATTAAAATTTTTTTGGTTAAAAATGCTTTAGAAATTTAAAGAGTACATATTCTGATCTTTCAAAATTTAATCAAGATCATTTATTGAGAAATTAGAACTATTACAACTTCTCCACCCCCACTTACTCCCCCCACACACATCTCTTTATTTTGAAATGCAACCAAAACATTTTTATTTGAATAAATAATTTCTTTAGACTTCAGGGCTTACCATCTATTAACTTAAGAAATTCCTCACGCTCACTTACAAGTTCCTCTGAAAACTGATAAAGAAATAAATGAAGAATTTTAAATACAGATATTTAATTCTTTACTTTTTAAAAATAACTTTTGATGATGCAGTAAAATTATCTATTGTTTTGTTCAGAGTAATAAGAGGTTTAATTTGAGGTTTATGGCGTAATGTACAAAGTGGAGTATAATGTGGGTATTTTAGGGAAGTCAAAATATAATAATGATATAAGTTTATTATGAACTGAGTAGATAAATAGAAAATCTATTGAAAGTAATGAGATTATGAAACAAGACCCTCAGAGTGTAATTACATTACCAGGTAACAGAATAATTCTTTTAAGTTTCAATTTAAGAAGCTTTACATTATGTCAATCCTATCTCTTAGTGAATGTCTCTCACTCACCCTCTGTCTACTCACTCTCTACTCTCTGTCTGTCTACTTACTCACTTGTCGGCTACTCACTACGCTCTTCTGTAGACACACATTCTTTCTAAACACTCACTAAAATCATTTGGCCATAGGACTTTATTTTTTTTTGTGCCCCCAAACAATGAAATTCTCTACTGAATCTATCATGACCAATGACCCATTGACTCATTTCCATTACACATTGGGGCAATCCTCCGAATCTCTGTCCCAAATTATTTTACGCTAATAAGGTGAAGTAACCAGATAGTACATTAACGTATGTTATTTATTGATAAAAAATAGACAAGTGATACATATTGTCCGATAACCATTCATTAAATACTAATAAATATTGTAATTGCCGCACAGCATTTCCAAATAGCTGCAGAAAACATTCTGCTTGTGACTGTTGCGCCAGTGAAAGGCTGACAAGAAGCTTGTAACAGTAACAGGGCTCGACTTGAACCACTCTGATTCAGTCTGATTAAATACCGGAGTTTATGTTTTTTAGCTTGCATCCATAGTTTGAGTTCAATTACTGCAAGTTGCGCTGCAGGTAAAACATTGGGAGAAATATTTTTCGGAGTGGCTTGTCTACCTGCCCTTTTTTAAAAAATGAAGTTACGCTGAGTTATGTACTGATTAAATAGTAATCGATAACTCACGAAAAATAATTTGGTACCGGGATTTGGAGGATTGCCAAAATTCGCAGTATTTCTACTACTACTACTTTACTAAGACTAAGGCCCGACCGAGGCATGCCATCATTTCATTCAGTTTCACATTACAATAACATAATACATATGAATATAATATATTAGGGCTGTTATCGATTAATTTAAATTTAATCGTTAACTTTTGAAAAATTACCAGATAATTAATCGATAATTTTCATTGAAGCTAAAATTAAGATGTATGACGTCATTACACTGAAAATTTCAAGGGAATTAACAAAAATGGGCAAATGACATTTTTTATTTAAATATAAGTAGTTCAATATAATGTCAATGAATTTAAGTTTTGCTATTGTTAATAAAGTAAAAACAATGTTTAATTTTTTATATCTCTGTCCTTTTAAAATAGCTAATTTTAAAGTTTACACTTCAAAAATCTTTTTTTTAAATGGAGAAATTTGTACGTAAAAAAGTAAAATATTATTAAATATTAATTTTTTATTAATAAATCGGTACAGGAATTTAAAGTATGTACCTTACTTCTAATTGCTAATTTTATCGATTAAAGTAATTTTAATCGATAAAATATTTTACTGATTAATCGAGAAATTAATCGATAATTTCCACAGCCCTATAATATATGAATATGATTCATAATCATATCAATCAATAACATTTGATATATAATATATGATTAATATATGTCATGTTCTTTTAATTTTTTTGTAAGTAGGATATGAAATATGAAGTTTTAAATTGAATGCATTTATTATATATATAAAAATGTGTAAGTGTAAGTGTAAGTGTAGGCTAAATACTAAATGGGATGTGGCTAGCGCTACGACAATTTTGTCGTAGCGGCAGACGACCCGGTCGGATGTTGCTAGCGTTACGACATGTCGTAGCGCTAGTCAGGAAACTAGTGCTACGACATACGCAACTTCTGCTACGACTAGTTTTAGTCACTCTTTGCAGTAAACACATGGAACAGGAAAGAATTAAATCTTAAGAAACTCTTCTGTAAATTGTAAACGCATAAATATATTAAAATACGACATTATTTGTGTGTGTATTAATTCTAAAATCTAAATTTATTTAAATAAATTTTTTTTATTATAGATTTTGATTTAATTTTAGTATTGGTCTACCGATTATAAGTATATCAGCCGATTTTGCTATACTATTGTATACTTGTGTAAGCGATGCCGATAAATTAAAATTTAGAGTATACCGTAAAGCCGTAAAGCCTAAAGCCGTAAATGAAAATCCGCAAGCAACTGATTCGCGCACGATCGCAAGAATGTAGGCCTAAAATAATTCGTTTCGTGTGGAATAATAAAATGTGCCGTGTGCAGACTTTTCACAGGAAACCATTCCATTCATCCTTCTACATCCTTTTCACTCTATTACTAATACTATAACTATTGGGGGGGGTGGGAGGTAATAACAACCGCACAGGATTCCTCGTTAACTCGCCTTTTTTCCCCTTTACTTCGTGCTGCTGTTTGTGTCCGTTTTCTCAGCGCCCCCCCCCCCGCCTCTCTTTGCACTATTTATGAGGAGCAAGTCTGCGAGGCATGATACGCTATGCTTCATTCGTCTGACAATGTCTTCAAATCCCGCACCCCCCGCTTGTGTTCAGCACTTTTTCGCGATGCCTTCAATTTCAATTCAGAGAATTTTTCAAAAATAACTTTCAAACAAATTTAGTAATAGTAACAGTGATGGTTTATAGTCATTTTTTAAACTCTTGCCTCACCTTTTTCGTTGGTGATGTCGACTGAGTGTCAACTCACGAATCAAAAGAAAAAAATAATATTAGCATAATTAAATACAGTTTTAGTCGTAACTGTAAGTAAGCACATAACACATTTTTACGACTGTCGTAGCAGCAGACGACCTGACCGGTTGTCGTAACGCTAGCCAAGCATATGTGGATTGGCTAGTGTTACGACTAGTCTAAAATCTAAATATTTTTTATTTTAACAGATTTAGTCAACGTATCTGATTTTCAGAATAATAACAAAAATTATTAGCATACTCATTATGATGTTTAAAAATAAAAATAAAATAAATGAAATTTAAAAAAAAAAAAAACATGACGGCGGCGCGATTCGATCCCGCTATCACTAGTGTCATATCAGTGCAGAGCAACCGGACTACCACTTGATCTAGCGAAGCTGATGAGAAAGTGTAATTTTTAAAAATTATAACTGTTTTTCATTTAATGGCTCAATCTAGATTTTCTTTTAAACCTTTAAAATTCATTAATAAGCGTATCTAGTGTTCATGATATATCATTATGAGAATTATGGTTTAGTATTTAGGTATTAGTAATAGCATATTTGAAAATACAGAAAATTGTTTACGACATGTCGTAACTTGTCGTAACGGCAGACAACCCGGTCGGATGTTGCTGGCGTTACGACATGTCGTAGCACCAGCCACATCCGCGCGGGTTGTCTGCCGTTACTTTGTCGTAGCAGTAGACACTCCGTACTAAATGAAGTAAGACCGTAAATGTGTTAATATTTTTATGTGAAGCGTTATGACTAAGTTATGAGCCCAGATGCTTGCTGAGGAGCTGCGCTATATAAATTATTATTAATAATATATAAATTATACTTAAACTTAAAATTAAATATTATATTAAAATTTTACTTCGACGCACGACAGTTGAGTCAGAGTCAGAGTCAGTGCGATTATCATTGAATTGATTATGACTATGAACTTACTTGTATATCTGCGGCAGCCAAAGTAAGTCTTACTATTTCTCCTCTTCCACGACCGTTGAAATAATATAGTTTTGCCATAATTGAATCTACTAAATATATCTGTATATAAATTTCTTTCCTATAAAGATATTCTTTACTTCCAACCGGCCAGTTGCTGCAATGTTTACTAGAAATTGCAAGGGAGGTGACTATAAAAAAAGAAATGGAGAATTGTCACTGTCACTTTGCAAGGAGGTTCCTTGTCACTTTGAACAAATGGGGAAAAATTAGCGCTTCCCGCTTAATTATGCCTTTTATTAAATGAAACTCAAATATTTGGTTAATATATTATTATAAAAAACAAACTTTGATGATTGTGACATACATTTTTAAACTAAGAGCATTTCACGATCGATGTATTCATTTATATTGAGGATTACAAAAAATTCACTTATTAATTTCCTTTCCTATTACTATTATTTCCCCTTCTAAGACTAAGGTTCGAAAACTCATTTCTGAAATTTAAAACTAATCATTGAAAATAATGTTTCCCTTATTCAGCTTATTGCTTTGTTTATTATCCTCATATCTTCATTTAACTGTAAGGCATCCCAAATATTCTAGTAAGTTTGAATTCTACACACACTAGTAAAATATTTAAACTCAACTTGAAGTTGCTGTAATTTGAATACTGTAAATAGTTAGAATAATAAAGATTTCAAACTAAAATGCTACCTAACCTTGTTGAGACCTATACTAAAATTTGCATCTTCTGTATGGGAGCCATCCACCAAAGAAAATATTGATAAACTAGAACAAAGTCAAAAAAGAGCTGCCAGATTCATTGCTTAAGAATATTCAAAACTCACAAGAGTAACACCATTAATTAAATCATTAAAAATTGAAACACTAGAGGATAGAAGAACCAAGAGTAAATTTGTAATTATACATAAAGCAATTAACTCCAATTTAGAAATACAACACAAAGATAACTTTATACAACCCTCAGATAGACATAAGGATAAAAACACCTTTCTTATCCCATATGCAAGAACAAACACATAAAAGTTTTCTTTCTTCCCGTCCGGTATTCGGGGGTGGAGTTGGTTGCCTGAAGAAACCAGGAAAGCCAACACTTTATCATCATTTAAAACTCTGATAAGAATACAGGACTAAACACAAACCATAGATATACGTAGGACGCAATCAAATACATTTTTATCTAGTCACCTTTTGTGCCGATGTTTATTTTTCACAGCTAAAAAATAGAGGCATTATTCTGTAAACCAAAAAAAAAAAAAAAAAAACCAGACACGAATTCTCGTTCTTTCCGACCGGAATTCGGACGTTGTATGAGGTGCCTGATGAAACCTGGAAAAACCAACACGTTAGGGGCACTAGCCTTTCAACTTTTAAAGCTCCGACTTCAGCCTGCTGTATTTTCTAGATTTGCTTCCATAGCCTTTGGTCAGCCAAGACCATCTGCAAGGCAGCAGTTATTTTTTGGCAAGTGATGCAGCGTTCACATGCCACGGCTAAGGGTTCCACGCATTACCCCGCCGCTTTTCGCCCATTTGGAGCTGGGTGGAACTCGGGGACTCCCTTGGCCCCGGGAGCGGGTCCTTGGCTTCCCATGGATTCGAGCCCGTGACCATCGGAACGACAGTCGAGCGCGCTTGCCACTCGACCACCGCGGCCCCCCTAGACATAATAAACCATGGATAAGCGTATGACGCAATTATCTCCTGAATATAAGAAGCGTCCGTGATAGGTCAGATCATAAAGTATTCTTAACATGAGATCAAATTATGTAAACTCATTACATTGCGTAAGGCGTAAGAGAACATGGAGTTTATTTCTAGCATATTTGGAGAAAACAACCAATTAAGATAACCAGTTATTTAAAAAAAAATTGCACTACAACTTCTAAACGTCATAATATGTTTGAGAATAAAATAAATTATTCATAGCCACCTGACAACATTCAAAATTCTAATACAAATTCTTGACCTAATGGCTACTATGGTTAAGCCAGCATAGCACAGCGGTATAGTTTGGATTTCTGCCGCACGAGGCATCTGCCCAGTTGCCCACCCCAGTGGCGTCGCTAATGGGGTGTGGTGGGGGCGGGTCGCCCCGGGTGACACCATCAGGGGGGTGACACCAAAATGTAAATTTTTATATAATACCGCTATTTGTCACTGGAAAACTCGGAGTAGTTCTATGGGTTAAATCGTGAGGGGGTGGCACCAAGAGTACCGCCCCGGGTGGCTCCAAGAGTGACCGCCCCGGGTGACACCAACCCTAGTGACGCCTCTGGCCTACCCCACCCATATGTAAAATGTGATGCTATCATAAAGAATAGGTTATTTATTAGAAAGTGATAATGTTAAAATTATGCTTTTGTTATGTTAGAAATACAATTTTGATATAAAATTAAAGTTTTCTACTTTTCCTTTATATGGCAAAATCTTTGTTGGCACTGTCTGTATTTATAATATATATAGATCTATATATATATAGGGCTGTGGAAATTAACGATTAATTTCTCGATCAATCGGTAAAAAAATTTATCAATTAAAATTATTTTAATCGATAATATAGTGATTAAATTGAAGAGGTTGTTTTAAATAATTTTTCCGATTGATTAATAAATGATTAATTGCTAATAATTAATAATAGTTTCCTTTTTTAACGTACAAACTTCTCCATTTAAAAAGACAAATTTTGTAATTATAAACTTTGAAATAAGCTCTTTTATTTAAATTTTAAAAAAGACATTAATTGCCTGTTTTTGTTACTTCCCTTGAATATTTCAGTTTAATGACGTCATACATCTTATTTTTAGCTTAATCAAAATTATCGATTTATTATTCGCTAATTTTTCAAAAGTTAACGATTAAATTTAAATTAATCGATAACAGCCCTAATATATAGTTAATTTATTTCTTGTCCAATCGCCTAAGCGCTAGATGTTTCTGTCGTAGTGTACTAACTAATGATCGCAATCAATAGTTGGTTAACTTAAGTTTATAGAAGCTCCTCTCACAGCTATTTCCTCATTAATCAATATGTTCTAATTTGAATTCATGATTTCTAACGTCCAGTAAATCAGCTGGTCAAAATAAATTATGTTATTTTTTCCTCCAAATTTTGTAGTTAACCCTCTCATGAAATGTTACAGTTCCTTTATTTAATTACACAAATTTGCTCTCTCCTTCTTCGTCTGTATGAGTTTTTTTCCTTAAATACTATTGTCTTCCCACACAATTGTAACACATGTCTGAGCATCCTATTACCAAGCATGATCTGCAAGGAGCAGCTGACAAATTTTCAGCACTGTGAAGAATGTGAACTCTTTATTTTGAACATCATTAACTTTCTTGTGCTACAAGTTTACAGAGGCCGAAATGTATAGAAAAGAAAAAGACTCAATTGCAAAAAGCAAAATTCCTGCGTCTGTTAGGGAGTTTAAATTTTGGAATGAAATCTCGTAATGTCTCTCAGGGCTAATCGATGAAAGCTCGTAAAATGCGTAATTCCAAGATCTTGTAAACAGAATACATGTTGAGACTGCGGATCTTAATCCTTAATATTGTTGTTTTCTACTAGATCAATTTATCTAGCTATATATTGAATTATGGCTTTTAGTATTTTAAAAAAATATTAAACCCTCCCAACATTTGTGGATTTATGTTAAATCAAGTTTTAGAGATTACAAACCAACTTCCAGCAAGACAGCGTCTTTGGGTTTTCTCTAAGAGGCCGTCCATAAAGTACGTCACGCTCTTTTTTTACCACTTTTAAATTCCCCTCTCCTCCCTGTCATAAATATCGGACCCCCCCCCCCTTAAAGTACGTCACACTTTCGAACAAAAATATATATTTATTAAATTAACAAAATAATTGAAATTTTATATAAAACGCCTTGACGTCACACATGGCCGGACACCCCCTCCACCTTGTCACACTTTCTCACACTCCCCCTCTGGAGCGTGACATAATTTATAGACGGTCCCTCAGTAATTTTTATATTTATGTCGAAAGTACACACGACGACTCACTACTTGTAGTGCTATTAATATATATACATCAACTTTGAAACAATGCCATTGTTGTAGGACAGTGCTTCTCAAACTTTTTAGTATGGCGAACCGGCAGGAATTTTCCCATTACTCCACGGACCCGTGTACTATTTTAATGTATCGACGTGGTAATGAAATGTTATATGTTTTCTTTTATTTGATTCATTTCATGTGCTTATTGCCGAAAAATGGACATATTCTAATTCTGGATGGTTACTATTAACGTGTGAAAATGGAGGATTATAATTATATGTTTCTTTTCTTTCTTGATAACTTTTGCGGACCGGCAGCATATGGCGCATATAAAGGATTTATAGTTTTTTTAAAAAAGGACTACAGTCTTCCTACAAAATTTCAGCTCGATTTTATCACAGGAAAAGGTTTATAAAAACATGTTTAATATAATGCGCACTGCGCGACAGACTTGGATAAACATTTACAGATTGGGAATATATTTAAAAAAAAGTATTTTCAATATAATACGCACCGCACCGCGCGACAGCAAAATATTAAAAAGGTTGTTCAATATAATACCCATCACGATAGTCTAGCACAAAAATTTACATGCTTCATAGAGATAATATACAATTTAATTTATTAAATTACAGTATATTCGATCGATCTGAAATTTTGATAAATTATTTTTATTGTCGGCACCATTCCGCCTGCTAAATTTCAGCTCGCCAGCATATGGGGAAGTAGTTTCAAAATCGATCCATTTTTTTTCGGCAAACATTCAAGCAGCCGCCACGAGTTAATAAATAGGATTTTTAAAAAAAATGATAAAAAAAAAAAACAGGAATCCAACAACAAACAAATGAATTTTGTTTCATTTTTTCACATTTAATTTTAAAGGCTTTTTGAAGTTTAATTTATATTCATCATACACAAATATGCCAGGCAGCTGTGTATTTGAAAAAAAAAAGATTTTTTAAAATGATTAATTAATAAATTATTACGATCAATTTTAGTCAAATTTATAGCATCTGGGTCAAACGTCCAGTCATACCATCTTTTCAATTTATATATTAACTAGTCCCTCTTTTTACCCATCACATTAAAAAATATTCACATTCTTTAGAAACTGTAATCAATCTAGAATTCACAGACATTTATTCTGAATCAATAAATCACTTATCCCTTGTGAACTAATGGTAAAAAATATTGACTTCATATTGAATATCTATGATTTTATGCAGTACGTGCTCTCCACTCCATCTTTACCCACGCCCACTTGCTCACTCCAGGATTTAGATTATAAATTTATATTTTTTTTCTCATTTTTTCAAAAGAGCCTTTTTATTTTCTATTGCGATATCATGGCTTTCCTTCAAGGCCTTCTCGAATGCATACATCACATGATTCAGTTTTGTGTGTCCGAGTGTGTAGTCTCTTATCTATGGGTAAAAATGTTTTGATCAATGAATTATGACATAAAATAATATTTATATGTATACTAAATGTTTTGATCAATGTAATATGACATAAAATAATATTTATATGTATACTAAATGTTTTGATCAATGTAATATGACATAAAATAATATTTATATGTATACTAAATATTCCATTATTGTATTCTATAACTACAGCAGCTTCGTTTACTTTGAGACTTTTTTAATATATAATTTTGATAAATAGCTAGTGCCTTTTTGTCGTAACAAAACGCACTTGTTAACAGCGTTCCGACAGCCTTTTTTTTTTTTTTACCCCCCCACAGATTTTTTAATATTAGTACCTGAAATGTTTGGTCTTACTGCTTTACTTTTCAGGTTGTGTTCCAAAACATAGAAAAAAGGGACAGTAAATAAATATACACAGTTTAAATAACAACATTTCTCACTACAGCCTAAAATTTCACACGGTATTTCTAAAATTCGTTCCACGACATCAACTTCTTGGAGACAAAGCGTCAACATTTAAATGGTTAAAACTTTCGCCCTCTTCTTCCCCCGCACTGTTGGATTAACTTTGCTCTTGAGAATAAGACCACACAAAAAGACCATCTAGTTATATAATTTTTACCACGCCCTTATTTTCACCCCAAAATCTGTTAGAAATAGTAAGCATGTTCGTTGCTTTGCTTGTCTTATTTAATTTTGAGAACGTGAAATAAGTTGTGAGACCAATTATTTTTCCGTTTATAATAAACTGTTTGATGCTGATGCTATTGGTATTCCACGGTAAAATGAATTCACAGGATACAGCAAATACTACTTGTTTCAAAGTTCAGGTTAGTCTTGGTGTAGTGAATCACTCGTATATTTGTCCTGTCTCCTCACCTATCTTGTCCCAAACCCGAACCACTAAGCAATGACATCTGACAGTTAAGTGACCTTTTTTTACTAGAACTATTCTGATTGGCTAGCGTTACAGAAGGGAGACAATGCGCACCTTGAGGTGTTTCTTGGTGGACTCCATCAGAGAAAAGATGTCTGCCAGGGAATCACTCTCAAACGGAATCTGGACATGAACAAAGTCCATCTGGTCATGGAAAAGCTGGAGGAAAAAAACACACATTTATATTGGTCATTGTTGTATTAAAAAAAAAACAACAACTCGTTGAATCAACAATGTCTACATCTAAAAATTTGCAAACATTTCTATTCTGTAAAGTAGACATTTTAACTGAAACCATTCACCAATGGTCTAAATTAGCATTAAACGTTTTATAAGAACAGTTTAGTTTTGAAGAAAGCCTGAAGAAAAAAACATTTAAAAGTTTATCTTTCAAATACTCCAAGAAATTTACAGTAGAATGAATAAGGCACTTCCACGAAAAAGAACGTTTTGGAAAAGTTAGAACTGTTTTTTTAGCGAAGATGCCACACCCCACCTCACGCCCTAGATATTAAAAAAAAAAAAAACAAACAATACTTTATTCTTGACTTTAATTTTTTAAATATTTTTTTTTAAACATCTGATGTAAAATTCAAATGTAAATTAATTCCTTTTAAAATTAAAAGTTCACACAACAGACAACATACAGCTGCATCGGCGAAACGCTGCCGCAGAGAGTCTACAAGGATGGATGTTGAGACTGAGTCGTTCAAGGAATCAATCTTGGCCAAGAGGGTGTAACTGTGGCAGTAATACTTGCGGAGCGCTGACGGTTGACCTAGACATACGAGCGTCCCGTTGACGATCAGCGCCACCCTGTTAGCGATGGAGGCGTACTCTTCAATGCTGAAATAAAGGATCAATCGGAAAATAAAATTATAAATGAAAAAGAGAAAAAGTTTCATAATTTTTAGAAATATATTTCATTGTCAAAACTGCAAAAGGGGGGGGGGGAATAAATATAAAGAATGTTCAAAATGCAAAACAAAAAGGAATCAAATCAATTACTTATTTGACGTAATGATGACACTCCTGCCATGGCTAGTCAGGGAAGACAGCATGCCCTTAAACAACTCTAACCCCTTTGCGTCCATCCGACAGGTGACGTCATCCAGCACGAGGATCTCTGGGTTACCAATCATGGCCGTGGCAATACTAAGTCGGCGTTTCTCGGCCAACCTGTTTGAACAGTAACAATCACAAAAATAAAAACTGTTTTATTTATTAAAAAAACAACAACAAAACAAAACGTATGCCTACCTAAATCCAAAATTATATTTCTCAGGCTACTGTGACTAAATCATCTCTGAAAATTTTTGCATATAAAACATCTAAATTCAAAGGATTGAATTATCAAACAGTGAACTGAAATCTAAAAAACTGAAACATGAAGTAGAGGCGTCACTAGGGTTGGTGTCAACCGGGGCGGCCCGCCCCCACCGCATTCCCCTAGCGACGCCACTGACATGAAGTCCTAAACAAATTTAAAATCAGACATCTATTTAAAAATTTTCAAAACCTGTGGGATGGCCATTGGGTGCTGGCAGGAAAAAAGTATATTTGAGATATGGAACATGGAAAGATGTCAATGGGGCCATGCAAATGTTGGAGGTATAGAAAGAGATCGAAGCCAGGACCATGGAATGCGGTTTGTAGCCATGCAATATTGACATAGAGGAAGACGAGAGAGAGAGTGAAGAAGGACGAGAAAGAGAGAGAAAATTACCGAAATTCTACACAATATTTAGATAGTGGATAGGAGAAAAAGAGCAAAGTAGTAATAATACATAATACAATTAATTCTCAGTTGCAAATACAACACAAAGATAATCTAATACTACCCTCATTTTGACTTAAGGATAGAAACACTTTTCGTATTTCGTATGCAAGAACAAACATATACAAATTCTCGTTCTTCCGGAATCCGGACTTGGCGTGGGTTGCCCGAGGAAACTAGGAAAACCAAAAGATCATCGATTTATCCTCATACCCGTATTTCTTGGTGGGAACGTTGGCGAGATGGAGCAGTCTGAAGTTATTGAGGAACTCGTAGATGAGAAGTTTGATGCTGGACTGACGGACCCCCTTCAGAGTGGCGTAGAACCACAGCGTCTCCTTCCCCGTCATGAAGGGGAAGTTGGTGTCTTGGCTGGGGCAGTACCCGAAGTTGGGCACCGACTGGAGACAAAGATACACGGAGATGAAAAGCTGTTTGATTAAATTCTTAATACCATGAGCATTCAAAACGAAGTTCAAGGCATAGGACTTAAACTTAAAGAAGGTTTTCCACTTTGAAAATTTTCACGTGAGGATGAATTAAGATTTTAGTGATAATAATGTGACTAATGAGTCTTGACGCTATTTTGGGATGGGGGGTGGTAGTGGTGGTGGCTTTGACAACAATCTCAGCTCACCTTCACGAAGTGTTTGTGAAGTGGGCGGTGGTCGAACTCGACGACGCCGCTGTCTGGGAACTTCCTGCCACACATGAGGTCCAGTATGAGCGAGGTGGTGGTGGGGTCCGAGCACACCACACAGAACAAATCCCCGCGATCGATGCTGAAGTTTAAGTTTGACAACACGTTGTTTCGTTTCTTGTATTTCCACACTTTCTTGAACACTACGATCTCATCGGCTGGTGGGAGGGGGGGGGATAAATAAATTTGTTTGAACTTTAAAAAAAAAAAAACTCCACAAACAATTCTCTAAACTCAAATAAGTGAAACTTTTACAATGGGGAAAAGAAATGCGAGAAATTGAGTTTGTCATTTAAAAGTGTTACTTTTTATCGTTGAATACACAAAATTAAAATAAAAAATCCATTGCTTAATGTTAACTTGCACAATATTCACTGATTTCTTGCACAACTCACTACCAGCAAACACTTCTCGCTGACATCTTGCACGGTCGCGCTCATCTTGCAGCTCTTGGTGTTATCCTGCACAATATTCCTCGATATCTTGCACCGATCGCTACTAGCAAACACCCGTCGTTGCTATCTTGCACAATATTCACTGAAATCTTGCACAAGTTTCACTAAAATCTTGCACAATATTCACTAAAAATCTTGCACAATATTCACTGAAATCTTGCACAAGTTTCACTAAAATCGTGCACATCATTCACTGAACCTTGCAAAATATTCACTGAAATCTTGCACAAGTTCCACTAAAATCTTGAACAATATTCACAGAACCTTGCACAATGTTCACTGACATCTTGCACAAATCACTACTAGCAAGCATCCCTAGCTGCCATCTTCCACAACTCGTTGCTACCTTGCACCGCTCACGTTCATCTTGCGGCACTTACTGTTATCTTGCCCCCGTCTGTCCAAACATCCAGGTGAATGTTCACTAACCGAACACCTGGGGCCGTTCACGATATTCAACGGAACTGAGAGGGAGTCGAGTGGCTCCGCCTGGTGTTCGACCTGGCGACGTCTGCAGAAAACCTTCGACGCCATGTTCGTCACTTTCATCCTGACAATCAAACGTGAAGGTGTGTGTGAAGTGAAGGTGTGTGTATCAAGTGAAGGTGTATGTGAAATGAAGGTGTGTGTGTCAAGTAAAGGTGTGTGTCAAGTAAAGGTGTGTGTCAAGTAAAGGTGTGTGTCAGTTATAGGTGTGTGTCAAGTAAAGGTGTGTGTGTGTCAAATGAAGGTGTGTGTCAGTTGTAGGTGTGTGTCAAATGAAGGTGTGTGTAAAGTGAAGGTGTGTGTCAATTAAAGGTGTGTGACAAGTGAACATGTGTGTCAAGTGAAGGTGTATGTGTGTCAAATGAAGGTGTGTGTCAGTTGTAGGTGTGTGTCAGTTGTATGTGTGTGTCAGTTGTAGTTGTGTCATGTGAATATGTGTGTCAGTTGTAGGTGTGTGTCTCAGTTGTAGGTGTGTGTCTCAGTTGTAGGTGTGTGTCTCAGTTGTAGGTGTGTGTCAGTTGTAGGTGTGTGTCAGTTGTAGGTGTGTGTCAGTTGTAGATGTGTGTCTCAGTTGTAGGTTTGTGTCTCAGTTGTAGGTGTGTGTCAGTTGTAGGTGTGTGTCAGTTGTAGGTTTGTGTCAGTTGTAGGTGTGTGTCAGTTGTAGGTGTGTGTCAGTTGTATTTGTGTGTCAGTTGTAGGTGTGTGTCAGTTGTAGGTGTGTGTCAGTTGTAGGTGTGTGTCAGTTGTAGGTGTGTGTCTCATTTGTAGGTGTGTGTGTCAGTTGTAGGTGTGTGTCAGTTGTAGGTGTGTGACAGTTGTAGGTGTGTGACAGTTGTAGGTGTGTGTC
>MUZC01000020.1:346897-363658 GCA_002072015.1 Radix auricularia
AGTTGTAGGTGTGTGTCAGGTGTAGGTGTGTGTCAGTTGTAGGTGTGTGTCAGTTGTAGGTGTGTGACAGTTGTAGGTGTGTGTCAGTTGTAGGTGTGTGTCAGTTGTAGGTGTGTGTCAGTTGTAGGTGTGTGTCTCAGTTGTAGGTGTGTGTCTCAGTTGTACGTGTGTGTCAGTTGTACGTGTGTGTCAGTTGTAGGTGTGTGTCAGTTGTAGGTGTGTGTCAGTTCTAGGTGTGTGTCAGTTGTAGGTGTGTGTCAGTTGTACGTGTGTGTCAGTTGTACGTGTGTGTCAGTTGTACGTGTGGGTCAGTTGTAGGTGTGTCTCAGTTGTACGTGTGTGTCAGTTGTAGGTGTGTCTCAGTTGTAGGTGTGTGACAGTTGTAGGTGTGTCAAGTGACGGTGAGTATCAAGGGACATAACCCCTGACATAACTACCAGAAGACTTGAAGCAGACGATATTCCAGAAGCGCCAGGACAATGAACCAGAAGACAGCATGGACCAACATGGCGAACACGTAGAGCCCTATGCCGGGCAGCTTGAGGCCCAGGTACGGGTGACCGTAGAACATGTTACAGTTGAAGTGACCCTCGCATGTGTCTGGGTGATGGAGACATCAACGATTGAAACAACGTAGTCAAGGGAGGGAATAAACATATACAATTGTATCAACTAAAATGTGGCTGTCAAGGGAGGGAATAAACAAATGTAACAACTAAATTGTAGCAAAGGCAAACTGCACTATTTTTTAAAAAAAAATTCTACATGTAACCAAATTATCTTTTTAATCCAATGAGGATTTCCAGTTATGAAAATTAAATTAACAAATGTGGTTAAAGTTATAAGTTTAATTTAGCCGATGGTTAAGGAATTGTTTAAGAATCTGTATCTTACCCGAGCAGCATATTTCCTCATACATTGGGTTCTGTGGACTCTTGCAGTACTTGTAATGGGCCGCACAAAACCGACGACCTCTGATGAACAAATTCATGTAAATATATCCGTGTTTAATGACGGGCATCAATGATTGCATGGATAAAATACGCGCGAAGTTTTCACCCCACAAATCAGCTCAGAGACTCAAGCACCCTGACTACAAACATTTGTTTGTTAATGTTGCAGTGAATCAAGCGTTCTGATTGGCGCAAAAATTTACCTGTCATGAATGACGTTCACACAATAGAAAAAAAAGGGGGGTTGGGGAATTGTTGGGAAATGCGACTTTGTGGGCTTCTTAAATGGGTTGTTAGAATAATGAAGTCCAAGTTTTCAATAAATATATTTATTAAGTATTAATATAGTTTTTGGGCAGTCAATCCAGTTAGGGATAATAAATTAATGGTATAATAGCCAGTATAGGTATCAAGGAAATGCCTCTCTGACACTATGGACATAGCACAGTCCTTCCTTACGTGGGCTGCAGTAAGAACAAGGTACAGCATCCCGTTTCGTGAAAAACAATCTACAAAAGAAATAGCCTTTAAAAAAACATAAGAAATATAAAAAAGCTTAATGGAGTTTAGGTCACTGAGATTTTAAAACGTTGGAAGTGTGAACGCTGCTCTTGAGCTTGACATTGCACTTGTAATTTTATTAAGTAGTAGTAGTAGTTACAATAAGTTCGTCTGAACATTTTATGAACTTATTGTGCTGGGACTTTATGTTAAATAAAAATTATATTAGTTTTATCGTGTAACAACACAACCAAATCTTTTATTTAAAACATTGCTATTTTATTAGGCTCTTTAAATGTTGATAATTTATTTTTAGAAATTAAAAAAATGACAATTTTTATTTGTCGAATTAATGGGTCATTCATATGCTACCCGAATGGTGTGGTTAAGCCAAATAGGCAATGGTTAATTATGACCAATTATTTGTTTCATACGAATGACTAATGCTTTGGAAAACCCGACTGAACAATGGTTTGGTCTTCTTGACTGACCAGTGGTTTGGTATAACCGAATGACCCAAAAGTTTAACCAATGGTTTGTTCTTCTTGACTGACCAGTGGTTTGGTATAACCGAATGACCAAAAGTTTAACCAATGGTTTGGTCTTCTTGACTGACCAGTGGTTTGGTAAAACCGAATGACCAAAAGTTTAAACAATGGTTTGTTCTTCTTGACTGACCAGTGGTTTGGTATAACCGAATGACCAAAAGTTTATCCAATGGTTTGTTCTTCTTGGCAAAGCAATGATTTGGTAAACCCGACAAACCTGTGGTTTTGTATGATGTTGCACAAAGAGTTGGGCATCAGGTGGCTGGGCAGCATCAGTTGAATGGGCATGTAGGCGTCATTGTTACAGATCAGGTTCAACTCGTTGTCAATGAACACCTCGGCCATGTTGCCCATCTCGGCTGATGTGGATTCAATGAGGATGAGTGGGACGTTAAGGACAAAGAAGTTGGTACAATATGGAATCAATGAGTATGAGTGGGACGTTAAGGACAAAATAGTAGTTGGTACAGTATGGAAGCAATGCGTGTGAGTAGGACGTTAAGGACAAAGTAATTTACCTGGTATAGTGATAGGTCTTTTAAACAAATATGATTGTTCAAGAAATCAGTGATTCTCAAAATTAGGGCTGTTATCGATTAATTTAAAATTAATCGTTAACTTTTGAAAAATTACCGAATAATTAATCGATAATTTTGATTAAAGCTAAAAATAAGACGAATGACGTAGTTAAACAGAAAATTTCAAGGAAAGTAACAAAAACAGGCAATTCACATTTTTAAAAAAATTTAGATATCAATAGTTCAATTCAATGTCAATGAATTTAAATTGTGTCATTGTTAATTAAGTAAGAACAATGTTTAATTGTTGATATCATTTTCTTTATAAAACAGCTCATTTTAAAGTTAACACTTTAAAATCTTTTTTTAAATGGAAAAGTTTGTACGTAAAAAAGCAACTATTTTTAATTATTAATAATTGATTATTTATTGATACATCGGTTTTATGTAAAGTAAGATAAAGTTTTGCAAAATTTATTCGCCATTTTATCGATTAAAATAATTTTAATCGATAAATGTTACCGATTAATCGAGAAATTAATCGATGATTTCTACAGCCTTACTCAAAACTAGAATACTCTACACAGGTAACCATGCCAACGTTGATTTCAAGTCTAGGATCATCAAGGAAATAAATAAAAAACAGCCATATTTCATCGTCATTTTTGGCTACCTTGTTAATATTATTATTTGTTACCCTTAAAAACCTTATTCAAGACTGATAACTATTTCGCTAAAACCGAATACTTTAAGTTAGTAGTTTGATGGCTGTGAGCATTACGAGGACACAACAGTCCTCAGTTGGGTGGTGCCTGATGTGGGTCACGAGAAATATCCTAGAGATGATATGTGCCCCATTTTTTCCTGCTCCCAAATTTCATCTAATCAACCACGGTTCTGAAAAGGTTGGCAACAAGACGACTAGCTAGACACTATCCCAAGAACAAATGGACAATTCGTGGACATCTTCAGTTAAAAAGACAGTTTATTGCAATCATATCAACCTTACTCTCCAAAAGGTATTACAGCAGATGTAATTGAGTTAACTAAGAACACAAGATGTAACTGAGTTCCGTAAAAGACTTACAAGATGTAACTGAGTTCTGTAAATGACTTACACAAGATGTAATTCAGTAACGTCATCACCATGACAGCCAAATGAGGATTTGTAAACATCCGCTGCAAGACATACGTGAACGGCAGCATCATGAGTCCATTGGTGAACAGGACAAGGGCAAACAGCACTGCAATAAAACACATGGGGGGGGGGGAGGAATAAGCATCATTCATGAGTCCATTGGCGTTACTAAGGGGGGCCTGGGGGTGCGGAAAGCACCGGGTGACACCATCATGATGAGTGACACTAAAACATACAATTCTCCGTTATTTGCACTGACAGAGGTCTATAGGGAGGTCGTGAGGGGGTGACATCAAGAGCTACCGCACTGGATGACACCAACCCTGTAGGGCCTTTTCAAGTTTAAATCCTGCACTGTATGAGGTAATTAGGATTCTTTTACTTGAACAATATTTAGGAAAGAAGTCCCGGATAAAATTAATTACTTCGCGAAACAAAATTAGTTACTTCGCGGATCAAAAATAATTACATCATTTTTATATTTAAAAAAAAATATATGGGTTGGCTTCGCGGATCAGGATATTTTCCTTCATTAAAAAACTATCACATTTAGATTCGTTGTGATGATTATTAAATATTCTCATAAAAGAATTAAATATCTAAATAAATAATCTATAATCGATTATGTGTTAACAGACAGTAACAATATTTATATATGTTGATGGTAATTATGATTGTTACTCAAACTCTTCAACTTTTCCTGAAGTTCGGCTCAAGTTTTTTTTTCCCGGTAATTAATCATACAGGCAGAGGCGTCTCTATGGGGTGCGGGTGACATCATCATAAGGATGACACTAAATCGTCTATAGGATATGTAATGAACAGGTGACGCTATGAGCTAACGCACTGAAAAACGGGAATATATCACTTTAAAAATAGATTCTCCCATTAGTCTAGTTGAAAGTAGGGATGAAAAAGTTGATTGCCTATAGCTTCAATACATCCAGACTTTATAGGCTCAGAGGACGCACCGTAACTCTATCAGAGGACGTACCATAACTCTATCAGAGGACGTACCATAACTCTATCAGAGGACGTACCATAACTCTATCAGAGGACGCACCGTAACTCTATCAGAGGGCGTACCATAATCTATCAGAGGACGTACCATAACTCTACCAGAGGACGTACCATAACTCTACCAGAGGACGTAACGTAACTCTACCAGAGGACGTAACGTAACTCTATCACAGTATGTAACGTAAGTGTATCAGAGGATGTAACGTAACTCTACCAGAGGACGTAACGTAACTCTACCACAGTATGTAACGTAACTCTACCACAGTATGTAACGTAACTCTACCAGAGGACGTGACGTAACTCTACCACAGTATGTAACGTAACTCTACCAGAGGATGTAACGTAACTCTACCAGAGGATGTAACGTAACTCTACCAGAAAATGTAACGTAACTGTACCAGAGGATGTAACGTAACTCTACCAAAGTATGTAACGTAACTCTACCAGAGGATGTAACGTAACTCTACCAGAGGACCTAACGTAACTCTACCACAGTATGTAACGTAACTCTACCACAGTATGTAACGTAACTCTACCAGAGGACGTAACGTAACTCTACCACAGTATGTAACGTAACTCTACCAGAGGACGTAACCTAACTCTACCAGAGGATGTACCATAACTCTACCAGAGGACGTAACGTAACTCTACCACAGTAAGTAACGTAACTCTACCATAGGATGTAACTTATAACCCTACCAGGTTTGATTGCGAATACGTTTTCTATTCTCACTTGCATCTTATTATTGGTTTATAACTGGTTTAAATGTGTGACCGAAATTCCGCCGGCTATTTTCCTTAGACACAATTACAAAGTCTTATATTAGCCTACAATATTATTAGTTCATTCGGAGAGAGGAATCATAATTTTAGATCTACCCACACAAAAATAATACGAAATTTATTTATACGGCATTTTTTAAGTTAACTTTCATTTTTTTCACAAATATTTCCCAGATGTCTTCCTCTGTGCGTCGTGAGATGCTCGTGGCTTTCCATTACCCTTGGTGCTACCCAGTGCTTTTTTCTGAAGAAAAAGGTTCCGTAACGCATATTTATGTCCGTTTTGGCATAAAGAAATAACACTGAAATGAGTGTTTATAAACATAAAATTTTAGATTATATCAAAGAAACAAAATTACAAGGTTTAAACTGTTAAGTTTTATTAACTATGTAGGCTAATCTACTAAAAAGACAACCTTTGAGGTTTTACAGCAAGTTCCACAGTTTTCGCATGTTTTCATCTGACAAATCATCTCGATTTCTTTTCCTACTTTGACTGTCTACAGCTGAATGTCTTCCTAGAAGTAACCACGAATCAACTTCCTTTGAAGGATCGAAAAATGTGAGAGGTGGACCCAGCAATCTGATGAATAACAGTGACGAAACTGTTTTTGTCATCAAAGAAGCCTTGGTTGGGGTGATTTTAAGATTCATCTGCGAAAACCGTCTCTCGCACTCACTAGAAGAAATAGAAATAGTATGTATAGCACGAATCAACGAAAGCAGTGTTTCTGGATATGTCTTTTCCATAAGGTATTCACGGAATCCACGAATCATTTCTCTTTCATTTAGTTGTAGTCTGTTTGACAATTTTCTAATTTCCATTTCTCCAAATGTTATCTGGTTGGTAACGTTTTCTGACCACTGTTTTTGATCTAATATGCGAGCCCACTGAGCTAATTCAGCATCTTCGTTAGTAAGCAATCTGTTCTCAATTGAGTTCATTAGTTTTTTGTAAAAGGCGTTAGGATCAATAGGAGGATCATTAGGTGAGTTTTTTGTGTGTAATATAACTCCATGAAAGCTGAGATTCTCGGCGGCAGCTGTTGCAGTTTTATAATATGTGCCTGCATTTTTGACTTCTTTCCTCAAAGACTTGTACAAGTGCTTTTATTTTTTGTTTCGCCTTGTATAGATCTATGTTGCGCTTCTGTAGATCCAAGCTCAACTCAGATAAATACTGAAGAGCATCGCACATTAATCCTAGATCCATTATAAATTCTGTAGATGTAATTTTCTTTTTCAGGCCTTCATAAGTGCACTTATCACTTGCGCTTCTTGTAGGATCATTTGTCGCTTCTTCAAAATGCTTCACCAGCGCTGCATAATTATTCCACACTGCAAACACCGAACGAAAACTAGATGATACCCATCGCGTGCTTAAAACTCGTCCAATTTTCAACAGCACAACTTCCAGTATTTCAGCACAAGAATGCAACTCTCTGCTGTTTTTTTGGCGAAGCGTGATACAGGACGTAAAGCTTATCCAGAAAAGATTTAAATCTATTGATTCCTGAAATCTCCTTTACAGTATCAGCTACTGACAATTCGAGTCTATGATTAGCACAATGCCACACTATCACAGATGGAAATTTATCGGTAAGTAACTTCTTAACTCCACTTTTGCATCCAAACATTACAGATGCGCCGTCGCATATTACAGAAACTAAATAGTCTTTCAGATATTTTTCTGTTATTCCATGAAACGTGAGACATTCGAGTAATGCTTCAAAAATTCCCTTGGTCGTAACATTTTCAAGCTCCACCAAGTCTACAAATAAATTGATTGGTTCACTCATTCCCGTGCCCTCTTCTACGCAACTCCGAATATACACTATAAGTGTTGATTTTTGACTCAACGTGGTAGATTCGTCGATCATCACTGAAATCATACTTTTACAGCGAACGATTTCTTTGGCCATCGTTTTCCTCATTTCGATGCTTATACTTATATGATTCACAATATTGATGCACGCATTTGTTTCATATACCAACCATCGTTGGGCCGGGCAATTATATTTGACTAATTTATTTAATATTAAAATTCACTTTACACTATCAGCGATATTGCATTCAACGAAACCTGAAAAAGCAGTAAAGACCAAACATTCCAAGCAAAAAAATAAAAAAGTCTGTGGAAAAAGGTGCCGGAACGCCGTTCCGGTGCGTTCCGCCAGAAAAAAAGCACTGGTGCTACCAAATTCTAACATGGCCCCAACAACGGGACGAAGAACATTACTTTTGTGGTAGGCGAGCTCCCCCGAGTGAAAGACGAGGGTGAAGGCAGCGAAGACGTAGCAGAGGAACGAGTAGTTGACCAGGTCGTACAAGAACTGGACTGTCCAGTACATGAATGGACCCACGCCGTTGATGTATTGCATGCGCCTCAGGCCCGCCTGGGATGAAACAAATTCAAAAAAATTAAAAATATTTTCTAATACTTTTCAAGAGACGAGAAGACAACCCCATGCACGCTGTCCCAAAACCTAACCTCAAAACTTAACACCAGATATACAACTTCCCTAAACATTACCCCAGACGTACACATTCACTAAACCTAAGCCCAGACGTACACCATCTCTAAACTTAACCCCAAACATACACATTCCCTAAACATAACCCCAAACATACAAATTCCCTAAACTTAAACCCAAACATACACATTGCCTAAAATTAACCCCAAGCATACAAATTCCCTAAACTTAACACCAGACATACACCTTCCCTAAACCTTACCCCAGACATACACATTCCCTAAACCTAAGCCCAGACGTACACCTTTCCTAGACTTAACACCAGACATACACATTCTCTAAACCTAAGCCCAGACATACACTTCCCTAAACTTAACACCAGACATACACATTCCCTAAACCTAAGCCCAGACATACACCTTCCCTAAACTTAACACCAGAAAAAACACCTGTAACAACTCACGTGGTTTTCAATGGCCAGCATGTACGGTACAGAGAAGAGCGTGACGGTGATCAAGAAGACGAAGTGCTGGGGCATATCATAGGCCACCGTGTGCTGGTAGGGCCGCCAGTCCCGTCCCTTGTCCAGGCGGACTGGCAGGATGCTGGCTGAGATGCGGTACTGTGTGTTACCCATGATGTGACACAGGTAGGCGTTCATGATGGCCGAGACCTGGCGGAATAAACGCAGCAGAAAAACTGTTACTTCATCTGAAAAAAAACGTATTGAGAACTCCTTTGAATATGTGTCATGTACAAAGTATTTTTTTTCTATGGACGGGTTTTTTTTTTAAAAATAAAAAAATGCTAGTCCTATGTTAGTAACGGTTGCGCTTTAGGGGAAGGTCCAAAATGACGTCACGCATCTGGGGATGGAGGAGGGTCACACTTTTGTGACGATGTGTGATGAGGTCAAGCTCAATGCCACTAGTTAGTTAAGTACGATATCATACAGGCTAGAGTCACTTAGTCTCAATGCCACTAGTTAGTTAAGTATGATATAATACAGGCTAGAGTCACTTAGTCTCAATGCCACTAGTTAGTTAAGTATGATATCATACAGCCTAGAGTCACTTAGTCTCAATGCCACTAGTTAGTTAAGTACGATATCATACAGGCTAGAGTCACTTAGTCTCAATGCCACTAGTTTGTTAAGTATGATATCTACGTCTACGTTTTTGTGACGACGCGTGACGATGGGTTGAGTGGGTGGGTAAAAAATAAATCGAAAAATCACGTGACGTCATTTATGGACGGCCCCTTAGTGCAATATGATAACACATTTTATAAAGAGGTTGTGGAAGAAATTACTGCAATATTCTAAAATTCTATTTACAGAGATCGGAAGTTCCCGATAGCGCAGTGTGTTGGTATAGGAGAAGTAAGCCGTCCCAGATAGGGCTGCTGGCTTTTGCTCAGATGCGTTGAAGACGACACCAAATTTTGGGTGTGGTTCCCAGTACACGTTGTCTTCCACAACTTCTTCGAATGATTCCTGAAACAGAGCAAAGAATTTCTGTGATCAGATGGTTTATTTATTTTATTTAAAAAAAAAAATAATTCTGTATTGTGTGTGATGTTCCATTGATTTAAAAGCTAAATGAATGCAATATCAGAACTACTAACTTTCAGTTTAATAGCTTACACAATTTAAAGTAATGGGGTGCGTACGAATCTAATTTTAAACGTTTCACCCCGATCTGTATTCTCTAATGCAATGCCATCAGATATTGTTACAAGCTTTTAGCTCCTATATTGAAAATAGCGAGAACGCCATGTCTTTTTATAATTCCAGATTTGCATGCTAAGCCTCATTTGCCGCGAGTTCAAAGAACCTGTCATTAAAGGCCATGTTGTAAAAAGTGACACAGCACTTCGCTAATTCAGACTATAAAAGCTAAGGACTAAGGACCTTACTAACAGCATGTTCGATTCCTGTAGGTCAAAAGACTGATTCTTTTGGACAATTCTTTTGGACATTTCTCATATAATAAACGATGCTAGAAAACAATATCTTCTTGTCCAATCAAAAGACCAGTTGTTTTGGACAACTCTAAAAGAATAAATCCTGCCAGAAAACCACGCCGTCTTACTTGCAGCATGTCGAATTCCTGTAGGTCGATCGACTGGTTGGTTCGGACAACATCACGATAGCACTTGACCAGGTTCTCACTCATAGGGTTACGGGCTGACCCCTGGGAGGCCAGGAAGAAGATCTTCTCCACGGGGTACACATCGAACGGGTTCAGGCTGAGCTCGTGGGTCAGGTAACTGTCCTCAACCTCAACGTTACTGCCAGCGTAGGCCAAGGTGATTAGCAATAAGATCTGGTGGACAGGTGAGGTAGCTATAGCTATAGGCAATGGGGATTAGCAATAGGATCTGGTGGACAGGTGAGGTAGCTTTAGCTATAGGCCAGGGGGATTAGCAATAGGATCTGGTGGAGAGGCCAGAAGGGGATACACACAAAACAAGACCAGCCGTTGTTATCTATTTAAGATTTAGAACAACGTTAGCCACGCCCTCTCCCATTCATTAGTATCGGAAGGGGAGGAGTTACTTGTCAGCTGATTTTTTTAAAAACGCTTTTATAGAGAGCAAGGAGTAGAAGATTTATTTTAACTTAAGAGTTCATGCTCGTGGGTGTGAAGGGAGGACTTTTTGGAGCCAGGTGCACTGATATGGAAGAACAGGAGAGTAAAGCTGTGAACAACTTATCTTTCCACCCACAACGTTTATCATTCTCTTCTCCATCCCCATCCCCTTCCCCAACTACCACCTGCGTACCTGTGTTAGTTCTATGTACGTACCTCTCCTAGTTCTATGCACGTACTTGTCCTAGTTCTATGTACGTACCTGTGTTAGTTCTATGTAGTACCTGTCCTAGTTCTATGCACGTACCTGTCCTAGTTCTATGTACGTACCTGTGTTAGTTCTATGTAGTACCTGTCCTAGTTCTATGTACGTACCTGTCCTAGTTCTATGTACGTACATGTCCTAGTTCTATGTACGTACCTGTCCTAGTTCTATGTACGTACCTGTGTTAGTTCTATGTAGTACCTGTCCTAGTTCTATGAACGTACCTGTGTTAGTTCTATGTAGTACCTGTCCTAGTTCTATGTACGTACCAGTCCAAGTTCTATGTAGTACCTGTCCTAGTTCTATGTACGTACCTGTCCTAGTTCTATGTACGTACCTGTCCTAGTTCTATGTACCTACCTGTCCTAGTTCTATGTACCTACCTGTCCTAGTTCTATGCACGTACCTGTCCAAGTTCTATGTACCTACCTGTCCTAGTTCTATGTACCTACCTGTCCTAGTTCTATGCACGTACCTGTCCAAGTTCTATGCACGTACCTGTCCTAGCTCTATGTACGCACCTGTCAAAGTTCTATGCACGCACCTGTCCTAGCTCTATGTACGCATTCTGATAGTTCAAAATGACATTTTTCCAGATCAGAGCTTCTATTCGTAAAAACGCCAGATGCACTCCGGTACACTTTTCTTGGTTCAGAACTGTTTCTTTGAAAAAATGAACAAATTATTTGGGTAAAAACTATAATATTTTGTTTTTGAAATATTTTTTTTTCTTCTGTGTCCGATAACATTACAGAATTTGTTACGTCCAGATATGTAGGGGTCATAACTAATAACCTAATGAATTCTACACCTTTTGTTTATATTGAATTGACCCTGATCGTTATTATTGTTCGATCTATTGACATTGATCGTTATTAATGTTCGATCTATTGACACTGATCATTATTAATGTTCGATCTACTGGCACTGATCATCATTAATGTTCGATCTACTGGTCCTGATCATTATTAATGTTCGATCTACTGGCCCTGATCATTATTAATGTTCGATCTACTAGTCCTGATCATTATTAATGTTTGATATATTGGCCCTGATCATTATTAATGTTCGATCTACTGGTCCTGATCATTATTAATGTTTGATCTATTGACACCGATCATCATTAATGTTCGATCTATTGATCTTGAACGCATTAATGTCTGAGTCTAAGCTGTCGATCCAGGGCCCCGCAATACATATTTAGTATTTTCAGGCACCCCTAATTACCAGGAAGATCTCATTAAGTACCCCCCCCCTTTTCGGGTTATGGTTTATACCCTTGTAGTAAATGACCTGTTGACCTAATGATGTATACCCTTGTAGTAAATGACCTGTGAACTAATGGTTTATACCCTTGTAGTAAATGACCTGTTGACCTAATGATTTATACCCTTGTAGTAAATGACCTGTTGACCTAATGATTTATACCCTTGTAGTAAATGACCTGTTGACCTAATGATTTATACCCCTACCGTAAATGACCTGTTGACCTAATGATTTATACTCCTACAGTAAATGACCTGTTGACCTAATGATTTATACCCTTGTAGTAAATGACCTGTTGACCTAATGATTTATACCCTTGTAGTAAATGACCTGTTGACCTAATGATTTATACCCTTTTATTAAATGACCTTTTTGACCTAATGATTTATACTCCTGTAGTAAATGACCTGTTGAACTAATGATTTATACCCTTTTATTAAATGACCTTGTTGACCTAATGATTTATACCCTTGTAGTAAATGACCTGTTGACCTAATGATTTATACTCCTACAGTAAATGACCTGTTGACCTAATGATTTATACTCCTACAGTAAATGACCTGTTGACCTAATGATTTATACCCCTACAGTAAATGACATGTTGACCTAATGTTTTATACCCCTACAGTAAATGACCTGTTGACCTAATGATTTATACTCCTACAGTAAATGACCTGTTGACCTAATGATTTATACTCCTACAGTAAATGACATGTTGACCTAATGATTTATACCCCTACAGTAAATGACCTGTTGACCTAATGATTTATACCCCTACAGTAAATGACCTGTTGACCTAATGATTTATACCCCTACGGTAAATGTTCTGTTGACCTAATGATTTATACCCTTGTAGTAAATGACCTGTTGACCTAATGATTTATACCCTACAGTAAATGATCTGTTGACCTAATGGTTTATGCCCCTACAGTAAATGACCTGTTGCTCCAGAGAACAGGTTGTGAAACTTGGAGGAGGCCGGACTGGCCAGGTCCCGTTTTTTCTCCATGTCATCCAGCAGGTCGTCCACCGATGACCCAACGTGTGCCCCGAGCGAGTACAAGTTGAAGTAATCGAAGCCTTCTGGTCTGCATCACCGAGTTGACAAGAAGAATCGATTATCATAATTTACAACATGATTTATAATGAAAACAAATCAACAACAGCAAAATAAAAACCGCATTCAACGATACTAATATTAAAAACGTAGAACAAAATACTCTAATCATCATAATTCATTCGAAACAAACAATGTCGCAATTGCATTAATAAACCCCTTCATTTTTAGGCTAAAACTAAGTTTTCATCAAATAATTCAGCCCCTCCAAACAGCCCCCTTTCCCTTCAGCAGCTTTGGGGATCAGTTGTCTAACGCCCTGGTGTTGGGAGTTTTTGGGCAAGGGCCTTTTTTTAAAGTAGGTTCCTGTCGTTTGGGGCCGTGTGAACAGGGGTCCTTTTGTCGGACCACATTGATGGAGTCCATTTAATCTTAACAAAATGAGGTGTGAGACTGCAATCTGAAGAAGGCTCTTTGCTGAAACGTTCGCTGTTTTGTTACGTCCTGTCAGGCTAACCCTTACCCTGTTTACGTCTTTTCCGTTTACTTCCCTTTAATCTAAAGCTCTTTTGTCGGGGATCAAATATTCAAAGCTGAATTGTCATGACCATCTTGATTGGTCAAAAAGTTCATGACCATTATGATTGGACGAAAAGGTGATGGATCAAATTTTCTGGAACTTAATTCGCGTGGCAAGTCTTTAAAATGATTGTAGAGCCTTTACAATTTGCAACGTATTTTTAAAATGTAATTAAATAGTTTTTTTAAGGTCATGTGAGTCATGTGTCAAGAACGCAATAATTGTAACATTGACATCTACATTGAAAGCGGGAAGATGGTTCTGGTGGCCCCCTGTTCCGACGCCTCCTACTCTGATAGCCCCCTGTTCCAACGCCTCCTACTCTGGTGGCCACCTGTTCCGACGCGCCTACTCTGGTGGCCCGCTGTTCTGGTGGCCCCCTGTTATAGTGGCCCCCTGTTCTAGTGGCACCCTGTTCTGATGGCGCCCTGCTTTGTTGACCTTCTGTTTTCCTATGGCGTGACCTTAATCGCCTGACCGCGATTCTTGCAACTAGTTCATCAAATTTGAAAACGACGGCTGCTTAGGGGAACAGTAATTATTTCCAATAATTTATTTGTCTGCGATGGAATTCTTCCTAAAGGTAGATGCTAACTTAAAAATTAGAATGTGTCATAGGTCACAGGTCACGGACATAAAGAAAAAGCCTCTGCTTGGTCTTATCACTAATCAACAAGAAATGAAATGTTTAAACTTACGCACTGCACGTACGATCCTTGTTCGGTTTGGGCGTCGGCACAACTTGGGAGGTGATTGTAGTGTCGGAACAAGGGGAGGCCAGCAGAGCCCGCCAATTGGTTTCGCTGATGCTAAGGGGGTGTGGCATTTCAAAGAAATGTAAAATTTTAATTGTTTATTGTTTTTGTTTTTTTTCGATTAAAAAGTAAGCTTTACTCTTAGGAACTCTATGTTAAATAAAAACAAGGAAGAATAATGGCGTAACGGGAAAAATAGAAAATAAATTAAACCTGACCGTTGGAAGCACTCTTCCAATGTCTTAGCCTCGACGCTGAAGTTCTCCAAGTAGAGCTCTTGTTTGTTCTCTTCAAAGTAGGTGAAGAGCGAGCTGAAACCGGATGTTGCGTTGAGAGGCAGCAGATAGTTCTGTAGCGACATGTTGTCCTCCAGCAGCAGAGCGCCCGGTATGAGGGTGGCGACCTCTTTCTTGATGCGACGGGCGCTTTTCTTGCTGTCCAAGTTGATCGTCAGGTAGTACCCGGCTCCTGAAGGAAGTATGTGTGGATGAACAGTATTTTTTTAATATGCTAAAACTAAGGATGGGAATATATATTTAAGAGGAAACCCTGTTATGGGTTTGAGGAATACCAATTTTAGGATGTTACACATCCATATTAAGTGTTACATGGGTGAATAAAGTTTTTTTTTTAAAACAACGAGGTCATTAAGTTTGGTGTAGTTTTTTTCAGCTCATGAACAATGATATAATCGATTGTTACATGATTTTCACTTGCGCTCGCTAGTAGTATTAGACTTTATGATTTCTCAGGCCGGAAAACGTCATATTTTATGATTTGATTAAGACAAGTTTTATTTTAGAAAAGTATTTCTATTTTTACTTTTTGTTGTTGTTGCTTTTAATGTAAATCATTTTTTACAGCTTCAATATAGAACTTTAGAAAATATTTTGGTGTAATAAGACTGTCAACAATTTTTTTTCCTTCATTAGGTCCTTAAGCTGATTGAAATTAACGTAGAACCCACAACGGACTTTAACACAATTCCTAACAGAATACCCGGATATTTATCAAAGTATTAGGTACATTGTTTCAACTTAGTGCCCGGATGTCCTGTTAATTCCGTCACGGAATGACAAGACCTATTGAGAGCGTTCTTTTGATCAACTACAATACCCTTACAACACACATATCAAAAAGTGAGAGTGATCTTTGATGGTCTATTAATCCCCGGGAACCATTGAACTCTTCAGATAGGAGATAACATATGTGACTTAACATAGAAGCAATGAGGTAAAAGAAGAAGAAAAAACGTCAGCTGTTTTTTGTTTTGTTTTTGAAACTCTACCGTAAAGCGGCTCTTATGGGCTGTTGACATGTGAATGAACAATGTTTCTCTCTCTCTCTCTCTCTGTCTCTCTCTTTCTCTGTCTCTGTCTCTCTCTTTCTCTCTCTGTCTCTCTCTCTCTGTCTCTCTCTCTTTCTCTCTCTCTGTGTCTCTCTCTGCCTCTCTCTGTCTCTCTCTTTCTCTCTCTGTCTCTCTCTCTATCTCTCTCTTTCTCTCTCTCTTTCTGTCTCTCTCTGTCTCTCTCTCTCTTTCTCTCTCTCTCTGTCTCTCTCGCTCCCTCCCTCTCTCTGTCTCTCTCTCAATTTACCAAGAAGCGCCCTGAGAAAAGACACACTTCCACCACAGACCAGGTGGATGCCCGTCAAGAGAGCTATTCGGTCACCAATCATCTCCGCGTGCTCCATGCTGCTGGTGGTCACGACTATCGTCATGTCTTTCTTCAGTCGGCACAAGATGTTGCCGATCCTGTGCTTGCTGACCGCATCCATGTCCTGAGTCGGCTCCTCCAGGATAAGGATCTGGGTCAATAGAAGAGTTCAGACGCAACTTAAGATGATCAAATACTTTCGTTGAGCAAACAATGCGGGGGGGGGGGGCAAGTTTCTTGCGACAATCTTAATTTTAGGATGTCAAATATCACACTACATGTGAGGGACTGTTACAAATAATTGATGGGCTCATGCTGTTGAAATGTAGATATTTTCTTGGCATACAAAATAAACTGGACTTCCTGATAATTAGGATTAGATAAAAGCTGAACTTCCTGATAATTAGGATTAGATAAAAGCTGAACTTCCTGATAATTAGGATTAGATAAAAGCTGAACTTCCTGATAATTAGGATTAGATAAAAGCTGAACTTCCTGATAATTAGGATTAGATAAAAGCTGAACTTCCTGATAATTAGGATTAGATAAAAGCTGAACTTCCTGATAATTAGGATTAGATAAAAGCTGAACTTCCTGATAATTAGGATTAGATAAAAGCTGAACTTCCTGATAATTAGGATTAGATAAAAGCTG
>MUZC01000020.1:367069-403159 GCA_002072015.1 Radix auricularia
CGTTTTTTGTGGTGATGACCGTTTTTTGTGGTGATAGCGTTTTTTGTGGTGATGACCGTTTTTTGTGGTGATGACCGTTTTTTGTGGTGATGACCGTTTTTTGTGGTGATGACCGTTTTTTTGTGGTGATAGCGTTTTTTGTGGTGATGACCGTATTTTGTGACTTACGTATGTGAAGATGTTGAGGTTCTCCTTTACCGTCAGCATGTTGTAGTAGTCTGGCAGAAGTCGGGTGCAGACCCCAGTCATCTTTCTGATCTCAGCGATGTCCTTGACGATGTCCATGTTAAAAACTTTAACGGTCCCGCTGGTGGGGACCATTTCCCCTGTGGATTAAAAAAAACCAAACCCAACTGGTTGTGGAGAATTGATATTGGAAAAAAACAACAACAACAAAAAAACAAACAAACAAAAAACAACTTGACTACCGAATTCAAAAAGAAAGAGACAGAAATTTTAACTAAACTCTGGAAGAGAGCGAAAGGTTGATTTCCTAAATTGCGTCCAGATGCGAGTAATAAAATATAGTAGTAAAAACTCGGGTATTTAAACACAATTTCCAACGAAGAATTTCAGACTTTTTTATTCAAGGGAAATCATTCTAGATTACATTAAAAGTCATGTCAAATCAATAATTGTGAAAGTAAACAAAACAACTGCTATCTACAAATTGCTGCTAAAATTACGGGAGTGAGAACGAAAAGCAAATTTTTCAAAAATTCCTACCACAACATTGTTCTAAATATTATTAGCCATCGTTTGGAGTTTGTTTAAGCCCGTTAACTGTTATAGTTGCCAAGAAATTGACAAAATAGCCTACTGATATTTTTCGGGTTTAAAATTTTTTTCCCTAAGAAATTCAGTAAATATTTTCGGTAATTGTTTGGCCGTGCACATCCTTGGGACCCCCTTAACATATTTGCAAAAGCCCCGACCCCTCTATCTGGTAGGGTTCAGGAGAAGTTCCTGTCCAATGCTCGAACAGACATTTCTAATGTATAAACGCAATTTTTCCCATAAGGAGATTGGGTTAAAAATAATTTTCTCAACTGCGTTTGGATCGATAAGAAAATGTTTGTCCAAAACTTTCTTTTAACAACCGAGAAGAGATATCCATAGCTTTTTTATTGTTGTTATTTTCAATGATCTTCAGACCCCCACACCCCACACCCTTGATTGCTCTGCCCTACACTACACTGCGGGCAATATGATACCTAAGTGTGTATAACTGAACTTCCGAAAAATACTCCCCCCAAAAATCTCATGTTTTTATTTCATTAAAAAACAAAAACAATTCAAATATATGTTTAGTAAGCTATCTAATATCACGTGACAAGTCCTAACCTTTCAAAATATCAGACAGGCAGACGTAACCAGTGTTGGAGACAAGGGCGGTAATCTGGTTTTCAAATATTTTAAAGTTTATATTTGAGAGAGGCTCTTCACAGTTCAGAGAAAACACCTAGAGATGATACAATTGTTTATTGTTGTAGATTACAGGGTTATCTGTTGATTGTGATGATGGGATTATCTGATGATTGGTATAATGGGATTATCTCTTGATTGGTATGATAGGATTATCTGTTGATTGGGATGATAGGATTATCTGTTGATTGGGATGATGGGATTATCTCTTGATTGGTATGATAGGATTATCTGTTGATTGGGATGATGGGATTATCTGTTGATTGGGATGATGGGATTATCTGTTGATTGTGATGATAGGATTATCTGTTGATTGGGATGATGAAATATCTGTTGATTGGGATGATGGGATTATCTGTTGATTGGGATGATAGGATTATCTGTTGATTGGGATGATGGGAGTATCTGATGATCGTGATGAAATGATTAATTGTTGATTTGGATAATGGGATTATCTGTTGATTGGGATGATGGGATTATCTGATGATTGTGATGAAATGATTATCTGTTGATTTTGATGATGGGATTATCTGTTGGCTAAGGATAACAGAAATAAAAAAATATATTTTTATGGACTAAAGCTGGAAGCAATAAATCTTCGAGTTAAGGAGTTCTAAAACAATTAATTCGCTATAGAGAGGTTTTCTAGAGAGAGAGAGAGAGAGAGAGAGAGAGAGAGAGAGAGAGAGAGGAGAGAGAGAGAGAGAGAGAAAGTACTGGTGCATTAAATTGGAACAACAGATAGGCACATATAGCCTCGTTTTGGAGCCATGATGCTATAAAGTTTGACACCTTTGAGAAGGTTATCGCCGGCTCACAGTCCTTGGGGTCCTCTTGAAACAACCTGGGGTCAGTCTCTCGGTCATCTGCAGACATGAGCATCGCCATGTCTTGGTTACCCTGGTACGAAAACGAGGCTTGGTGTAAACTGTGATCAACTTAAGAACACGTTATCTGTCAAGTTATTCTTGTGTGCATAATTGTGTTTCCACTGTCTTCGATTTATTCGGAGTTATTGGAACTGATATAATTTCTTTTAAAATAAAATTATTTTGTTTTGTTTGCTTGTGCAGATAATAGCCTAATATGAATAATACACTGGGATGACCTGTGGTCAATGTGCAAAATGTTTAGGCAGTTATAGGCATTTTTATCCATGTCCTATAAATAGGAAACTGGTAGATAACGGGTTAAAAACATAATTTGCAGTTAAACAGTACGCAATACGTAAAGGACTTATTAAGTTATATTTAAGGTGAATAAAGTATAGAGTATTTGGAAATAATGTAGGGATGATACTGATTAAAAAAAAAAAAAATTCAGATTACGATCCGAGAAAAATGAAATCGATTAATTTGTATTAATTAAATTTTTAAAAAGCATATATAGATCCCGTTAGTCTATGATTTATTGTTTCGCGAAATCTTTAAGTCGCGATAATTCCTTGGATCTCAAATTTTGTGACGCAACACAGCAACTCGTTCTGTTATGCAAGAAACAAGGAAGGAAAACAAGTTTGTCTACGTATGCACGTTTAAATAAATAATAATAAAACGAGGGAAAAAGTATGTAAGTAACAAAAAATATAAATTATTAGTAAATTGGAGAGAAAAAAAAAAAGAAATATTTTCTTAAATTTTAATCGATCAAACTAATTTAAATCGATCAAATTTTTTTTAACGATGAATCTATTATTTAATCTTTAATTTCGCAGCCCCATAATAATGTTGTGTATTCCTATGAATATTAAGAGAGCAATGTCTTTTGTCAAGTTGTTGAAAGTTTGTGTAAAGCGCGTTGAGTCACAGCACAGCGTTAGATAGGCATACAAAATAAATACAAATAAAGGATTTCTGCATTGTATGTGGAAATAGTAAGAAGTATATATTGTAAACATAAGGAGAACGATGCATACGTTAAATATAGAAGTGGAATGAAGAGCTTATTTTACTTCAACAATAAATGCACAAGTACGTAGTAAACCTCACAACAACAGCAACAGTACGTAATAAACCTCACTTATTTAAACAACAACAGCAACAACCCCACTTTCACCACAACAAGAAAAAGCTTCCAAAGACTTCGATTAAGAAAAGCTGAAAATAAGGAAATACTTTAAACGTAACATGTCCAATGTTCCCTTTAAGCTGCGCGGATGCACGGCCGGCGCAAATATCTGAGCGAAGCCGCACAGCAGTTTTAAAATTACCGCGCAGCAAATTTTGAAAAATATTGCTAAAGAATGGATTCTGAGCAGCTCTGCACACGGACCAACGAACTTTAAAGGAACACTGCGCATGAACAAAGCCCGTAAATTGTATGGTTGAACAGAAAGCCTCTTAAAAAGTTGGTGAGTGCATTGGTGTGAGTGAAAGTTGACGAAACAAACTAATCCAACAGACCCTGAGCTTCCTCCAGAAGGGGGTGGGCGTGAGGATCATGTGGTAGCCCAGGTAGGCCAGGATCAGGTACAGCAGAGACGAGATGACCTTCATGCACTCAAAGTGGGCGTAGTTCATCGAGAAGGGGGAGGAGTTATAGCCGATGTTCTTCCATTTGACGCCACATCCTGAGAATAACGTACCCCGAGAATAACGTACCCTGACAATAACGCATCCTGAGACAAATGTGAAACTTTCTTAAAATTGAAAACTGGGGTACTAGAAGTCAGAGGCGTCGCTAGGGTTGGTGTCATCCAGTGCGAAGCTCATGGTGTCACCCTTCTCACGACGAACCCCATAGACCTCCTCCGAGTTGGCCAGTGCTAAATAACAGGAGTAACAGAATTTTACATTTCGGTGTCACCCTGTGTGATGGTGTCACCCAGTGGGTCTGCATACCCCAGTGACGCCTCTGCATGAAATAGTTTTTGGCCCCCTGATAAAAAAGAAGTCAACAATTATTAGTTTTATTGTTTACACGGATGACTCTTGTCTGTGAATATTTAAACAAGAGTCCATTGCTGATATGGGGCACACTATATTTTAAGTTATTTTATCTGCTACTGAGACAATAGATTATCGGAATTCATTTCGTGAATCACTTGAATGGTATTTTCTCTTCGCAATCAATTTTTATAAGACTAGTATTGGTTTTAATTGGCCCCAAGCCTAATAGGATTCGGTGGACACAACCTTCAGACACGACTTTCAGACATGACTCTCAGACATGACTTTAAGACATGACTTTCAGACATGACTCTCAGACATGACTCTCAGACATGACTCTCAGACATGACTCTTATCATTGGTATAATACACAAATAAGAACAGAAGACACAATACATAAAATATACACAACACGTAACATACAGCACAAGCATAGACACAGAAAAAACATTGAATAGTGTATACACAACACAAACTTAAAATACTCACGACACCAACATAAATTAAAGATAAAGCGTATGCACATATTCAAATTTTGAAATATAATTTAGATTTGTTTAATCTTACAAAAGGCCAATTTTGTTTTTAAAATTGAGTTATCTAAATGTGTTATTAATCTTAAAACATCAGCTGTGTAGAACTGTCTGAGGTATGGTTACAGCTGTGCAGCCGAAGATGTTGAATGTAAGAGGAACTGGTATTTCATTTTTATTAATTAAAAAAAAAGATTCTGAGCATATTAAGAGTAACAACCTAATGCTTATTTTTGATAGAATCTTGTAACGAATCAACTTTTTATTTTTTAAAAAAATAATAGGATTTATGATAATTACAGATCTAGATCTCATGCCGAAAAAGTGACGCATGCGCAAAAGGAAAATAAAACAGTAAACTGAACGACCAATAACAATTCAGTGTCGAATCATCGTTGGGCTTGATGATGTGTTCGAAATAGGGCTGTTGACGATTAATTAAAATTTAATATTTAACTTTTCGATTAAAGCCAACAATTTTAATTCATGATGTCATAAGTAGTACTCATTAAACGTTCTTGTTAAAAATCTAAATAACACTGGTAGGTCTCCTTTACATGTCATCTTTTGTGTTGACATTATTTGGTTTAAGTGATGAGCGGGTCTAATTGACAATATAGCCAGCTGAGCTGAACAATCATTCACATGGAACTGAGGTAACTGGTATGAAAAAACGGTCTTCCCAAGGAATGACATTATCAGATATCAGTGTTCATTAAGTTTTCTCCATTGAGGAGGTTCAACAGATTCAGGAACTTTCATCTCCATTTTGTAACGCAGTAATTCATCAGAAGATCTGTCGACATTTTCTGTCCCTGAGTAAGACTATTTCTTCACTAGATTGTGCCAGGCGCCGTGGCGCCTGCGGCGCCCCCTTTTTTTGGGCGCCTACGGCGCCAACCTTTTTTTTTAAAGACCAACTAACTTGTCCTTTTTTGATAAATACGAATTATTAAACTTTATGAAATGTACGCAAAGTATTTATTTAATAATAATAATAATAGGGGTTGTATTTTGCGTACCGATGCACACCAAACAATGACGTCATCATATTAAATATTTTTACAGCGCTCATCAACACACGATTTTTCAACTAAACTAACTGCTGTAGACTGTCGTACATCGCTCCTCTGCGTTTCAACTAAACTAACTGCTGTAGACTGTCGTACATCGCTCCTCAGCGTTACGTTACAAACATACAGAACCACACCACTGGGTGTTTATATATATTACTTAGCTTTACTTTATACGCTTTTCATTTGGTTTGATAAGTAGGTAAAGTGTTAGAACCATGATAGGCAAACTTTATCAACATTTTAAATATTCCCATCAGTCAATAGTTTAACACCAAAATGTTCGTGTAATCGTCAAGAAATTTATTATATATCTGCCGCAATTTTATACCCTTTTTTTTTTTTTTTGACTTTCAATAATTTGTAAGGGATGTGTCGATTAATCGTTAAAAATAATTTCATCGTTAAAAATTGTAATGATTAATCGAGAAATGAATAGTTAAAATCCGCAGCCCTGGAGTTGGAAGCTCACTCACCAGAACGTTCAGCGGAGGCAAAGACCAGCAAACCGAAGTAAAGGTTGAGGTTGACCAGCAGGCCCAGGGCGGGGCGGGACCAGCTTTGGGTGGTCAGTGCTCTCAGCATGTAGATTAGAGACACGTGAAAGAAACAGGCAGTGGCGACACATGTTTTAGCTGGTGAGGGACATGAAAGGTCAGCTGCATTATAGCGTGTGTGTATGCGTGTGTGTGTGTGTGTGTGTGTGAAAAAGTGGGAAGGTGGGAGTTATATTAAAAAGATGATGCTCTTTTCAAAATCTTTCGTTTCTACCAAATGTCTGGTTTTCAGTTTTCATTCTTGGCTTTTCCTTACAAAGTAACTTTACTGAGGCGTTTCTCAAGTGTAATCTCAAATAATCAAAATCAATTGGGAAAAAAATGCAGAATCTGAGATTACACGCATTTTGAGTGAATGGACATAATGCTTTTTTTTAAAAATTAAAAAGTATATAAATTATCGTTTTAAAAATGCTAAAGTACAGCGCTTCCAAATCATTTGACGCACCGATTCCTTTTAATAAATTGTTTCTTTTGATTGGAGGTAACGCCTATGTAGAGCACGTTATTAATGCTGTTTTATATCATGGAGAGGTAGGAGCGACCCTGCAAGATGTCAGTGGACCCCTGAGGGCTCAGTGGAGCTCAGGTTGTTGGAACCACTGTCTGGTGTCCGTTTTAAATGTTGGGAGGCATATACAACCTCTTTAATACTCTCTTCTACATATCGCTTCTTTAGGCTTTGGGTACACCGAGGCAAAGTTTTCATTTTCCTTTTATTAGTTTTATTTGTCCTTGTCTATTTGTTCGTTAATGAAGGCATTATGCCGAAACATTCGTTGTTCTGCAAACGTATTGTCAGGCCTCTACATACCCTGTTTTAATAACATAATTTTATTGATAAATGATCAGAATTATTGAGTAGCACTCAACTTATGAATGGTCAGAATAGTTACCAGCACTCGAATTACCTTCGGTGTGAATGACACTCGCGAGGATGCAGTAGGCGGACAGTGTCGCGGAGAAAGTGAAGAAGAAGAGGAAGACAACCCAGTTGTCGGACAGCATGAAGATCGGCTCGTTGCCGAGCATAGGCAGCAGAAGCGTGCCCACAAACACTAGGGACACCGCCGTGAACATGGCTATCATCCACAGGTACCAGGACAGCCAGTAGATTGTCAGGTTCAACCCCATTCGTTGATAGACAGCCTGCAGGAAGGAGATACTGTTTTGTTGACAGAGAGGCTGTTTTGTTGACAGAGAGGCTGTTTTTTTTAACAGTCTCTATAAATTGAGTATAGGCTACTGCAGGCTGTATCATCCCTAACTTACACCGACCCCGCTTTCAAGCATGAACTCCTAACCAAGACTCTCGACTCATTATGATTCCACAATTCCACCTCTCCGGGATACCTTTTTCGAGCTCTTTTTATCATACAGGATCCCACCTTCCTAAGATCCCAATTGACCAGGACTCCCACCCTTACCGGGATCTCTCCTTACTAAGATCCCACCTCAACAGGATCCCACCTTACCAGCACCCCACCTTGCCAGGATCCCACCATACAGGGTTCTCACCTCACATGATCCCACCTTACCATGATCCCACCTCCCATGATCCCACCTTACCAGCACCCCACTCTGCCGCTCCTTTGCTATCGAGTAGACGTATCTGCCCATGAAGAAGGTCGTTGCGATGACCATGTAGGAGGCTATGCGCAGGATGACGATGTCCTCCAGGATCGGGTCGGTCCGCATGCTTCGCCCCGAGAACATCTTCGTGTTGACCGTCAGGTTGTAGGTCTTGTTGCCCCAGATGTTGGTGAAGGCCTCCATGATGAGGTACATGTTGTAGAGCTCTCCACTAGCGTCGTAATCTGAGAGAGGTTTGTAAACAGACTGCAAAGTCACGTGATGGGGTACATGATGTAGATCTCTCCGCTTACAAGGTCTTAATCTTAGAGAGGTTCGAACATTTGTAAACAGACAGGAAAGCCACGTGATGGGATATGCCCAAATATTTGTAAACAGACAGGAAAGTCACGTGACGAGAGTGGTTAAAAACGTAGAAAACATCGACACAAAGCAGTTTACACACGGATTAACTTTGATGAAATTCGACAACACACAAACACACTGTGTTGAAATAATTCTAGTATTCTACCAATCCTTCTCCCCCCACCCCACCCCACTTAACTACATTTCTGATTATTTTAATTATTTAATTTTTCCCAAGCTAAGAAAGTGAATGTATGACGTCTGGATATTATCTAGTCGCTTCAATACGAGAATTTCAATTGTATATTATAAAAAAGGAAAGAAATAATACGTACACTGTTTTCCCATATACCTTGATTATTTTTTAAATGACACTTTGATCACTCAGCTCCCCCCCCCGACACACACACTCACTCTTTCCACCACACACGCATTAAGAAAAAGAACTTTTAAAAAGTGTAGATTAAAAAGAAACCCAAATCACTTGTCTCTTGACCCTTTATGGAAAATGTGGAGCCGAAAAAGGTTAAATGTATGGCTGGTACTGAATATTTTTTTCGATTAATCCGGAAATTTATATTAATAGATAAATCGATTAATTTCGATTCATTATATTTTTATAACGCATATATAGGTCCCGTTAAGTTGCGATTCATTATTTCGTGAATCGTTTAAATCGCAGTAATTCATTCCACGACTCCCAAATTTTGTGACGTAACATAGCAAATTCGTTCTGTTATGCAACAAAATAATGAAGAAAAACCTTTTTGTTTACTTATGCACGGCTACATAAATAATATTTAAAAGTATAATGAATAAATTGGAAAAATATATATAAATACAGTCGGACCTCACTAAGTCAAACTTCCCTAGATCGAAAACCTCGCAATATCGAATTAATTATTATGTCCAGGCCAAATTCCATTAGATCTCCTTAACTCGAAGATATTTGGCTTCAAAACTCCCTTAGTCGAATTTTCCAAAGCCTTTGCTACATGCTGTGACTCTATTTAAAAAGAAAACTATTGCCTCTCCCATCCCACTGTGGGGGGAGTAAATTTGGGGGCGAGGAGGGAAGGTGTCTCCTCTCAAGGGCTTGTGTCCGTATGTCGAGGCAAGTTGGTTTCCTTTAGTATGAAACATCAGACACTGCCCCTCATTCCTGGCGAACATTCTGGCCGCTACGGCTGCCCTCCCCACTCTCAATATCTATAGTGTCCTTGATTTATTGCGCCTATTACGCTATTCGGAAACTCCGTAGGTCCATTTTTTTTTCGGGTCGCTTTGAATTCGACTAAGAGAGGTCCGACTGTATTTTCTTAAATTTTAATCGATACAATTAATATAATCAAGTTAAAATTTTTAACGTTTACTCGATTAATTAATCGTTCATTTCCGCAACCCTAGTTAAATGTATTTCCTGGTCAATTTTTTTCTTTCTGCTCACAGCACACGTTTGTTTTATTTGATAATTAATTGGGGTATGACTATTGTTCGTATGTGAGATGCGTGTAACTTTGTCTGTGAGCATGTCACATAGAAAGTAGCATCAAGGGCGTCACTAGGGGGTGCGGACCGCATCGGGTGACACCATCACAAGGAATGACACCAATATTTAAAATTCAGCATGCTCCCGTTATTTGGCACTGGCAGACTCGGAGGAGGTCTTTTGAGTAAGTCGTGAGGGGGTGACACCAACGCCATTGACGCCTCTGAGAAGCACAAACCCCACATTACCAGGTTTCCCCGTGCGAGCCATCCAGTCCGCGTCTGTTGTCGGTCGTATGGTGAACTTCAACCGTTTGGGCAGCTCCACCGAGTTGATCGTCATGGGGTCAAACACGTAGCTGTATGCCAGCCTCGTGGGAAACTTCTTGGCGTATTTGACCAGAGCGTATTCTGACGGGAAGCCCATGATTTCAACTGTAAATAGTGATATGGAGATGACAGGTTATCCTAACAGTGACATGGAGGCACGCGAGTAAACTTTAATCAGATTTACAAAGTCTTTCTTTAAAAAACAAACAAAAAACAACAACAACAAAAAACAGGAGTTTATTTAATCTGCGTGGCTATTCAAGTAAGCGCCAACCATAATTTATTATCAGAACACAAATCAAAACATATAATGGGTTCAAAGATACGGGCTATGAAACATTTTTTTTAAAAAAATACATGTATAAATATTTCATTAATATAATTTTTTTATAAGTATATTATTGCCAGAGGGTGAATTTGCAGACATTTACTTTACTTAGTACCAATGACATTCCCGGGCAGACCTCATTTGACCTACATACCATGAATGACTTTTACTTAGACTTTCTTGACCTACTCTTTTCACTGGGGAAAATCTTGTGACCTACACACCATCAAGGACGCGATCGCGCAAACCTCTTGTGGCCTAATTAACGTTTCTTATAATGACCGTCCCTGTTAAACCACCCGCGACCTACTTAACGTTTCTTATCAGGACCTTCCCGAGTAAACACATCTTAAAGTACTGACCATCAGTAACGCTTTTAGGCAAGCCTCTCTTGATTAAAATGTTGCGAAACTTTGTCATGAGCTTGTCCCCTGCCGGACAAACCGGGGCGTAGCCAATTAGCATATATCCTTGGAAACGCTCCTGGAGCTGCTTTCTTACTTTCGAGGTCATGGGCACGCTCATTGTCTCATTTTCCAAATGACCCTCGTGCAGTGGCGTGAACGGCACGAAAAAATGCCTGAGGGTCACCATGAGGAGAATGTACAGCGCCAGAACGAAGAGCTCCGCACACGGCCATTGGTTTTTTCTGAGGAGAGTGTTTTTCCAGAACAACACAAACATTTGGCAGACGACAGTGCCGATAGGCCGCGCCATTATAACTGTGTACCCGTCAAGTCACTGTCTGCAGGGCATTAACGTGATAGTTAAACATGCTGGTTAAAACATTTACGTTAAGTTAATATAGTTACATAGTTACATAGTTAACATTAACATAGCTTTGAAAACTTTTTACTACTAACACCACGACCAGACTACTTTCATTTATTTCACAGACTCAATCAATTCTCCAGATTTTCGCTCTGATCGCCGGTCAGTGTTGTTGGATTAAATGACAAAATGTCCTGGGTCATTGCTAATGCATCAACATTTCAAACAAATACGATACCATAAATGAATCGTCAGAAAACAGCGACGACATGTTGAGTCGACTGACAATGACATGCATGGCAGAACCGTAGCACCAATTTGTACCTACTAACTTTGGATTTTCTGAAATCTACCAAGATAATGTGCAATAAACTTTTACAAATGTAGACTAATACGAATATAAAACTTAAATGTTAATTTACGCTGGTGAAGCCTATAGATCTACTACAAATTACATTTCTTGTTTGGACCCATACAACAAAGAAAAGATCAATAAATAATAAATTATTTTTTTAAAAATTAAGGAAGAGCTGCCAGATTCACGCATACAGTCAAATAAATGAATAGATAATAATTTTAAATAATTAAAATATGTAAATATTTTTCTTAAAAAACAGTAGCTTCTAGGGACAGTTGGGAAAATATATTTTTATCTTATCTTATCTTATATGATACACACGCTCCTTCTGTACAGAAGATTATTGCGTCCTACGTTTATGCATGTTTTATATTTAGTCCTGTATTCTTAGTTTTAAATTATGATAAATTTGTTGGCTTTCCTGGTTTCTTCAGGCAACCCATTCCACGCCAGAATACCGGACGGGAAGAAAGAAAACTTGTATGTGTTTGTTCTTGCATACGGAATAAGAAAGGTGTTTTAAAAAAAACAAACTTTATGTCTATCTGAGGGTTGTATTAACTTATCTTTGTGTTGTATTTCTAAATTAGAATTAATTGCTTTATGTATAATTACTAATTTACTATTGGTTCTTCTATCCTCTAGTGTTTCAAGGTTTAATAATTTAACTAATGGTGGTACTCTTGTCAGTTTTTAATATTCTCCAGTAATGAATCTTGCAGCTCTTTTTTACATTTGTTCTAGTTTATCAATACTTTCTTTGGTGGATGGGTCCCATACAGAAGATGCATATTCTAGTATGGGTCTCACCAGGGTGTGGTAACATTTTAGTTTTATATCTTTATTACATTTGTAAAAGTTTCTTTTTAAAAAAAAATAAAACCTAAAGTTTTGTTTGATTTATTAAAAACTTCATTGACATGGGGATTCCAAAAGAATTTCTCATTTATTATGACTCTTAAGTATTTTGCATCTTTAGTTTGGGTTAGTTCTTTTCCCCACGTAGCCAATGTCTTCGAAGACTTAAGTCATACGACTTTAGATTTGCTCTCTTTGCTGTCTTGTGTGCTCTCTGTGCTGTCTTGTGTGCTCTCTGTGCTGTCTCGTGTGCCCTCTTTGGTATCTAAAACTACCGCCAGAATACACTATCTTAAATTTATAACAACATAATAATTTATTTTGTCCATCGTTCCGAGGTCACAATTTCAAAAAATGTATAAGAGTTTGAAAACCATCAACCACCTGCGCACTGAGCAGACATGAAATGGGGGTGGGAAAACATTCTTTTTTGCTATTAAAGTTGCCCTTCTTGTTTTTTGCGATTCCTAAAAATCGTTAACTTTAAGCGTTAAGTGTTTAAATGATTAAGATATAATTTGTTTTATTTTTTTTCAAATGACAAAATGGGCTCCTTACTCCATCGTAAAAAGTGCATTTTTAAAAACTATTGCAAATTAGTCAGTATTTTCACTTTTTCACTTCACTAAGACTAAGACCTTTTGGATTATTAGTTGAAGTTATCGATTAAATTGCGGGATCTCAATCAATAGTGCAAATTGAAGGGCAGAAATATTTTCAATTTATTATTCAAACCTCAACTTCTTTAAATTACGTGTGTCAAGTCCATCTAGGAGATTTTGCAAAATTTAATTCACTATTTTAAATTAAAAATACCTCCCCCAAAAATTTCAGTAATTCCGTTTTAGTAATAAGACATTTTTATTTTTAGACGAAGGAAATTCCTTGCGTCATTTCCGGCAATGGCGAAAGTCTTTGTTGATAGACTAGATGACAAATCTGTGTGTCAAAGATAATTTTATTTTTATAGTTTTTTAAGGTAAATATCAGTTCAAAGATACCTTGATAAAAACTAGACTTTCAATCCAAAATAAAATAATAGTTAGTTTCATTTGTAAATGAAAGCCTTTATATCCTTTCCCCCTCAAATGACCACCTGCAAACTGAACTTAACTTTTAACTGAATTACTGAATCAAAGTAGTCAAAGTCTAAAAATTGAGAATTTAATTAGTTGATCTTTAACTATAGTAGTAGTAGTCTATAGTACGTTTGTTTACTTGTTGTAGAAGTTGGAGGCGAGAAGTAATTAATTTGGGATTATAAAATTTTAGGCCTTTGCTTTAGAAAGCCAACAAGGCTGTCACTGTCAATCACGGCACGGGGAATAAATCAGTCAGTTATTAGTTATTATCAGTTAGGCCTACTACTGAGTTATCAGTGAAAATAAATATAAGTAGACATTATTTTAATTAATTTGGTCAGTGCTTCACTTCAACCTCATCTGTCAGCACACCACACTTCAGATTGACACTTAATACTTAAATATTATTAATTACTAGAAAATTAAATCTCTAGGTAAACGTATAGTACTCCGACCGCACCGCCATTACCGGCGGCCATCTTGTTGCTATGGCACGTGACCGCCGGAAAAGTAGTGCGAGCCCTGTGAATTTAGAGGGGTAGGGGAATCAGGGATTCTAAAATTTCAGTTTTTTAGCAACCTGCTAATTTTGAAAAAAAAGGAAAAACATAAGGGGGAAAAATGGGGGTGGATTGGGGGACATTCTAATATTTTAAGGGGTATTTTTTAGCGTTTTTAATAAAAGCAAAATAGTTTTAAATATGAAGAAAACAATGGGTACTCACCGATTAGGCATCGGAATCACAACAAAGGGGAGGATACACTTTTTAAATCCTTTTAGAAATTCACCTATTAGATCACTACTGCCACAATTAAAATTCTATAGCTATACCTAACCCAAACCCTAAAATCTTCAATTTTCCGAAAATTCTAAAGCTATACCTAACCCAAACCCTAAAATTAAAATCTTCAATTTTCCGAAAATTCTATAGCTATACCTAACACAAACCCTAAAATCTTCAATTTTCCGAAATTCTAAAGCTATACCTAACTCAAACCCTAAAATCTTCAATTTTCCGAAAATTCTAAAGCTATACCTAACCCAAACCCTAAAACCTTCCATTTTTTATAACACAGTCTCCATTTTGCCAATATTTACCCAAAATTTAACAAAAAATGGCTATTTACTTACCAATGGAAACGCACCCAGAGCAAATGGTGGAAAAAAAAGACGCCAAGGAATTAGCAGCACTCCTTTCTAAATGAGCACAGCAAATAGTTCTTAGAATATACTCATTGATACTTGGGGAAAAATGAACAGGAGAGCCCCCCCCCCCCTCGCTTTTCAAGAACACAAAACCAATTATGATAATAAACAAAGGGGAGGTAATAAATAAATAAGAAAACAAACAAGATTCAAGGGAAGCAGCTATCCTTCATAGCAACCGGAAGAGACGCGACGCCGCGGTCAGAGTAATAAACATTAGCCAATCTCCCTATTCCTTACTTCAACTTACTATAACTATAATTTATATAATCTAACTACTAAGTCTAAGTAGTTTATATTTTATAGACTTTCCTAATATAATAATGTTAAATGTAAAAGTCTTGAATGTAAAAGACTTGAATAAATTTTCAACTGTCAACTGAAACCGCTAATTACAATTACCCTCCCACCCNCCCCCGGACCACACACTTTCACTTTTAATTAATGGCATAATCTTTAAGAAATGCCCTGTTGGTATCTGTTAGAGCCCAAAGCATTTTTTTTTTCATTATTGACATGCTGCAGTTGGAATGTCACTTTCATTTTTGGTGTTTAATCCTTGGACTTGGACATTTATAACATGACTTACATGACAAATGATTGTGATAAATGATTGTTTTATAAATTTTATTATAATGTGTCAGAAATATATTTATTAGAGGTCATTGTGAACAGCATTTGCAACTGCTATTGTATAAATATCAGGGCTGTTATCGATTAATTTAAATTTAATTGTAAACTTTTGAAAAATTACTGATTAATTAATCAATAATTTGGATTAAAGCTAAAAATAATGATGTAAGACATCATTAAACTGAAAATTTGAAGTAAGTAACAAAAACAGGCAATTGACATTTTTTGTTTTATTGAGTTATACCCTGTCTTACAGGCATTAAAAACAATATGCTTAACTAAATTTTGTTTTCAAAAGCAACACACAAAAATGAAATCAAAGTTATGCATACTATGGACAAAAACTGCATAATGGTATTGGAAAATATTGCTAAGTCTCATTGCTCAAGTGTTATTTCAAGGCATATTACGTAAAGGTCAAATGAGTTGTAAAAAAGTATATTTTTAAACCTTATTACAATTTCAATTATAATTTTTTAAAAATATTTAAAAAATAGAATCAGGATTTGTAATTAACATATTACAAGTTTTAGTTTAACTTAATATTTAACTATAAAATTTTTTAAAAAATCATTAAAAATTGTTAGAACATCGTTAGCAATAAAAATAAGTTAAATAACGCATTAAAATTTAGGCACTAATGCAAATTTTAAATTAATTTTAAAAACATAAAAGTAATACAGCTGTATAGAAATTGTTTGGTGATTAGAAAAAAACATAAAGATCATTTTTTTTTAAAATCCCAAGTGGCTCAGAAGTTATGAATTTTTTTCTATGACCACACTTTTTTCCCTATGTTGTTTTACTTCACATTTTGTTCCCTTGTACGGCATTGAAAAAAAAAAGTAGTTCAATATGATGTCAATGAATTTAAATTTTATTTTTTATTAAGTAAAAAAAAATGTTTAATTTTTAAAATATCATTTTCCTTATAAAATAGCTTATTTCAAAGTTTACACTTATTAGTAAAAAAAAATTTTTTTTTAAATGGAGAAGTTTGTACGTAAAAAAAACAAGCTATTATTAAACTTTGTTAAATGGCATGGAAAAACATTAAAATAATATAATTCAAATGACTTTATTTTTGTTTTTCTAGAATAGCTTGCAATACCAACCTAGTTTGCACAAGTGTGGGTAAAAGTTGTACATCATCATGTCGGGTGGCGATATAAATCGCCAGCTTAGTCACATGTCTGAGGCCTCATCAATTGGTAGTGATGGCAACTCTTCAGAAGATATGGATGAGGACATTGATCACAGCTACTATGTGGATACATCAAATGATCTAAATCTTGATTGCCCTAGTAACACCGATGACCCAGAGTATTTTGAATATGAGCCTCTTCAGTTAATTGATGCAGAAAGGATGCTTAATGAGGAGATTGAAACCTTATGTATGAAATTAAAGGTAATGAATTGGCAGTTTTACTTCTTGGAAGCAAAGCATTTTTAAGGTTAACCTAGAGCCATCTTGTTAAATGAAAATGGATATCAAATTATTTAAACTAAAAATAAAGTTTTCCCCCACTTGAGTTCAAGGTCAACATTTAATTTCTGAAGCATTAGTTTTTCAAATTGTTCTTTTTTAAAAACCAAAACAAACTCAAATGTCATCAATTTATCTGAAACAAATTCTTTTCTTTCTTAGGTCAATCCGTCAATGGCTAAAATGTTATTGCTTCGTCACAAATGGAATAAAGAAGAGATTATTGACAAGTGAGCACAGTCTATTTTTAAAATTGCTCAGTTTAGAGAGATAACTGTAAGCAAAATTGGAAATTTGTTTTTAGAAAACATATCTGTGTAAATAAGTTATTGACTGAATTGACACAGTATTTTTATTTTCAGTTTTCAACGAAATCCAACTGAATACTTAATAGAAAGTCATCTGGCAAGTCGCAGAAGACATGTAAGTATATTTTCCAGACTTAATTCATTCAAACTTAGGGCCATAAAAATTAACCCATTTATTGCCTTTTCCCACTTATGTTATGATTGTAAATTAAAATTTCATCCTTTCTTTATTAAGGACAATTTGATAGGTCAAAGGCCCATTTGCTCAGTGTGCTGTGTAGAGTACTCAAGAGACAGATTTTATGGTGTTGCTTGTGGTCACAAGTTTTGCAGGGATTGTTGGGACATGCACTTCCAAATTCAAATTCAGGATGGTATCACTACAGGTGGGTAGTGTATTCTCAGGATGGTATCACTACAGGTGGGTAGTGTATTCTCAGGATGGTATCACTACAGGTGGGTAGTGTATTCTCAGGATGGTATCACTTCAGGTGGGTAGTGTATTCTCAGGATGGTATCACTACAGGTGGGTAGTGTATTCTCAGGATGGTATCACTACAGGTGGGTAGTGTATGCTAAGTATCACGAGAACATTAAATAAAATATATCTAAACCGCAGCAATCTTAATGTTTTGGTTCTCATGATTTTAAGCTATTTGTTATGATAGTTTAAGCAATTGTATATGTGTATATATATGAAAAGAATTTTAAAAATAATTAAAGAGGATCATGTTCATACACTTGCAGGCATTGAATGCATGGCTAAGGAGTGCCTTGTGCTGGTAACAGAAGACTTTGTTTGCGAAATCCTCAGCCAACCAAAGCTCAGAGACAAGTATTCCAAATTCTCATTCAATGATCTCATCAAGGTAAACTGTCTCAATATTTTTTTTCACTGCTAGGATTCAGCTCATCCTATTAGCATTTTAATTTCCTTCCAAACTTTTAACACTCAGTTTTGAACTCTGTTCTACAGTCTCATCCAAACCTACGCTTCTGTCCTGGCATTGATTGCTCCGTCATCATCAAAGCTAAGGAGGCCAAGGCCAAGAAAGTTGAGTGCCAGTCCTGCAAAGCAACATTCTGGTGGGTTTTACCATTGTTTGTAACATTCTGGTGGGTTTTACCCTCGTTTGTAACATTCTGGTGGGTTTTACCCTTGTTTGTAACATTCTGGTGGGTTTTACCCTCGTTTGTTTGAACCAAGTCTTTGTGAACACATGCTTCATAATGTGTTGCCAATTAAGATAATGAAAATTCCCATTAAACTGTTAAAATGTACATATTTATTTTAAGAAAGTTTATTAGGTTTCTGTTTTTTTTTTTCATTACACAATGTTCAAAGACTTTTACAATCCGGAAGAATAATTCAATGTGAAATAAAATCCAGAGTTGTTTGTGACTTTCAAATACAACCTGACACTGAAAGAAAGCATACATCAAATGTATTGGCTTATGCTAGTAGTTATCTTTAGCGCATTTTCGAGAAGTCGAATGCGCTATTGCACCCGTTTTGTCCGTCCGTCCGTCTGTCATCACCCTAGATCTCAGCATCCATAAGTCCTAGACCCATGATGTATATATGTTTTTTGTATGTCCTGACCTGCCATTTGTGCATCAACACTCAGTTACTCGATCCGTTAAAAAACCCCGTTAAAACTACCAAAAAACATTGCGAATCGAGAGATAACACTGGCGCAGGCAACGGCCGCCATTGCCGGAAGTCTTAGTATTATCAAAAGTATTAGTTTTTTTTTTGTTGACGTCATTAGAATATGTGTAAAAGTTTAGAGAGTTTTACGTCATCATTTGTGGTGACTTCAATCAAGATCTTAGCGGCCCAGGGGCAGAAATTGAAAACTTTTTCGAAACAAGCTTCAACATTCAACTACTTTCACCAAGATTGGCAACTACGATCTATCAAACAACAATTGACGGAGTATTTGGGCGATTAGCTGATTACAATTTAGAATGTTTCATTTATGAGTCCTATTTCAGTGACCACAAACCACTTGTAGTTAGATTAAAGAGAAAATAAAAAAAATTAAAATGTCAAGAAATGACTTTTAAATAATTTTTTTCAGGTATATTCATTACACAAGAAAATTCATAAAAATATGTCTAAAATCTAAACACAATTACTGATAACTACATAATGCTGATATCTAACATAAGTACTGATACATAATACGAAAATGCGCTAACACGTCCTGAGTTCTAAAAGGGACCAGGCTTAACATGATTTTTTTTTTAGTAGGCACCTCTCTGAAATAAATTTCTCTAATAAATCACATTAAGCCTTTTCTTTGTATTTTAAGTTAACTTAGTTTTCGGGTTGTCTAATAGTATGGGTATGGGAGCCCCTGGCAACTGATTGCAGAGATATTTGGGTTTCATTAAGTACATGATACTAAGCCATAACTGATGATAGGTAAATATTGGCATGCTCACTCTACAGCAGATATTTGATCAATTTGAATGTTCTGTCACATTATTTCTGTTGTTTTTGAGTGTTTTGTTAAGCTTTAAAAAAGTGGGGGGGGGGGGGGAGGTAAAAAAAACTCTGACCTAACCTAATTAGAGACACAAGTACTAAAAACATCCCTAGGTTCAATTGACTCCCATATATTACTGACTTAACCTGATTAAAGACACAAGTTCTAAGAACATCCCTAGATTCAATTGACTCCCATATATTACTGACTTAACCTGATTAAAGACACAAGTACTAAGAACATCCCTAGGTTCAATTGACTCCCATATATTACTGACTTTACCTGATTAAAGACACAAGTTCTAAGAACATCCCTAGGTTCAATTGACTCCCATATATTACTGACTTTACCTGATTAAAGACACAAGTACTAAGAACATCCCTAGTTTCAATTGACTCCCATATAAATATAAAAGTTGTAATCATTTTAAAAGGAGGTGAGAAAACTATCATTTTTAGCAAATAAAAATCAAGTGTTTCATGTATTTCAGCTTCAAATGTGGTATAGCTTACCATGCCCCAACTGAATGTGACGTAATCAAACGTTGGCTCACAAAGTGTGAGGACGACTCAGAGACAGCCAATTATATCAGTGCCCACACCAAAGATGTGAGTCAGTCACGATCTTTCTCAGTCGTTTATCATAGTAGAAAGTTGACCTCCAGAGATTTATCACTATTTCTGCACATATGTATTGTATAACATTTGATAGCATAAAGTTTAAGGCTTGGGTAGTTCACTATAATAACTAATGATTTCTGGTTGACTTGTACATTATATGCTCTTAAAAGGGTAATCTTTCACACTCTTAGCTAGATTGTTGGTAATCTTTCACACTCTTAGCTAAATTATTGGTAATCTTTCACACTCTTAGCTAAATTATTGGTAATCTTTCAAACTCTTAGCTAAATTATTGGTAATCTTTCACACTCTTAGCTATTGTGTATTGTTTCACAAAGTTTTTTTTTTATTCGTTAGATATTGAATTTGTATTTATTTTAATAATGTACTCTTGAATTGTATCACTTTGCTAATAAAAAATGAATTAGAATCAAATTTTAAATATTGCTTGATAAAATTTCTTCACCAACTATAACAACCTTTCGTTGTTTCAGTGTCCCAAGTGCCATGTCTGTATTGAAAAAAATGGAGGGTGTAACCATATGGTAAGTCAAAACATTGCAGCTGGCTATAGTTGGTCTAAAATAGAGTAGTAACCTCTTGCACTCACATTCCTTATTTATTTATAAGTTTTTAACTAACACACTGGGAGGCCTTGCAGTTCTATCCTCATGGTCCATGTTATTATTTGTATATTTTCTGTTTTCAATGCCATAAATGTAATTGTAAATATAAATAAAATTAAACCCCAGTGTTATGAGGAAGCAGTTTATTTTTGCAATCAATTGCATTAAAACTTTTCTTAATTCTTCTTTTAGCAATGTCCAGAGTGCAAATATGACTTCTGCTGGATGTGTTTAGGGGGTAAGTTTAAAAATTCTGGATTTCACCATTTTTAAAGTGTTTCTGAAATAAATAAGTAATTAACAGCAGTTGGTTTATTGGCATTTAATATCATTCATATTCTTTAACATTTAAATTGACAAAGCATTGTGATATACGCGCTTATTCGCTCTTAACAAACCGTTGAAATGCGCGCCTCGATAGAACTCTCTTTAGAAACAAAATTACAGTAAATAAAAACTCTTCAGTGCGTGAAAAAAGGTGTATTTGACTTCCGGCAATGGCGGCTGTTTCCCTCTCTAGTGTTATCGCTCAATTCGTGAAGTTTTTTGGTAGTTTTTACAGGGTTTTTATGAAGATGTGAATTCGCTATACTTAATTATAAAATTAATAATACTAAACTACAGGTAAAATTAGTATTACACTCAAGACAGTCATTTAGATAAATAAACTAACCATTCTTATCCTAAAAGATGAAGTCAGTTTGATTATAATAATAAAAATAAATTTTACGCAATTTTTTAAATTTTATAACCAGTGGATCGTAATACGGGAAATCCTTACGGGAATGGGGCGGAAGTTAAACAAAAACCTTATGGGGCTTAAAACATTAAGTCAAATAAGTGATTTTTAATTTGTTTGTGCTATCATTTGGATGTCATTAATATTCTTTAAGTCAAGTGAATTTTGTTTTGTTTGGACTATCATGTTAATGTCATTAATATTCTTTAAGTGGAGTGAATTTTGTTTTGTTTGGACTATCATGTTAATGTCATTAATATTCTTTAAGTCAAATGAATTTTGTTTTGTTTGGACTATCATGTTAATGTCATTAATATTCTTTAAGTCAAGTGAATTTTGTTTTGTTTGGTCTATCATGTTAATGTCATTAACTCTTAAAGTCACATAAGGGTTTCAATAAACTTCCGCCTCATTCCCGTAAGGATTACCTGTATTACGATCAACTGGTTGTGAAATTTAAAAATTAGCGTAAAATCCATTGATAATGTTATTGTCATACTGACTTCATTTTTTAGGCTAAGAATGGTTATTTTACGCACCCAAAAGACCGTACTGAGTTTAAAACAATATTTACCTGTAGTTTAGTACTATTATTTTAGTAATAAAGTATAGCAAAAACGTATCTTCAAAAAAAAAACTGTTCAATCTACCAAAAAACATGGCTAATCGAGCGATAACACTGATAACACTAGCGCGGGCAACGGCCGCCATTGCCGGAAGTCGAATACATCATTTTTCAAGCATTGAAGAGTTTTTACTTTCCGAGATCTCATTTCTAACAAGAATGGTATCTAGGGACGCTTTACGGATAGCGGGCGGAGACGCATTACAACGCTTTGCAACTTTAAGAGTTAATATTCTTTAAGGTAAGTGAATTTTGTTTTGTTTGGGCTATCATGTTAATGTCATTAATATTCTTTAAGTCAAATAAGTGAATTTTATTTAATTTGCTTCTGCTATCGTTTTAATGTCATTAGTGTACGAAATTTTTTTCTTTATTCAGCAATTGTTGATGGCAAAATATTCTTACCTAATGGTTAAGATTTAATTTACCAGCCAACTGTACAATCACTCCATAGACCAAATTTAGCCTCATCTCAGGTTATAGCATAGCTTGAAACATGTTCTTGGTAGCATAACTTGAAACATGTTCTTGATAACATAACTTGAAACATGTTCTTGGTAGCAAAACTTGAAACATGTTCTTGGTAGCAAAACTTGAAACATGTTCTTGATAGCATAACTTAAAACATGTTCTTGGTAGCAAAACTTGAAACATGTTCTTGGTAGCAAAACTTGAAACATGTTCTTGATAGCATAACTTGAAACATGTTCTTGGTAGCATAACTTGAAACATGTTCTTGATAACATAACTTGAAACATGTTCTTGGTAGCAAAACTTGAAACATGTTCTTGGTAGCAAAACTTGAAACATGTTCTTGATAGCATAGCTTGAAACAGGTTCTTAATAACATAACTTGAAACATGTTCTTGGTAGCATAACTTGAACATGTATTTGATAACATAACTTAAAACATGTATTTGATAACATAACTTAAAACATGTATTTGATAACATAACTTGAAACATGTTCTTGATAACATAACTTGAAACATGTATTTGATAACATAACTTGAACATGTATTTGATAACATAACTTGAAACATGTTGTTCCCAACAGATTGGAAGTCCCATGGAAGTGAATATTACGAATGCAGTCGATACAAAGAAAATCCCAACATTGCCAATGAATCAGTCCATGTTCAAGCCAGGGAAGCCTTAAAAAAATATCTTTTCTATTATGAGAGGGTAGGTGATAGTTGATGTTGACTTGTGGGGCTATAGATGGAGGGTAAGTGATGGTTGATGTTGACTTGTGGTTATAGATGGAGGGTAAGTGATAGTTGATGTTGACTTGTGGCTATAGATGGAGGGTAAGTGATGGTTGATGTTGACTTGTGGGGCTATAGATGGAGGGTAAGTGATAGTTGATGTTGACTTGTGGCTTTTGTTATAGTTATAAGTTCTAATGAGAATCGGGCAAATTGTGTTTTTTTAAAATGATTTATCTCAGTCAATGACATTTGATGAACTTTTAATAAGCATATATACAGCAACAGTCTATCAATGCACCAAATTAATCTAATGTCCATCATTGTCACTGTTACCATAATTTAACTTTAAAAAAGTGGATTGTAACACAAACATTATCAAAGCTACTGTGCTCCTAATTGGAATATTTCTTCTCCTAAGTGGGAAAACCACGCCAAGAGTTTACAGCTGGAGGAGACAACCACAGCAAAAATCACCGCCAGAACGCAGGAGAAAGTCATGAACAACCAAGGGACCTGGATAGACTGGCAATACCTTCTCATAGCTGCTGCATTGCTCAAAAAGGTACACACCATCAGTGCATCTTTATGTCATCTATTACACCATGGTGAGAATTTCTTTATGATGAAGCTTTCAACTAGGTCAGAAGAAGCAAGTAATGAAAAATCGAATGATTATTTAATGCAATGTCCAACAAAGAATTTCAGATTTTTTTTATTCAAGGGAAATCATTCTATAATACATTAAAAGTAATTTCAAATCAGTAATTCTGAAACTAAACAAAATATGACTCATATCCCCTCTCACTACATCATACCAAGATTGTGTCATATAATGCGCACTGCATTCACAAAACGGAAAAATCCCATTAACTATCATTCTAGATAACAAGTTATTAAAAGTCATTTCAAATCAATAAATTTGAAACTTAACAAAACAATTGCTGTCTACAAATTGCTGCTAAAATTACGGGAGTCGAACAAAAGAAATTTTTTCAAAAATTCCTTCTCCACCATTGTTCTAAATTTATTAGCTATTGTTTGGCGTTTATTTCAACCTGATAGATGTTATGTTTGGTGAGAAATTGACAAAACACTAATATTTTTCGGGTTTTTTGGATTTTCTAGGAAATCCAGTAACTTTTTTCAGTATTTTTTTGGCCATTGCATGGGACCTCGTTAGAGTATTTGCAAAATCTCTGAATTGGTATGGTTCAGGAGGAGTTTCAAGTGTGTGCTCACATGTATAAACGTATTTCCCAGGGAATTAATGTTAAAAATGCAGCAGCCCAATTTGTTTTACAAGACGTTTAACGACCACCAGATGATAGCCATTAATCTTGCGTTCTGTTCTTGTTCTGATTTGTTTGTTTGACCAGCTGTTTAACGACCACCAGATGATAGCCATTGATCTTGCATTCAGTTCTGTGTTCTGAATTGTTTGTTTCTCTACTTGTACAGTGTAGATACACTCTGCAGTACACATATCCCTATGCCTATTACATGGAGAAAGGACCTAGAAAGATTCTGGTGAGTGTGGATCTTTTGATAAGATTAAAAATTTTGTTTGCTTACTGAGATGATATCATTCTTGTAAAAATATTCAGTGAACCATGAGCCCCACACTGATGAGTATTTGAAATAATCTCATCCAATAAAATATTTCGTCTATCAAGATATCAAAACCAAAGCCATAGTTAAAATTATTATAGTAATGTTTTGGAATGAATAGCTTAAATATTAAAATAATTCTTCCATTGAATTGTAAGGACATTGTAAGATATTAAATCAATGAAACTCAAATGTCATGACAGCAATAAGTTTGATTGCTGCAGTGCTATTTAATGTAAGATGAATTCATTTTACATAAACAATTTTTTAAAAAAAGAATAAACGACATAATTTTATTTAGTTACTCTCAAAGTGGCCGGTTCTTTGTACCCAAACTCTCTGTTTACATGAAGACCTTCATAATGAAATGTTAATGTACCTCATTATCTCTGTGATCTAAATGTTAATGGACCTCATTATCTCTGTGATCTAAATGTTAATGTACCTCATTATCTCTGTGATCTAAATGTTAATGTACCTCATTATCTCTGTGATCTAGTTTGAATACCAGCAGGCACAACTGGAGGCAGAGGTAGAAAATCTCTCATGGAAGGTGGAAAGGGCTGAAATCTCAGACAAAGGGGTAAGGACATTTTTCTGTGCTACATTAAGTTTTTTTTATGTTGAGTCTGTAATTTTTTTTAGAGAGAAGAGATGTTAACTCCCCTTGTCTGGTTCTCTTTGGCACTACTTTAATTTGTTTTATATGTGGAGTCTGTAATATTTTAGAGAGAAGAGATGTTAACTCCCCTTGTCTGGTTCTCTTTTGGCATTGTTTGAAATCTGGGTCTTGTTTATGGACGCGATTCCTTTTGAGTTTTTAACTCATTGCTGCACTGTGCATTCATTTCATCAGGATGTGTGCCAGTCAGCTACATACAGATCTTTCTTCTTAAACATTTTTTTTTACGTCTGGTTACGAATGCCCCAGGTCATAAAAAGCAACTTAAAAATTATTTAGTCTTGGGCAAGAGAGAGTGCCTGGCGTGAGAGAGGGTGCCTGGGGTGAAAGAGTGTGCCTTAGACGAGAGAGAGTGCCTCGGGTGAGAGAGTGCCTCGGGTGAGAGAGAGTGCCTGGGGTGAGAGAGAGTGCCTCGGGTGAAAGAGTGCCTCGGGTGAGAGAGTGCCTTGCGTGAAAGAGAGAGCCTCGGGTGAAAGAGAGAGCCTCGGGTGAGAGAGAGTGCCTGGGGTGAGAGAGAGTGACTCAGGTGAGAGGGTGCCTCGCGTGAAAGAGAGTGCCTGGGGTGAGAGAGAGTGCCTGGGGTGAGAGAGAGTGCCTCGCGTGAAAGAGAGTGCCTGGGGTGAGAGAGAGTGCCTGGGGTGAGAGAGAGTGCCTGGGGTGAGAGAGAGTGCCTGGGGTGAGAGAGAGTGCCTGGGGTGAGAGAGGGTGCCTCGGGTGAGAGAGAGTGCCTCGGGTGAGAGAGGGTGCCTCGCGTGAAAGAGAGAGCCTCGGGTGAAAGAGAGAGCCTCGGGTGAAAGAGAGAGCCTCGGGTGAGAGAGAGTGCCTCGGGTGAAAGAGAGAGCCTCGGGTGAAAGAGAGAGCCTCGGGTGAGAGAGAGAGCCTCGGGTGAGAGAGAGAGCCTCGGGTGAGAGAGAGTGCCTCGGGTGAGAGAGGGTGTCTCGGGTGAGAGAGAGTGTCTCGGGTGAGAGGGTGCCTCGGGTGAGAGAGTGCCTCGGGTGAGAGAGGGTGCCTCGGGTGAGAGAGAGTGTCTCGGGTGAGAGAGAGTGTCTCGGGTGAGAGAGTGCCTCGGGTGAGAGAGGGTGCCTCGGGTGAGAGAGAGTGTCTCGGGTGAGAGAGAGCCTCGGGTGAGAGAGGGTGCCTCGGGTGAGAGAGGGTGCCTCGGGTGAGAGAGAGTGTCTCGGGTGAGAGAGTGTGTCTCGGGTGAGAGAAAGTGCCTTGGGTGAGAGAGTGTCTCGGGTGAGAGAGAGTGCCTCGGGTGAGAGAGAGTGTCTCGGGTGAGAGAGAGTGTCTTGGGTGAGAGAGAGTGCCTTGGGTGAGAGAGTGCCTCGGGTGAGAGAGAGTGCCTGGGGTGAGAGTGCCTGGGGTGAGAGAGAGTGCCTCGGGTGAGAGAGAGTGCCTGGGGTGAGAGAGAGTGCCTCGAGTGAGAGAGAGTGCCTGGGGTGAGAGAGAGTGCCTCGGGTGAGAGAGAGTGCCTGGGGTGAGAGAGAGTGCCTCGGGTGAGAGAGAGTGCCTCGGGTGAGAGAGAGTGCCTCGGGTGAGAGAGAGTGCCTCAGGTGAGAAATTTTTTGTTACAAACTGAGACCTGGAAGAATTAAGTTAACTAACTTTAAGTGCCGCTGAAGTCTTCCTTTATTAATTAAAAAGTTGAAAATAATCGTTTTGACAGACTCATTAGCATTTCTCTGGCCATTGAAGGATGGGTTCTAGTGCAGAAATATTACCTTACAATATCAAAATTTATCTTTTTAATTACAGGTTCTTGAAAATCAAATGGACGTAGCAGAGAAACGAAGACAGACTTTACTTAAGGAATTCTTAGATGTTCAAATCCTCTAACGATGTGTCCATGAAACCTCCTTGCTCTGTACATGTGGTGTGAGAGTCATTGATTGTGCTGTGACTGACCCAGTGACCCCAATGGATTGCCAGCTTGTCGCCTGCTGTATTCTCCATCAGTTTGCACTATGTGTAATGATTAATTGAAGTGACATTGTTTCTGATAAAATAACAGAGTAATATGCAATTAAATGTATGTTTAGTAAATCTAACAAAAAATGGTGTGTTTGATTTCAAGGAGGTTTTGTTATTTAGTGAGTTTAGTGAGCTTAATATGTGACAATAATCTGAGATATATTTCACACTAAGCCTTTTTAGTTATTTGTTAATCCAAAATTAATAATTTCCATCTCCCTCCTTTTAAAATTTACCGACAAAATTTGTTGGTCAGTAATGATTTGATTAATTTAATATTTTTTTCTAATAATAAAAGAAATTTTGAAGTAAATGAGAAATCCTTGCATGCAATAAATAGAATGTTTTGATTTTTGAAGTTAAGCACTTGCAGAAAAAGAAAGGATTCCTCTTGGGTAAATAAATATGTGCTGCGATGTGCTCCTAAGTTATGTGTCTTGGGGTTGCGTATTGTGCTCTGCCTTGAATTACTCATATTTTACCTGACATAGTGCTTATGCTGTAAGCATTCAGTAAAGCTCTCAATTGTATAAATAAAATTATTTATTTATTTCAATCACCCGGCCAGTTTCCATATCTTTAGACTGGGTGGATTATTTGCATGAGAAGGGAGAACAATAATAGCATTTAATTCTATCATCAGAGGAAGTTTTAAAACAAAAGTACTTTTATAACTCGTTTTGAATTGTAATGTTTTTTTTTTAGTCTTCACTTCAACAACCTTCTAGGAGCAACTATTGTTAATTCTTTCTTGTATTAAAAGATGGATACCTCCATATATTGTAGTTTGCCTTAGAACATATTAAAAGTATTAAGACTTGCCTTATTTATTTATTTTTTAAAAAGAAATCTTTGCTTAAATTTTCTTTGGTTTTAATTTGCTAAGTGAAGCATAAATTTAAGTCATAATCATAAAGTAAAGAGAAATTAAGAACAGAAGATTTCAAAATTACATAAAGTGCCAAAAAGTCGTCTGGGTGACACTGGCAAAGAGTTACTCTCTCTCATATCATCCAATAATTTTCTTATACTCTAAAAAGCATTAATACTGTTCCATGTGTTCTGACATACTTTTTTTTTAAATGGACTCTCTGTTGAACTAAATTATGATGTCTACAATCAATTTCAGATGAATATGTGTAAAAAAAAACAAAAAAAAAACTTTTTTTACTGTAATTATATCTAAAGCTGCATTTTTTAAACAGCTTTTATGTATATTTCTTGCAAATGTTTTCCATTAATATCTTGTGTATTTATTTTTGAAATTGTTTTCCTGCAGGATGGTTTGAACTGGGGTGGCTCATGTAATGATGTACATTAGCATATGAGAAAAAAATTTTTAAAGACATATCCGACTTAAGACTTTACGCTTGTTTCTTTTTTCCATTCAATTAGTTAAATTAATCCTTCAGAATTGTTATTTTGTGTTGTTTTGTTTTTTTGCTATAATTTTAATGCTTAAATGTTGAAAAAGCTCTTTGACTTAAATTTTCTTTATTTGATAGCTTAATTTTTGTGTGTGTGGTAAATGGTGTGAATATTTTTTCCCGCTCAAAACTACGATTTTAATCAAAAAAATTTTATGGCTATAAATACAGGCAAGATCAGAGGCGATTGCTAAATGTATTTTTTCTTCAAAAAGCTAAATTCAAACTTTAATTGTGTCAGAAATCTTGTAGTTGCTAAACATAGCAATGAATGCATGCTTAGTTGGTGTTAAAAAATATGCTGTACTCATTAAGTTGAAAAAAAATATTTATGGCATTTAAAAATAATCTTTATCATGTTTTCCTACAGTTAAGATAAATTTCTATGTACTCCATCATTAAATAAACAAATCAAGATCAGACTAAACAGTAAAAGTAAATGTACTGACTTGAAAATAGATGTTTCTGTTCATCATTGGCACTCACTAATCAAGTCTTCATACAACTAGTAAAGAGCAACATCCAATCATCAGTCTGTGTACCTCTGAACTTCAAATTGAGTTTGAATCTACTTATTTTCTACAATTGGTATGTGAATGAGATGTGGGTCAGGCTGGCACTTTGTTGAGATATGCAAAGTTTCAAATGATTTTTACGAATTGACTTCCAAACAGTCAAGATGTTAAACTTTTCCCCTGATAACTTTATGATTTCACAACTGCCATTGTATGCATCTTATTATTTATATCAATAAATTTTATACTGGTAATATAAATAATTTTAATTCTCCCCAAAGTCAAAGAATGAAAATTTTGATTAAGTCAAGCAATTTTGTTCCGAATTGAAAATACTTATTCACGTGTCCTATTTATATTTGAATGTAGCTTATAAAATCCTAAAGTTTCATACTTTTTATATACAGATATATAATGTTGCTGAAATGAGCCTGTCAAACTCCTTCTGCTCCTAATCTAGTGAAGTTATATAGAAGATGGATACACCTATAAACTAATCTTAAATCTTGCACAATTACCATCTCCTTTAAAAAAAATCATTAGTTACTCAACGCGGTGGTCGATTGGTATCGCACTTGACTGTCGTACCGATGGTCACGAGTTTGAATCCACGCGAAGGCGAGGATTTGTTTTCGGGGCCTGACGAGTCCCCGAGTCACCCAGCTCTGAATGGGTACCTAACTAGACAATAGTTAGGCGGCTGGGTAATGCGTGGAACCCTTATAGCCATGGCCTGTGACCGCTGCATCATTTGCCAACAGATCATCTCTCATGGTCTGTGGACGCAATTATCTTCTGCATAGAAGGAGCGTCTGTATATCTTAGATAAGATAACTAGTCTGCCATAATTTTTAATTATGAAATTATTGTTTGAACAGAAATAGGTTACTGACTCTATTACTGAACCAGAAATGTGATATATTATTATCTCTGTGAGGTTAATTGTTTAAAATTATAAATAATAATTTAGTAATCCTCCCTTTAATAAAATAACCAGTTAAGTCAGATATCAAGTCCAGAATTATATTTTTGTTTTAGTTTGCCTGCTGGGCTTTGTGCTGCAAGATTTGTAATATCATACCTAGAACTGCTATTATTTTATGTACAGGAATGTTGCAATGCATTATGATACATAACTGATGTCCTACCTAGAACTGCTATCATTTGATGTACCGGAATGTTGCAATCCTTTGATGATACATAACTGAGAAACAACATTCCCCGATGTATGCAACAAATATGTACAGTCTATTTCCATTATACTTGAATGTTTTCAATTGCCAATTCATTGAACTCACTGGTATAGAGATGCTGAGTGTGAAATTGACTTTGTTGTAGAGAAAATTTTGTTCTTTGATTAATTGATAAATAAAATGTATTGGAAATAGCTTTTATGAATCATCTATCACCATGCCCATGTATGAGTTGTGCCATTCTGTTTTATCTGGTCTAAGCTTCCATAATGTGAATGGCTAGTGTGAAGTTTATTTTAATTTAATGGATATTGTTTAGTCTAACTGTGAAAGGTTTTTTTCTGAATGTAGCTAAGTTATGGAAATCTGTTATTAAAACCATATTCATTTACTTATAAAACTAGTTGTGTGGGTTTATTTCAATTTTAAAAATAAAATGATAGCTTTTCTAAGCAGTTGTACCAGTATAACATGTTACAGCAAGCAATATTTAATAATTCATTTAATTATTTTAATAAGTATTAGATGTAGTGTGAATTCAACAAAACTATACATATATTTTCTTTATTGAAAATATTTTAACAAGCCGGTATAATATTCAAATTAAATTATTTAAAATATAAATCCAGCATTATGATAGTCATTATGAATAATCAGGGTGAAAAAAAAGAAACTGCATAAAAATTTACAAGAAAGGAGAGATCTTTTAAGAACAATCTACTAATAGAAATAAATATCTCAGATTTTGAAAGATATTATTATTACTAATTACACTCAAAGAAAATTTGAACACATCTGATTTACTTGTAATACTTCTTTCCCAAATTTAGAAGTATGTTCATCCTAAAAAGTTAAATTACTATGTATTGTCTTCACTATAATTTACAAAAGAGCAGCCTGTCTGCCAAATTTTATTTACTCTGATACACTAGTAAATGTAACAGCTGAGATGTGTATAATCAAGATGTACAATCATCATCATTCTCACTACTAGACCCCGAGTAGCTGCCCAAAAGTCCTAAACCCAAACTAATGGTTGTTTTAACATCTTCAGTGATTGGCCCATTGGAAGAATTAATCACTTGACTGCTCTCACCCTCTGGGGCTGTTTCTTCTTCTTTAATGACCTCTTTGACGTCACCCAAAATATCTTCGCGTGGTGCTACCGGCTCTGTTTTCACATCTGACGCAGATGGCAACTGTGTGGATCCGCAAGTAGAAGTTTTAGGTGCTGTCTTTCTTTTCACTAAACCTGACAGTGCTGCCTTGGTTGAAAAAGATTTCATACTTTGAATACCGAACTTGGGTTTTTCATCCGCATTTCTTTGTTCCATCTGCAAGGAAGAACATGATACACAAAAGTAGAAAATGATAAGAGTGATCAAGTGTTATTTTTACAAAATAGGGCCCATACATGTACAGAATAGTTTTATAATGTCACAAACGTAAATAAATCAGAAACTTATGTCCTATACAGCGGCATTATAGAGCATCAAATCATCTTGGATGGTTAACTCTGATGCCCTTGATTTGGAATTTTGAAGTATACAATTTTTAAAACATATTTGTCCTTTGTTAAAATTTTTAGATAATTATAAATAATTGCTAGAAAGAAACTGGAGTCAAATAATTTATTTGCACAAGAGGGAATGCAATTTTACTAAGTGGAAAAAACTTTTATTTAGCAGTTAATATTTTTAAAAGTAGATGTTCTAAGACGATCTAAGAAGTTTGAATTTTCACGCCAAAAATATGAAAACAGGACATGATATGTTAAAGCTTACAGCTAAAAGATCAGTAGGCTTGGCAGTGGCAATTGTTTCTTGTCTGGCTTTTTTGGCCTCAATTGACTTCTCCTCATCACTGTCATCCTCATGAATTCTCCTCACTGTGTTCACTACTGCTCCTTTCCTGAGAATTTCTCTGTTTGCAAAAGGTGATGGAGGGTATAGAGAATAATTCAATATGGAAAGAATAACAAATAATGTATTGAATAGCTAGTTTAATAAATCTAATAAAAATTTTAAAAAACTAACAGCAAAATAGAAAATTGCCAATTTAAATATGGCTTTAAAAAATCCATCCATTACAATGAGATGTTAAACTTTCTTTCTATGTAAAACTAAATAATCTTTTATGCCATAAACTAAAAAATCATCACCTGAAAGAATTAAAATTTAAAAACTTTAAAAAAAATATATTTATATAAAAAGGAGTTGAACTAGGTATCCTCATAGCTGATGTTATAGACACAAAAAAATTAAACTATAATTTAAAACATAATTGTAGAGATGTTAAAATCAGAAATTAAAATTCTGAGGTCTTGATTATAATAAATTTTAATTTTTAAAAGTTCCATTTAAACATGATTAATTTTGTTTCTCCTACTGAACAAGTTTGTCCTCCTCTTCCTCCTGAAGTTTCAGAAGCTGCTCTTCATAGGCCATGTGCTGCTGCAGCATGGTCATGTGGTCAACTTTGGCATGTCGAGCATTCATTTCCCGCAGCTCTTCCAGCTGATCAAGTTGTTCCATTTCATTACGACTCGCTTTGGTACGGTTCTCAAGCACCTGCACAGCACAAAATTGAGCATTTTAGTCTTTCCGTAAACTGATAACTCTATTCTGTCTTGAAAACGTAGGTAGTGTCAAATTGAATGATAGATGCATCAGTTTTAGAAAACAACAACTTTTTCTCTTCTTTAAGACCATCCTAAGTAAGTCTTAATAAAAACATAAAGTTCCAGATAGATTCTTGCAATTAAATTTTAATCGTGAAATTTTATGTATTATTTGAATGGATATCAGAACTCCAAGACTAAATTTAAATCATTTTGTCTTTCAGTTTGGCACAAATGCTATGAGAGGCAGCCTTCAGAAAATCATTGTAATTATGAGGCTCATAGAGAAACATTACATAACAAGGAAAACAGTTAAAAAGTAAACTAAAAAGTGATAACAAATATGAAACAACAGCAATCAGTTCTGACACTCAATTACAGCTCAAGTATACACAAATAAATATAAACTAAATAGGAAGTGCAATCCAACAAGGAGAATCTTATATTTGAAAATAACAAAATAAAATATCACTATAATTTGGCTTACTTTCATTGGGTTCATTTCATCCTCTTCTTTTTCTTTTCTTTCTTTCTCTGCCATTTGATGTGCCAGCTTCTCTGCTTCAAACAGCCTTGTTGCTCCAGCTTCAAGGGCATAGTCAGTGTTTGCCAAATCTGTCTATGTATTTCTTAAAGTCATCAAAAGACATTCCAACAAGCTTTTTAAAAATAAAAACATCTATATAAAAAAAATCACAAAGAGTTTCAAGCTAATTATTCAAAACAAACTAAAAAAAATAATACTTTGCTGCTATTTAAAGAGTGTTTAGTGGACGTTTCAAGATTGTTTTCAAGGGTATAAGTCCAATTTTAATGATGGCAAAACAAATTCCTGATTTATTATATAATTATAATATAACCCCCTTTCAGTCCATGTCGGACTCTAAGGCAAGTGAAGTAGCGATCACAAGATAATTTAGCCACCACTAACAAGCAGGGGATTGTGTGGCTAGCACAATGCCCTGGGGACATTGCCAGTATCGAGGCTCGCACTTGTGACTCGGGTACTTGCAACAGTTCAGCAGTCCAGCGCGCTACCAATTAGACCCCTGAGGCCCAATTTTTAGTATCCCACTAATTTTTTTAAAATAACAAAATCATATTTACCTTAAATGCTATTTCAGTCACACACCTTGGACATTTGATATAAAATCAGAAAATGCACAAACCAAGGTAGTCTTCATCATCAACATTTTCCTTTCTAGAGTTGAATTTTTTCCCTTTGTAGATGTATTCACCACAAGTATTGCACCTGTAAGGCATACATTAAATTTTATTACGATTAAAAAGGTCAAAAGAAAAAGTAATGGAAAATAATCTTTACCATACTTTGAATAATTTTTAAAATTTAGGGTCTAAGTGTAAGAGTTAGTGCTGTTAATAAAAATTGTATACGTGAGAATCCAAAGGAAGGACTTAAAGATTTGTGTCAGAGAAGTTTTGCAAATTATTTATTACCTGAAAAACTCAGCAGGATCTGACCGGGTCGTCTGCTGTTACGACAATCCTGTTGTAGCGCTAGCCACATCCTTTATTTTACGGAGTGTCTACTGCTACGACAAAGTAACGCCAGACAACCCGCGCGGATGTGGCTGGTGCTACGACATGTCGTAACGCCAGCAACATCCGACCGGGTTGTCTGCCGTTACGACAAGTTACGACATGTCGTAAACAATTTTCTGAATTTTCAAATATGCTATTGCTAATACTTAAATACTAAACCATAATTCTCATAATGATATATCATGATCACTAGATATGCTTATTAATGTATTTTAAAGGTTTAAAAGAAAATCTAGATTGAGCCATTAAATGAAAAACAGTTATAATTTTTAAAAAATTACTCTTTCTCATCAGTTTCGCTAGATCAAGTGGTAGTCCGGTTGCTCTGCAATGATATGACACTAGTGATAGTGGGATCGAATCCCGCCGCCGTCATGTTTTTTTGTTTTTTTTTTAAATTTCACTTATTTTTTTTTTTTTAAAAACATCATGAGTATGCTAATAATTTTGGTTATTATTCTGAAAAGCAGATACGTTGACTAAATCAGTTAAAATAAAAAATATTTAGATTTTAGACTAGTTGTAACACTAGCCAATCCACATATGCTTGGCTAGCGTTACGACAACCGGTCAGGTCGTCTGCTGCTACGACAGTCGTAAAAATGTGTTATGTGCTTACTTACAGTTACGACTAAAACTGTATTTAATTATGATAATATTATTTTTTCTTTTGATTCGTGAGTTGACACTCAGTCGGCATCACTATCACCAACGAAAAAGGTGAGGCAAGAGTTTAAAAAATGACCATCACTGTTACTGTTACTAAATTTGTTTGAAAGATATTTTTGAAAAATTCTCTGAATTGAAGGCATCGCGAAAAAGTGCTGAACACAAGCGGGGTGTGCGGGATTTGAAGACATTGTCAGACGAATGAGGCATAGCGTATCATGCCCCGCCGACTTGCTCGTCATAAATAGTGCAAAGAGAGGCGGG
>MUZC01000020.1:405936-416061 GCA_002072015.1 Radix auricularia
TATAATTTTTATATTGATAACATTAACATTGTTCATTGCAATATAATTTAAGATACATAAGTTAAATACAATAAGTTGAGGTAAGTAACAAATTTTATTTTTATTTAATTAATGACATTATTATTGTTTATCATAACAATTGTTCTATTACTATTATGATTTTCAAAATATATATTGGTGGTAGTAGTAGATATTAATTATTATTGCTATAGTCTTTAGTAAAGGCTGTTGTCATACATTAATATATAACATAATAAATATGTACATGTATTTAGTTAACAATTTATGATTTTAAAAAATAAAATAATGGAAACGAGGAATATTAATACTATTTCTATTTATAGTAACAGTGTTTATTCATTTTGATTTCATCGGTTTATTTTCATTCATCTTATATCATTATTGACTTATCTAAAGTATTATAGTAATTTCTACATTAATTTATTTTAAATGTCATTGTTTTAATTGTATATTTTCGGATGATCAAAGATTGCAAATATGCTTAAGTTATTGTTATTAGTAGTTTTTCTTATAATACCATCCCGCCGGTGAACAAGAAAAAATCGGCCATATTGTTTTTTATACGGTGCCGATGTTTCGGTGAAAATTGGATAGGTCTACACAGCTTATCAGCAAAGGCTTCAGTGATCAAATCAATGGTTTTCATAACAGAATTAATATGTTAAATATGCCTGAATTAGTCAGAGTAAGTTTTTGTAACTAAATACAACATAATTGAGAAAATAGTAGCTTACCGATAGTGAAAGAAGCACAGAAAAATATCCAGCGAACACGGCGTTGCTTGGAAAGTGAAAGCGACACCAGAAGACAATTAATTAACGTACTCGATAACAAAATTCATTTGTTTTTCTATTACAATGACGTAAAATGAGTATTTCGGGGGTCACCGGAGAGCAAATCAAAATATTCCGAAAAAGTTTTTCCGTAAATTTACGACATGCGCAGAGCGATGCGCGAACGAGTATCAAAGTGCCTAACTAGCGCTACGACATGTCGTAACGCTAGCAACATCCGACCGGTTCGTCTGCTGTTACGACAATCTTGTCGTAATGCTAGCAACATCCGACCGGATCGTCTGCTGTTACGACATGTCGTAGCACTAGTTTCCTGACTAGCGCTACGACATGTCGTAACGCTAGCAACATCCGACCGGGTCGTCTGCCGCTACGACAAAATTGTCATAGCGCTAGGCGCTAGCCACATCCTTTATTTTAACTAACAAAAAATTGACATGACATTATTGACATGAAGTCATTTTCATTTAGTCAGTTGAAGAAGTTGATGACAATGACTATGAAATGAGTATGACTAGTATGAGTATGATTATGATTCAGTATGAGTATGAGTATGAGTGAGTACTGAGTACTATGACTATGACTATGACTCATGACTTACCCCACTTCTTTTTGATTCTTAATTCTTATACTTTCCTCTATTAAATACATTCAAATTTTTTTTAAAATATACTAAATTTTACTATATATATATCGACTCTACTTACATTTAAAACCTTTCTTTCAGACATGGTAATACAGTTGGACTAATGAAAAGTAATGTATAGGATTTCCAGCCAAAAAACGTAGATGTATGTTTATGCTTCGTAACCCCGGAAGTAAATGTATATTTATTCACGGTTAAATACTACATGTTTATTTTATTTCAGCTTTTAACAAATGTATAGTTTACCAATTATAAATTACAAATAATACAGTCGAACCCACTAAGACTTATCTCGACCTCAAAATTCGCCACTTTACGTCGGTTATCTCGATTATCAAGTCATTTTGGTTTTTTCGGACCGGTCAATTAAGCAAAGCCCGTTTTACTGTCCGGTCCGTATTTTCCCTTAAATTTTTTAGAACCAAGAAGAAGGGGAGGGTATAAAATGTCCACCTCACGGTGTCTGCTGGTGACGTCACAGCCTGCTTGCGTTCCTATTACATTTTACGGAGTGTCTACTGCTACGACAAAGTAACGGCAGACAACCCGCGCGGATGTGGCTGGTGCTACGACATGTCGTAACGCCAGCAACATCCGACCGGGTTGTCTGCCGTTACGACAAGTTACGACATGAAAGAAAATCTAGATTGAGCCATTAAATGAAAAACAGTTATAATTTTAAAAAATTACTCCTTCTCATCAGCGTCGCTAGATCAAGTGATAGTCGGGTTGCTCTGCAATGATATGACACTAGTGATAGCGGGATCGAATCCCGCCGCCATCATGTTTTTTTAATTATTTTTTAAAATTTAATTTATTATTATTTTTTTTAAACATCATAATGAGTAAGCTAATAATTTTTGTTATTAATCTGAAAAGCAGATACGTTGACTAAATCTGTTAAAATAAAAAATATTTAGATTTTAGACTAGTCGTAACACTAGCCAATCCACATATGCTTGGCTAGCGTTACGACAACCGGTCAGGTCGTCTTATCTTAGATATACAGACGCTCCTTCTATGCAGAAGATAATTGCGTCCACAGACCATGAGAGATGATCTGTTGGCAAGTGATGCAGCGGTCACATGCCACGGCTATAGGGGTTCCACGCATTACCCCAGCCGCCTAACTATTGTCTAGTTAGGTACCCATTCGGAGCTGGGTGACTCGGGGACTCCTCAGGCCCCGAGAACAAATCCTCACTTTCGTGTGGATTCGAACTCGTGACCATCAGTGTGACAGTCGAGAGCGCTACCTCTCGACCACCACGTCGTCTGCTGCTACGACAGTCGTAAAAATGTGTTATGTGCTTACTTACAGTTACGACTAAAACTGTATTTAATTATGCTAATATTATTTTTTTTCTTTTTGATTCGCGAGTTGACACTCAGTCGGCATCACCAACGAAAAAGGTGAGGCAAGAGTTTAAAAAATGACTATAAACCATCACTGTTACTGTTACTAAATTTGTTTNCACGAAAAGTAATGGGGAAAAAAGGCGAGTAAACGAGGAGGCCTGTGCGGTTGTTATTACCTGCCCCCCCCCCTCAATAGTAATAGTATTAGTAATAGAGTGAAAAATATGTAGAAGGATAAATGGAATGGTTTCCTGTGAAAAGTCTGCACACGGCACATTTTATTATTCCACACGAAACGAATTATTTTAGGCCTACATTCTTGCGATTGTGCGCGAATCAGTTGCTTGCGGATTTTCATTTACGGCTTTAGGCTTTACGGTATACTCTAAATTTTAATTTATCGGCATCACTTACACAAGTATAATATAGTATAGCAAAATCAGATGATATCCTTATAATCGGTAGACCAATACTAAAATTAAATCAAAATCTATTTTAAAAATTTATTTAAATAAATTTAGATTTTAGAATTTATAAACACACAAATAATGTCGTATTTTAATATATTTATGCGTTTACAATTTACAGAAGAGTTTCTTAAGATTTAATTCTTTCCAGTTCCAGGTGTTTACTGCAAAGAGTGACTAAAACTAGTCGTAGCAGAAGTTGCGTATGTCGTAGCACTAGTTTCCTGACTAGCGCTACGACATGTCGTAACGCTAGCAACATCCGACCGGGTCTTCTGCCGCTACGACAAAATTGTCGTAGCGCTAGCCACATCCTACATTTTATCTTAGATGTACAGACGCTCCTTCTATGCAGAAGATAATTGCGTCCACAGACCATTAACATGAGGCTATAGGGGTTCCAGGCATTACCCCAGCCGCCTAATTTAACTATTGTCTCAGGCCCCGGGAACAAATCCTCGCCTTCGCGTGGATTCGAACTCGTGACCATCGGTACGACAGTCGAACGCGCTACTCGACCAGTGTTCAGCTCTCTGCGCTGTGTTACTTTAGGTATTATGTTTCGCTTAGTAAGCAATACTTTTTTACATTAAAATTATTTATATATTTATCAGAATATTATTATTAAGAAAAACGCTTTGATGTCACGGTCGCTCGAGTCTTGGCTCTGGTATTCTGCCGCAACACAACAAAAAATTAACTCCTGGTAATAGGTATAAGCTAATATATCGACTAAATGAAGTTAAGGTAACCGGTCCTGAATAAACGGTCGCCTCCCTGAATTCTACAAGAGGTATATAGATGACGGTATCGGGGTGACTAATATGGAGAGAAGTGAACTGGACACTTTTATTAACTTTGTTGACTCCTTCCACCCTTCCATTAGGTTCACCTACCAAATTTCTGAGCTCTCTGTCAATTTCCTGGACATCACTGTAACTCTCCAGAAAAACTGCCTCTTCACTTCGGCCTACTTCAAACCCACAGACAGCCACTGTTATCTTCTCTACTCTTCTTCTCATCCCAAAACTTGTAAGGACTCCATTCCCTTTTCTCAACTTCTTCGACTCCGTAGACTGTGTCAATTTCAGGAGGACTTTTGGGAAAAGGCTTTGGAAATGGTGAAGTTTTTTAACAAAGGTCATATCCTGAAGCCACACTTCAACATGCGCTTCAGCGAGTCAAAAACTTCACTCGTGCCGACGCCTTTTTACCACGCACCCGTGATACCAACCAAAGGAGCAAGCTGGTTCTTACTTATCATCCACACAACATCAAAGCCAAAGAAATATTCATGAAGAACCGAGCTATCCTCCTTGCGGACCCTGAGACGAACAACATATTCTCCACCCACCCCTAATTGTATTTAGGAGGGACAGAAACCTACGTGATCTTCTGGTTCGCACTCGCCTCCCCATATCACCCAACCACCTGGGCACTATACCATGAGGCCGACTTCGGTGTAATACATGTCCCTTTGTTGTGCAAGCCGAACAGATAAACTTCCCTAAGGGTCTATTTATGATTAAGGATGGTTTCACCTGCGCTAGCCGCAACGTTGTCTACACCATTGTGTGTAAGCGCTGTCCTTTGAAATACATAGGAGAGACGGGGCGATCTTTGTCGTGCCGAATGTCTGAACATATTAGGGCGATTACACAAGATAAACAGTGTCCCGTCTCCCTTCACTTCAATGGACGCGACCATATGGGTGTCAAGGACCTGGCAGTCACTGCTATTGTCTCGTGCACAAACACACCCACGAGAGTCCAGATTGAAAACAGATTAATGGAAAATCACGGTACACTCGCACCACATGGGATGAATATTGTCTTTTCTTTGACCACCTAGGCGTTTACCCCGCCCACTCTCTGCTTTCCTAAATAAATTCGCTCTGTCATCTCTCAGTTTCACTTTTTTTGGATACTTTGGATTTCCCCGCAGCTAAGTTCCTTCATTTTTTAATTTTTATTTTCGTTTTATTTGTGTATTGTATGTTCGTTGATAAAGGCTCTTTGCCGAAACGTTCGCTGTTTTGTTACGTCCGGTCAGGCTAACCGTTACCTTGTTTACGTCTTTTCTGTTTAGTTTAGAAATCACAAAGCATTGTTCATCAACTGTGGCAACCACAGCTTAAACTTAGCAAGAGTACACTTAACTAAACATGATGCAGTTGTTATCACGTTTTTTGGAACAGTTGAAAGTATAAATTTATGTTTTCTCCCTTTCAACAACTCGGGAAAAATTAAAAAAGAGTTGTGCCACTCACAATGAAGAGGGAGTCTGAAACACGATTGATTGCACGATCAGAAGCTGTTATAGCAATTTATGAAGGACTAGATGACATGACAGGGCTGTTGGAAAAATTATCAGAACATACAAATATAACGCCTGACACCAGAAGTGATGCAGAAGCTTTGCTGGTAGGTATATAAAACTTAAACTTCCTTGGTTTTAAACATTTCTGGAACATCATACTTGATAAAATTGATAGTGTCCAGAAATGGTTCCAGAATCCTACTGTGAGTTTCAAGGAAGCTTAATCTGATCTTGAATCGCTTGAGCAAGAAATTTTCAACATTCGTGTTAATTTGAGCCATGTTGCGGTAGACAATAGGAAAGAAGATGCACAACTTGGAGAATCGAGGTTGACAGAAGATTAGACGACATCGGAGGATGCCTTCGAGAATTAAAAAGAGATGCAGAACTTTCTCCATAAGAAGAAATTGCACCTGCTATGAACAGCGAAATTTATAAACTCCAACAGGAGATATCAATACGGATTTTACGTCTTAAACAACCTAAACAACAAATTTGGATTTTTACTAGACGTCAAATCTCTTCTTGCTGAAACAAAAGTCGATACGCTTCATTAAAATTGCTTAGATTTTGGCTAATTTCTACGAATTGTGTACAGAAATCAAAGACTAAAAAATGATGCTCGGTACCCGGACTGAAGTTCTACCGGAAACTACTTTGGATCTTATCGATTTTATTGAGGAGATGACGTATTTCCGAATCTGCGCATTTCACTTCAAATACTTCTAAAAATTGCTGTTTCAACTAATAGCTGTGAGCGGTCCTTCAGCAAAGTAAACCTTATTTTGTCTTAATTACGTGCTTCAATGGATCAAGTTGGTCTGTATGATCTTGCTCTCCTTAGCATGGAAAGAGAACACTTGAGAATATCAATTTTAACAGCGAGATTGACGACATTCAAATCAATGAAGATCAATTTATTTTAGATTATGTCTATTCAAGTCCTGTATAATTAGTAGAGTATTTTTTTTTTCAAATAAATTGTTTATAATCGTATAGAGAATTATTAGTCTGTATTGTATTTCATTAAAATGTCATTTGCTCCAAAAAATGAACCATATAAACCGTAAAATTTCAAATTTTTCTTGGGGGCTCAGTGAGCCCCCAGAATTTTTCGTTCCGTCAAGGGGCGCAGAATTTGTGTCATGCCCCGCCACTGCTGACAGTGTAGACCAGTGGTTCCCAAAGTAGTCCCTGGTGGACAACAAACTGACAGTGTAGACCAGTGGCTCCCAAAGTGGTCCCTGATACAGTTCAGGGGGTTCGTGGAAAATTTAAATTGATTTGATTTGATGGGGTCCCTTCTAACAGGAATTTATACGAATATCTATTTTAATTGTGTACGTCACAGCTTCCTTCACTGAACCAATTATTAAGGCCTTTTAAAAATTGTGGTATTATGATTTTCACAATCTAAACATGACATGCTTTCCCACTTAGTACCAACACAGAACGATCTTCAAAGATGCATTGACTCGAGAGCCGACGTATTTCACAATCCTAATCCCAACTTTAAGATCCTACAACCAAACTTTCCAATTTCCACCCAAAATATCATTCTTCCGTATTTAGAATTTAAAGCAGTATTTAGTGTTAAAAATTCACGTTTTGTTGTTCTTTCTTCTAGTTTTTCTAGGTTTAGTGATTTAACAATTTATCCTCTTGCCACATGTGAATACTCATAAATGATGGACCTTCCATTCCTTTTTTTTGAATTGTTTCTATGATTATATATAGATTGTCTTTAATTTATGGACCCCATACAGAGAATGTATATTCTATTATAGGTGTGACCAATATCAAATACCATTTTAGAGTATGTTCTTATTACATTTTTAAACGTTTAATTTTTTAAGGTCTAAAGACACGATTTCTGCCGTCTTCGCTCCATTTCATCCAAAGGCTACGCGTGACCACACGTGACCACACCCCTTCCAGAACTAATCATTTTCATCCAGTAAAATGTGTTCTGTATAAAAGAGATGAAACTCTACGTCTGAATCTACCTAACACTAATTACAACATCCATATTACGACACTATTGTTATCCTCTATAACTGGGTGATCATCTCTAAAATTATTCAACCACGGTAAAAAAAACCCAAAAAAACCAAAAAAAACAAAAAACATGCTATTTACAGTGGCTGATCGTTATTTACAAATACGATGTAGCAACACTGGAAGATGAACAAGTTTCAGTATCAATTTTTCGCAATGTAAACTGAAATCGAACCATGACATACTCCTCTTATCGAAACGAAAGCAAATTCATCGTATATAAAGACATCAGATTTATGCTAAATATGTTTGGAAAAAAAAGAAGATGGAACATATAAATCAATGCTCTTGTTAACTTTTGAAGCGGGGCTTCTTGAACATTAAAAATCGTTCCAGCTGACTGGCCTTAGGAAAAGAGGTAAGCTGATAATGTGTTAGAGACATATTATTATTCTGCTCAAATTGTTTTATATGATGTGTCATTAAATATTATAAAGGCGTGTTGTTTGTAGCTGATAGAAAGCGTAAATAACTATTTTAAGAAGAATTTAAAGGAACTAGATGACTTGAAGATAACAGCGCACCCTGCGTAATAAAACACAAGGGTGTTTTGTTTTTGTTTTTTAACTGAGAGCGAAGTCAAACTTTCGTTTTTTGTTTAGAGCAGAAGTGTTAAATAGAAATAAATTACTTAAACACACACACACACACACACATACACACACACACACACACACACACACACACACACGCACGCACACACACACACACAACCAACACCAACAAAAAACCAAAAACAAACAAACAAACAAAAACAACAACAACAACAAACAAAAGAAAAAAACAACAACCGAGATGTAATAAGTTAGGCGATCAGTTCCATTCAGAGCTGTGGTATTTAATTGCCATAATCTTCTGTTTGTTAAAAATTTGAAAGAACTGCACCGTGAGCTTCACGCAAGACACTTATTCTTTCATTTTCTATACGAAATAATATATTTGTTTAATCCCTGCACGCCATTTGTAGAGCTTTCAATCTGTTATAATATCATGTAACCAAAGGTTGAAATGAAAGTTTAAAAGTAATGGTTGAAATGGAAGATGATTTTAAAAGAACTGAGTTATTTTGGGGGATGATATCTATTTCAATGAAACTCGAAGCCAAAAAAAATAAAATAGTTGAAAAGTAGAATGAGTGTTACAAGTTTGGACTTCGTTTTGAAAAGAATACATTTCATTTTTATTTTAGCTCTACCGTTATTGTGTACATACAGGTCATGTTATCGTATTATGACCGACCTTGATTTGTTTTGTGTGTTAAAATTTTAATCTTTAATGAATTGATATCACACCAAATAAACCTGGTTTTATGATACGATATCAAATATGTTTTATCAGTAGCAGTATTTTTTTATTGTAACATGTGTATGCATTGCCAAATTTAAGTTAAATAATCTTTGGTTAATTGTTGTTGATGATTGTAATTTACTTGTTGTATGTGAATTTATTATCATATACTTGATGGTTGGAAACTGTCAGATGTGATTAGTTTAATTCTTTGCCCAGGTGACACTATGCCTCAGACTTGCATATAGCAAATTGAGAAACATAACCATTCTACATTCCTCTAACATAGTGATTATAAAATAGGCTAAGCCCTAGAAGTTATAACGCTTGTTTTATAGTAATTTTGATTACATTTTAATCATGATTGCTCTTATCTTTTCTTTATTAAGTCTATATTATGATCATTAATGCTTTATTATTATATGTTTATAAATTGTTTCAAGAGTTTAATAAAATGATCTCGACCTATGTGTATTGCATGTAAAATGTAAATTTTACAAATTCATACCAGCATTACACGAATAAAAGGGTTTTGGAAACTCTAACAATGCAACGAAGAAAAGTCCTCATTCTCGTGAAAGCACATTAAGGTGATGGACTTTGAGACGTTTCAATGATCACCATATTAAATTCAATTTAAATAATTTTGAATGATTTAGCCAAAATTAGAGCATACTTCACAAGTTGCAAAAAAAAAATGATGATGTGATTTAACTTACTTTTCTCATCTTAAAAATATTGTCTTTTTATAAAAATGAATTAAATAACTGATAGGTTTTTTTTTCTTTATATTGTGAAGATCCGTTGGTTATTCTATTGGTTATCTTTCCTTATCTACTCTCACTGTTATTCTGCTCTTCACACACTTTGTTAATTACTCTTTAAACACTAAACACCAAGGCAGAATGTACACTTCATTACTTTTAATCTCTTAACTTCAGTACATTCATTATTCGTGCATCTCTCTACATATGCTTCTATCTACCTCTGCTTCTTCACCCTGCGTGTCTCCCTCTCCATCCCTCTCTCAGTCAGTCTCGGTCCGAGCGTTCGTTAATTCCAGGCTCCGCCCCTTAGACTTCGCTGTCCGAAAGTCCGTCAATCAATTTGTACCTCCCCTTAGATAAGACGGGGGTAGGTGGGTGTACCCTGTCATGGTCAGTAATCCCCCCCC
>MUZC01000020.1:419446-433258 GCA_002072015.1 Radix auricularia
CCGTCAATCAATTTGTACCTCCCCTTAGATAAGACGGGGGTAGGTGGGTGTACCCTGTCATGGTCAGTAATCCCCCCCCCTTTCCTTGTCTCTGACCCGCTCTACAATTATCGGTCCCTTTCATCTACCGTTCGGCCAACGGTCTGCCATACCTGACACCTGGGCTAGACTATTGCCCGTGGTCAGTCCTCGTCTTTGATTCCCAATTCAAGCGAGGTAACAACTAAACGTCACAGTTCGCACCTCCGGCCCCCTGGGATCACCCGTTAGTCCAGCGGCACATCAAAGGCCAAACATACGCAGCGCCCTAACCGATCTAAATTCCCCACAATATGTCCAGCAATGATAATGAATATTACTTTAATATTAGTAAAATTAACCCATTTCATAGGCCACTTTAATCAATATAATTTGTTATTTAAATTTGAAACAATGGATTACTTTAAGCGTAAGAATTATGAAACCAACAAAAATTAATATTTTTATGCATCAATGTAAATCTAGCAGTTTAGTTATCAAAAACGTATAAATAATTAATTATAAAAAAAAAAGACTTCAAACTTTAACTAGAAGCTAAAGATCAAGAAATAGAAAAAATGACTTAAATATACATCAAGCGATAAACAAAATCCCCATCGGTCATTTTGCTAAATTTAATGATAACATTGGCTTATAAATAACTATCTTCAAGTTTATAAGCAGAAAACCTTGTTTCAGCTTATATTATGTTAATTTTTAGCTTGGAAAAGCGTGACCCTGTGGTGTGACAAACAATGTAATCACCCCAGGTCTGAGGTTTACATTATAAACACATGCTTACACTTCTAGGGCTCACATATGTCACTCACCCAAGGCCCCCCCCCCCAAAACAACATATGAGACTGATATAATTTGTATTCCAAATAAGAGTGCAGAAAAATATTTTATTTTAATAGCCCTCCAAAATGACTGGTGATATTAAAAAGAGGTACCTAAATGTCCAAAATAATATGCCAGACATTTGGTGCTGAAACATTTCCCTTTAATCACTCAATAATATACTCTTATGCAGATATTGTAACTGGTCATTGCATCCCAATTTTTTAATGTCTGATTGGTAACCGAAAACCAGCTCAAGGATATCCGAGTGACCTAACTGGGATGCTGCGATAAAAAGACCATCTATGTGTCGCTTGCTGTGCGTATGCACTAAGAAAGGGCACCAGTTCGAAAGGGCACCAGTTCAGCCTTGACCATTATGGGAAGTTCCTCAATAATCATTGGTTATAATAAAAGCTCAATCAATTTCAGCAACAAATCTCTTTACATTAAATTTGAACGACTCGTTATGTACTAATAAATAATTTCTTTTTATCACGCAATCGAAGCCGCTTTTTAATAAGGTAAAAAGTATTAAAATTAATTATCTCTAAAACTCCAGCATCTGGGGTGCTCAAATAATGATTTTTTTTCTTTTGTGCTCTACCGAGCTAGAAGTAAATTGCTCTCTTGGCTTACTGACTGCAATAATGGTGACTCCCTAGGAAAATCGTTAATTCTTGACATCCTATGTCCATGACAGTGTCTTGGATATACCTATTTGCTAAACAAGCTAAAGACTAGGGCCCCAAATTCTTGCCGCCTCTCAGATTTTATTTCATATTTGGCACTGTCATAGAATATCTGAATTTCCAAAGCCCCCCCCCCACACCTCATATAGCCTAAGGCCCCATCAATTCTAAATCTAGTCCTCGACATGGTCACCATCAGTAATAATGGCATGTTGCCGTTTTCGCCAATGGCATTTGTTCCAGCGTTTAGATACCGTTGAGTCGGAAAATGCGTTCTTTAATAGCACAACTCTGACCTCTAATAAAAATCACCTGCTGATTGAAACCTTCAGTGTATTTTACCTTATCCAGCTGTTGCCTATCTTTATGTGGCCTCTTGTTTACATTTAGATAATTTGCCATTGTGTTTTGATAGAAGTTTTTTAAAAGTTAATTTTTTTTAATGCAGTAATAGCTGTTATTGGGAATTGGGAGCAAGTGGCTATAGATGTTGATAAGATAATATTATATTTTGCTCAAACTAATACCGAGTTCACCAAAATTTGGACAAAGGCAATTATAACTACACATATTTTAAAAGCAAGACTTCAAAAAATAGGCTCTCCGTCTAATTCAAACGATCACGCATGAATTTCAGCCGAGTAATCACACAGTTGCGGTGTTCTTCGATCTGAAGCAGGCAAATGACAGGGTATGGCGTAGAGGGCTACTCTACGAACTACAGCAGTTAGGTGTCACAGCTATCATTTAATTTACTGCTGGATAAAATCATTTCTCACGAACCTAAGGATTAAAACCCGTGTAGGGGAGGCACTGTCCAGCGAGGAGCGAGTGGAGGAAGGGCTCCCCCAGGGATCCGCTCTCAGCTTTACGGTGTTATAGCCTACCTCCCTGAACTTCAGGACATTATTGAATCACAGAATGGCATGTTTGCTGACTATCTGGCTATATGGAGTTCAGGCAAAAAAGTAGCAACACTGCAGACCCGCCTGCATAATGATCTCAATAAAATCAAAACTTACACAAACCAAAGGTGGTAAATACGGAGAAAACTGTCCACTACATTTTCACGAATGGAAGAAATTCACTGAAGCACGAGATAGTGCTTCAAATGTGTGAGATAAGATGGAATTGGGATCGGACTCTAACGTACTTGGGGATTAGATTGGACCAGAAAGTCCAGCTACTCAACTATGTGCGTGAATTATGTGCTAAAGCCACAGCGAAACTGTCTCTGGTGAAGACGCTAACGAGCACTAGTTGGGGCGTGGATGAAAAACTACTAAGATCTCTCTATCTTTGTAGTGTTCGGGGAGCACTGGACTACAGCTTCCCGGTGCAGGCTTTTGTGAGCCGAACTGCCCTGGAAGGTATAGACCGAATAAAAAAAAACAAGTTCTCCGTCTTGTATGTAATGCGTTACGTAGTACACCCCTGACGCCGTAAAAATTACGTCGGACGTAGAACGCCTGGCAAAAAGGCGGGAAAAGGTGATCATGACCACGGTAGATCGGTACGTAGATTAGATCATAGCGAACCCTGCTACCAATAGCAAGACCGGTGGGTAAAGAAAACTAAACGGAAGAGACCATCCTTTATGGATGCGGTCCATGAACTAGAGCAGTCAGTACCCATATCACAAAGCAGGGTACGAATACAACCGATCCCAGCTCGAGGACCGCATGAAAGTCTCGACCTGCTTAAATATGTCTGACACTGGCAAATACGGAGTTAACGAAGGCCAGTACCATTTAGCTCCAACAAAGCGAGACTCACAATACCACAAAAGACAGTGCGGTTAAAGTCTTTACGTTTCAGGGATGGATATTAACTGATTTGGTGTGCTGATTCAATACCCCTAACACGGTCCAGAAAACTCAGAATTGTAGGGACCGTGTGGATCAACAAACAGTATTCATGACGCCGACTGGAGGCGATCCACAGGAGTTTGATAGAAGTACGCCGACGTCTAGCTAAGAGAAAGGTTTTCCCGATTGTCGCAGTCTTCACCGACGCACGGATCTCACTCGAGGCGTGGGTCAAACCTCTCTAGAAACGAAAACGGTCAGTGCCATTTTGGAGACAGTGGGTGGAATCCAGGCACGATGCTATAGAATAGTCCTGCAGTACAACACTGGGCACAGAGGCGAACCATTTTCGAATAGGGTTGACATGCTTGGCGGAGATAAAGTGGGGGATACCTGTGTAAAAGTACCTCTATGGCGATGCCGCTTGATGAGGCCCGCCTGCGATAGGATAAACTGGGTCTTTTAAGAGCCTAACGGCACGACTTATCATATGAGGAACATTCGTAACTGTGAGAAGGCGTTTAGAAATCTTGAAGTATCTCTGGTGGCATTGTGTGTTATTTCTGTGTATAAACCTTGATACCAGGCGGGGGAACTACATGTTAGGACGTTTGTGATACACTTTTTAAAAAGTTGCATCCTTTTAGAGTATCATATATAGTAATTGAGGACATAAAAATGCATATTAACTTACATGAATTACCTAAATTTTCAAGATGATTCCATTATTCCTTTATCTGTATTTATAAAAATGGTAGACATAAATAATAGACCTATATATAAATTTTAATAAATAGACACATAAAAATCAATAACACATTTATTTATATTGTTATTATATTAGCATTAAATACATCAAAATATTGCACACACACAAATAATAAAACATGATGGGAATCAACTATTCAAATAGGTTAATACGATTCAATTTATATTTATTTTTTTAAAATTAAATATATCCTTTAAGTTTGTAAAAGTAAGAGAGAAGAAAGCACTGTCAACAACTTCAAAATATTAATCTTAATTGCATTTTAAAAAAAAAATAATTACATTGTACGTTATAACGACAAGTAAGTTTACACAAAAATCAAAATATTGTCAAGATTTTATATTTCCAGATTGTGAAAATATAGCTGCATTAGATGATGTTTTTTAACGTTATAAATAAACGGGGAAAATCTTTGTTTAAATTTAGGTTTACTTTCACCATATTATTATCAGTTTAACATCCGGTACTTTAATTTAAACTTTAACCTAAAATTACTTAGTTCCAGCATTTTCGCTAAGAGTACTTTCTAGTTCAATAATCATCCAATTCAGAACAAGGAAAATGAATGGCACACACCATTGTAATTTAAACAAGCCTGTGAAAACCCTGCTTCGAACTATGCTGGTAGGTAGTCTGAGCTGACCTGCGATAAACCTGGGGGTTAAGATGATCTAGGGTGCACCCAGCCCAGATTATACCCGCCAAACCACTTTCAATCTAACAAGTACATAGTAATAAGCGATTGAATAATTTACTAATTTTATATTTGGTGGGGTTTCTAATAAGCGATTCTGGTGTTAAATTTCAGTAGAGTGTTTCATTAGTTTCGTTGCATTTTGCTTTTAAAACTTTTTATTGTTAAATGGTAACTTTTTTGTATACATAATAATTCTGTTAGATGAGCCAGAAATTAACTGGCTAAAATAAAAAAATAATATCCGCTAAAAAAATTTGTTACATTTTACAGCAATACATTTTTAATAAGCATTTTCATTTTAAAAAAATATATAATTAAGTAGAACAAATATTTTTTTAAACAATGAAATATAAATACAAATCTCAAAGAAATCACTTTATAATTAAATTTTAACATTATGTTTCATTAATTTGATTATTCGTCATATAAAATACGTTAAGAAAGCCATCAATATAAATTTTATTAAACTGGGAAATCCATTGTAAAAATATCAAAAATTAAATACAGATAACGTTAATTTGATCATGGTTATATTTAGCTTATTTGCATGACCTGTCACATTTAGGCGCCGTCCATAAATGACGTCAGGCCATTTTGGCCGATTTCCCCCTCCCCCTTCCTCCTCACTCGTTATCACAAAAACTTAGACCCCCCTTCATATGAAGCCACAAAGCTTTACCCCCCCCCCCCCATAAAAGCCGTTTTTCTGTTTTAAAAGGAGCCGGTAGTAAATCACTTTTTTGTCATTTTATGATGTATTTAGTGTAAGGCTACACTCTGATCCCGTAACACTTGTGAAGCCATGTGAAACTTCATTAAAAAAAATTGTGAGCAATGAAATGTTTAAGTTGATTTTTTTTTTCAAATTACGTGTTTTGATATGACACCATGTTGCTTGAACAACCTCTGCCCTTGAGACACATCGTCACAAAAGTGTAACCCCCTCCCCTCTAGGCGCGTGACGTCATTTATCGACGGCCCTCTACTGTAGATTTGTCTATATAATTTATAAAGCGCCCGAATCAGTGAATTGAAAAATCAAATTTGAATACTAATACAGGAGCCTGGGAAATACATCCGACGACTCTTACCACAGACCTTTATGCATAAATAATAAATATGTCTGTATATTAAAAAGATACACTATGGATAATAAGTTTATGGATTAAAATTAAGTATTGAAAATTGTGGTGGCCCTGATTAATAGCCATATTTCACTACTGGTTCTTTAACTCTGCTTGTGTAGCTAAGCTTCTCTTTAAGCTCGACTGGCAGTGAAAGTGTTTCGACTTTGGAAACTCTGTCATGGCTGGTACCCAATGCCAAAGAAATCACCATAAAACTCAACAACTGAAGTGAATATGGCTGAAAGGAAAGATCGTGGAGGCTTTTTGGGCTTAAGACTCTATTCATAGTCTCTCTTATTCTGAAGTCGTGCCGCAGTGACACTAAATCTGATTGAGTTAAATACCATTTATCTATAAAATAAGTTGCCAACTTGAGTTGGAACGTGGAGACTGCGAGTGAAAGTGGTGATTCAATTATTCCACTTCCGTTACACATGTCTGTTGGAGGTATGCCTCTACAAGTCAATATTTTGACCAGGCTCTCATGTCTACCTTCAATCAGTTGATGTACTACAATGGGGTCTATGACTCGTGGGTCAGCACCATAAAACAATAGAAGCTCAATGCAAGTGCAGTCATCATATTTCAGATATTCTTTACTTAAAATCATTTTTAGAACATTTCCTCCAATCCAGGTGCCTGCATTCACATCTGCACCGTTCTTAAGAAGAATTTGCAATAGCTCAGCTTTTGAAGGACGTTCCCTGTATAAAAGGAAATCCTCTGTATTGAGAGAATAGAGGTTCTCTTCCATGTAGGAAAAGTCGCCTTCTTCAGTGGAAGAAAAGCGGTTGTCTCGAGACGATTCAGATAACGCAAAGAAAATCAGCGACCTTCCTTGTTTATCCAGCACGTTCACATCAGCACCGTTTTCAATCAAATAATGAACTATTTCAACCTCCTCAAGTATCAGAGCTCCGGTCAGAGGCGTTAAACCTGTATTCGTTGCTGCATTGACATCTGCATGGTGACAGACTAAAGCTTTCACACTTCCTAGACATCTACTTCTAACAGCAAAATGTAACGCCGAATTGCCGTTTTGGTCGCAATATCTAACATCGGCGCCTGCTTCCAACAGCATTTTGACAAAAATATGTGGTGTTTTTCTTTGAGATAGAACCAATAGTGGTGATGTGCGATTTTTTCCAGTAATTTGGTTTACATTTGCTCCTCTGTGGATTAAAAGATTCACCATTTCAGAATTTTTCGCACTGGTCAATGCTGTTTTACCGTTATATGTTTCTAAGTTGACATCAGCCCCCCAATCTAGTAGTAGACTTACAGTTTCTAAATTTCCAGTCTCCACGGCAAATATCAATATATTTCTATGATATTTGTTTTGGTCGCGCACTAATTGTCGGATCATGGGGTGATATTCAGATAACAGCTTCAAAAAGTCAAGTCTTACCGCATCTATTACGTAAAATAAAATCGTTATTAATTGACTTTTACTCGCAGTGAGAAATGGTAACAATATTTTTTCGCATTCAGTACGCTCTAATATGAATGCTCTTTCAAGTGCATCTCTGCAATTGTTTTCAAAATGACCTTTTTCGTATTGATCCGGATAATTTAAAAGCAATCGGACCATGTCAGCATAACCATTTTCTGAAGCCAATTTAAGGGCCAAACTGAAATTTGAATACATATCTAATCTGTTGTTGCAGCACTGGCACAATATTTGAATTAACTTGTAATTTCCTAACATGACAGCTCTTTCAATATATAAATTGGATATATTCCCAAATAAATCATTAATACTATAATGTTGGATTGAGTCTAAAAGCTTTTGCACAATAGCAATATCATTGTCGTGTATGCAATTTCGAGAGTTACCTTTAGATGACATAAACTCTGAGACTATTTCTCTATCTGGACTTTGGTAATTTATGTAGGAGACTTGGCTGTCAAGTAAAAGACAAGCGGAATTAAAATCGCCATTCAAAACTGCCGTTTTTAATGGTGACTCCTTGGACTTTAAATAGTCCATAATTGTCCCAAGTCCAAGCGTCTCAACCAGTGTCCGAGCTGTTAGCACTGTTTTCATTGGCTCATCTCTTCCGTTCGCATCTTCTGTCACACACAAGTCTCGTTGTTCCTGTGATGCCTCTACCTTTCTATCTAAACACGCATTGGCGTCAAGCAATACCTTTACGGCCTTCAAGTCAACCTCTTCAATGGCTGTCATTAAAGCAGTGTACCCAGCATTATTTGCGCGTTCAATCTCAACGAGTTCATGCTCTAAAATCCGCTCCATAGTTTTTAAAGATCCAGGTGAACGAATCGACAAAATCAAAGGCGTATCCCCAGAACTATTTGAGGCATTAACGTCTGCGCCGTTTTCCAGCAGAAAGTCCACAATATCCGTGAAGCCCTTGTTGGCACTGATCAACAGTGGTGTGTTGCCTTGTTCATCTCTGCACTCTATGGCAGCCCCCCATTGAAAGAATAATTGAACGTTCACTCTGTGCCCGATGAGACAGGCTTTCAGTAAGCCACTGTTTCGTTCCTCATGAGGAATACAGTCAACTGCAGGGCCATCTTGGTGTAACTTTTTAACATCGTCACTAAACTGTTCCCAAAGGAAAGGAAATTGTATAAGCGAGCCGTCCTTTATACCATAATCCCTTCTCTCTGCCATTTCAGATGTTTAATATTTACTTTGGGTTTTAGTCTGGGTGATAAAAAAGTATTTTATTATGTATTTACATGTTTTTAACATTAAGAAATAAATATTTTAATAGCTTTGATCAGTGGCGTAGCTAGGGGGGTGGTGGGGTGGTCCGCCCCGGGCGGCACACACCCAGAGGGCTGCATTTGTGGGCATTTAAAAAGTAAAGCCATTTTCGAAAGTCGCCCGTTTTATTTTGAAGGGAGGAAACCAAGGTGAAACAAAAATATTCTTAATTTTGAGTCTTAATTAACGGATTCATTTAACAGTTGTTTTCTTACATTTAATAGTCGTTTTTATAAATAACGCAAAACCATTTTAAATTTTTTAATTGCTCCAAAAAAAAAAATACCGATTTGTTTGGATGGCGCTTTTATATATATAAAAAAACTGCATAAAAAACAAGACACCACCGCTGGTCCGAAAATATGTAGGCCTTCTATTAATCGCCACGACGGTTTCATAGAGTTTCAACACAAGAAGAATTATGCGCTAACAAGTACACAGGACATGGTGGTTCAAATAGTGTGTTTAACTTGCAAGTAATAAGTTATATCACTTTTCCAGTTTTTATAAAATTATTATAAGTTAACTTATTAAATATTAAATTTATTATTTTGTTTTCATTGCATTAAAGTAGCACATATAGCTTGTACTTTTCATTAAAATACGGTTATTCATCAAACATGAACTGTTATTCATTTCTCCGTCCATAACCACCACAATAACATAAATAATTTCGAAAAAGATACAATTGAAAATTTCAAGCGTCCTGGAAAAATTAACATCTGTAGTAATTTGTGAAACGAGATCACATGCTGGAATTTTTACTCAGTTCAATGCAGTCTTTTTTTTAATACTGTATCTCAATTCATGGGAGCCCGTCTTCTCTGGATTAATGCAAACCCATTTCATTGAACAAATATATATGCTAATACAGAACGCTGTTATAGAGAGTTGAAGATATCAAATGAAAGCCGAGTGAGAATTAGAAAAAATATGAGTTGGGAAAATTCAGAAGACATGTTTCTATCTTTAGAGCAAGAAGTACAACGATACATTTTTTTATGCATAGATATAATTATAAAAGAAAAGAAAAGAACGCACTGATGAATAACATGTCCTTGCCAGAAAATATTCGTGTTTAATACCAAGTAGCCTACTAAATGAAGAATTTGAACATCGCTTAGATTCCTAAAAGGATTGCGCGGGGCTATGTTTGGGTAGGAATAACGTATTAATAAGGATAAGAAGTAAAAATTAAGATAGGTGGGGCCTATGAAAGCGTGGGGCCCTCTGCGAATTCAAAGGTTGGAGTTTCCTAAGACCAGCCCTGGCTTTACCTACACTACAAGACTATAGAAAAACGATGGCAAGTGCCCTATTGATCTTTTAAAATATTTCCAACAGTATAGATTGGAAATTTTTTACCCAAAATTATAATTATTCTGAAAATTTTTTCAACTATTTCTAACAGTGTATCTAGTTGTGAAAGAAGCTAAGTTGAAAAAGCTATCTTCGCTCCACAACAAGTGATTTAAGACTGCAAAATCTTGCAATATTAGCCGTAAAACAAGAAAGTAAACATAATTTAACTTTTGATAGCATAATGGACGATTTTTCTACTATGAAAATATGGTAAGTAAATAATGTATAATTTTTTTTTTAAAATATGTTTACAAACTGATTTAGATACAATTTCTCTGTTTTTAAAAAATTATATATGTATAAATAAAATGATAGCATATTAGAGTCTAATTTGTGTGTGTTGTTGTTGTTTTTTTGGTGTGTAAATTTGGAATATGTTTTGACTCATTTGGGAGGTAACCCCAAAACTGGGAAACAGTTAGTCCAACGATTTCCATAGGATGAATATAAACTATTCTGAGATTTTGTAACATAATTACTTGGAAACGTATTTTCTATCACATCTTCCAATAAAAGTTTTTTCTTCAAAGTGCTAGTAAGTTTAATACTTTGAATCATTTTGAGCCTGTTCTTACCAGATCCTAGAGCTGGAGAAAGCGCTATAAAACTGAGTTTAGTTAGTGACAAATCTTTGTGTGCCACCTCATCTAGAAGTCTCAGACACTCTGAGTAATTCATACCATATAGATAATTAAGGAAGGCCTGCTCATTTGGAAGGACGAAAATATCGAAACTGGTTAGAAACCAGTTGCTCGCAAAGAATTCCGCTAAAATTTTTTCATTATTAATGAGCGCACATGTAAACGGAGAGAGAGTTTGTAAATTTGGACAATATTTATTTAAACGCTCATTCAGTTCTTTAAAAACTATATCTACTGGTGGCAGTCCGCTGCGCATTAGTTTTGGAATAATACTACATTGACCATTAAAAATTAGTTTGTGGATTATGGAAGGATGAACAGCGGAAGTAACATTAGCTCCTGCTTTTAAGAAAATTTCTATGTTTTTATGTCTCTTTACAGCTAGCATCAGGGCTGTATTGCCTTGAGTATCTTGAAGCTCGAGGTTTGAGTTCGCCTCTATTAGACATTGGAAAATTTCATCTGTATCATCCCAGAATCGTCCAGTTGCTGCCATTAAAGGTGTTGTACTATTTAAGTATTGGAAATTAACATCAGCACCGTTCTGAACTAGAGTTCTGATATTCTCTTTAGAGCCAATCGTTACTGCAACGTAAAGTGGAGTTTGTCCATATTCATTTAGTTCGTTGACATCGCCCCCACATCTTATTATTAGTTCAAGTAGATTATTGGGCATTGATAATGCTTTCATAAGTAGCGAACGGTTGTCAAATTTCTCTTTTGGATACTTAATCCAACGTCTTAAAAGTCTTCTTATCTTTTTGCTGTTCAATATTGAATTGATTGTTTCAAAATAAGTTTCCATTAAAAAACTTAAAGACTCAATTTTCTGATATGTAACTGCTGTAAGAGTTGCTTTTTGGAGATCGAGATGAGCTCCCTTGCTCAGAAGTAACTTGGCACATTCTAATTTTTCTTTGTACAAAGCAACATACAGAGCAGATCCTGTAAATTTGAGTTTCTTCTTTCTGCTCAAAATGTTGATATCAGCATTGTATTTAATCAATAACTCAACCAAATCTAAACGATTCTTCTCAATCGATACACGGAGGGCAGTTTTTCCATGTTTAGAAAGATTGACGTCAGCTCCAGATTGGCACAGAAGGTCCATTATCTCATAAGCACCCATATTTGCAGCACTCACTAACGGATATTTCTTGAAATCATCCAATTCTTCCAATGTGAACGTATCAATTTTCCAAAACAAAGATTTGTCAAAGTTTTTCGCATAACGATAAGGGTCTGTGTTGCCATGTAATGCGTTCAACAACTCAGCTGTGTCTATATCTCTGGCGTGTAAGGCTCGCAGAAGGGCCGTATTACCCTCATTGTCTTTCAGTTTGATGTTGATATTTTTCCTTTTCAACAGAAGACCAATCACGGCTTTAGACCTTCCAGGTAGTATGGCCAACATTAAAGGCGTTTCTCCCTTTGTGTTGGCAAAATTAATGTCCGCACCTTTAGTTATAAGTATTTCTGCTATATCAGCATGTCCTCTTTCTGCACACACCAGTAAAGGCGTGTTTCCATCCTCATCAACTGTGTTATAATTTGCACCACCGGCTAAAAGAGTTTGTACAAGAAATTTTCTTCCACTTTTACACGCAAGCCCTAAAGCTTGGTCTCGAGCCTTTTGAGAAAACTGGGCACTGTTTTCATTAAGACACTTGGCAATTGTCAGTGTGTTTTTATTAGTAGCCGAGCTTAGCCACAGTAACAGACGCTTGTCGTTCTCTTTTGTTAGGAAATCATTTTCATTGAAATGTTCATCCTGATTAACGTTAGACATGATTAGATGAGTGTTTATGGATCAATCATGTGGACGCTGCCTGTACTCCTAGAATGTCAGCACATCGGAGAGTTCTGTGGGGGGAAAAGTAATTTCTCACTAGTTTCTCTCTCTCTTTATTTTTAAAATGTTTGTTCACCGCTAACACTTTACTATAAAGGCCGTCAAATGTGGGCTAGAATGAGATTTATACGTTTAAAAGACACCTCAGACTACAATCATTTCATTTTTTACAGGTGCATATGCATATATCATAATAAAGAGAAAAATGGTATATTAATAACAAACATTTATAAATGTATTTTGATTTCTATTCCGGTTTTTTAAAATTATTTTTTATTAATTTTATTATTATTTTTTTTTAATTTATGTTATTATTATTTTTGTTTTGCATCAGCACAGTTATTGCTAACTATTTTAGTGGGTGGGTGGGTGGATGGATGGATGGATGGATAGGATGAAGGTTGAAGTATGCCATCACATGTGCATCAATAATTAACGGTTGTTTGAGAACTTATTGTTTTTACAAAGTTAATTCATTGATCTTTATATACCTTCTGAATCCATACTTTTAACCAACAAGGTAATACTTTTTAAAGACTGAAGCTTTAGAGTTTCAAATTTAAGAACAAAAATTTTTACTGCTTAACTGGAACTTAGTTATTTGACATAGTAGTGAGTATAGCCTCGTCAAAACGACCCAATATGCGGCTGCATACGCGCTCGTCGACTTCCGGTTATTGCTATTCTTAGTAACATTGTTTATAAAATGATGTTTATAAAATTGAAGAGTTACAAGTATTCACTGCGCCTTTCATTTAGACCCCTCAGCCGACGCCGCGCGCCGAATACGCCGCAAAAATTTCGTCCGCCGAAAATCCGCCGGAAAATATGGGGCGCGCCGCATTAGCCGCCAAATTTTGTCAGCCGTAAATCCGCCGAAAAATGAACGAGCCGCCGAAACGTAATGTTTTTGTTTTCTTAAGTTTCATTGCATTCCGTTTTAAGATCGATTGTATTTTTAGAATAACCGTCGCCGGAAGTGTGACGAAAATAAGTTATTTGTATTTTGTATAGTTTGTTTAAACCTAAATAATATAATCACTGATACAGTTCTTGCATGTTATCTTTTTATTAAAATCTTAATTTATAAAATACTAATTAAAATAAATACAAATTAATTAATTAATTAATTTAAATTATCGCTAAGCTTTGTCGTAAATAGGCGACATATTTTTTACTCAATTATGGCTCAACTATCTTCTACTTCTAGTCTACCTCTACTAATACTAATACTAGTACTAGCAGAACGGTAAGCCTATATAATATATA
>MUZC01000020.1:438320-450103 GCA_002072015.1 Radix auricularia
TTTAAAAAATATTTTCTATTTGAAAATAAGAATGTTTTAAATCACTTTTTTGTCATTTACGTATTTATTTATTGTAGTTCTAAACTATATTATCGTAGCATGAGTGAAACTATGTAAAAGATATTAAATAAATTAAATAACTTGTTAGCTAGTGATTCTCAAACTTTTTCGTATCAGACGACCGGCAAGAATGTTTCCATTTCACCAGGTAACATTGCATTCTTTTCCCGTTTTGACATGATTTTCTCTGTACTTATTTGATAGCATAATAAGTCCCTAGCCTACACAGCTTAAAGCTCTATAAGATTAAGTATGAATTCGGCTTGTTTTATATATTACATTTTAAAAAAAAATGTTTAGTTGCCATGGCATAGCAAGACAGCTAACGAACAATTCAGCGGTAATGTCAAAAACCATTGATGTGATTAACCTTCGCGATTAAGCTCGCTAATGTGACTATTGATCTTACAAGGATCATTGCATTGTTTATAGACCTAGAATATATAGATACAAGACAATTCCTCAAATTGATTTCGATCTTCTAATGACAGTTTCCCTGCTAAGTAAATGCGCATCAAAGGCATGTGATCTAAAATTATCACATTGATATCACATCTCATGTTTTCTAAAAAATTATTAGGTAGGAAGAGGAAAATGGCCCATTCTGTATGAACCCCACATTTGTGCAGGAAAGTAGGGTGTCATCTTGTGCGTCGAAAAATACAGTAATTCTTGCAAGTAGAGGACTGAAATACTATGACATTATTAAAATATCCAACATTATCATAACTTTTAACTCCGAGGCTCACAAGTTTGTTTGTTCAAGTTTTTTTTTTTCAAACCATGAAAAAAAACGAAATGTAACATCCTTAGATTATATTTTATTTTAATGCATACAAATTAAGCATTGACTATAAATCATTACTTGAATTTCTTTGTTTTATATTTTTTAAAAACTTATTTTAAAATAACACTTTTTTTAAATTAACATCTGGGGTCAAAAGGAAATATTTTAGGGGGTAATGCAGACTCATTTGGGACATATAACATCCACTACGCTCCACTAGATATATTCAAATACGTCATGTGTACGCTTGGTAACATATGCCCACTATTGAACAGGCTCCTTCCAGAAAATGCATTTGTTAAATTTGTTATCTATGTAGATTTTTTATTTACGTACTTTACGAAGACATCTAAATCCAACCTACTTTCATTTATATTGACAAAATCGACAGTAATCTTAATCAACATGACTTGACTGTATCAAGTCTCCTTTTTGTCAAATTTAAAATTAATGCCTTAAAAACTGAGTTCAGAAGAAAGTTATTTTGAGCTCCTCTCGAATTGCGAAATCGAGAATTTTATGCATTCAATAAAGTTAATGAATACTTTTGACTAATTTTAAATGGACGCATTTATTATTATGTTTAGAATGGCCTGAGGCGTTTGACCACAAACTAATCGAAAAATTATATCAAACTTAAAACTTTTATTATTGTATAAAATAGATTCCCCTCCCCCCACCCACGGCCCAAATGAATATTCCGTGTCGTTTTGACTTAAAATATCTATTCAGATCTTTTTTAGACAATTGTCCTAATTGTAAAACTCACCAGTAGCAGTTTCGGGGGGGGGGGGGGATAGCCGACAAAAAAAAAAGTTCGCAGTCTCCTGCCGCGAGTGAACCAAACAAACTGCGGTTATATCAAAACCGCTTTGATGTCAACATGAAACGACGCAGGTTACCAATTTCGTATGTTCTCTTGTGGATTCTCAAACTTAAGAATTATAAAATTACAATTATATTTAATTTTCGTGTCTTGTTAACTTACGACAACCAGAGTGATGGCCTATCGACCGGCACTTTGAGAAGCACTGAATAAAAAAAAGTCATTAAATAAATTTCAAGTGACCAAATATTTTAGTGGAAGTTTTTATTTAAAGTTACCCTTTCGATGTGACGTCACATTTCTTCAACCCCCCTCCCTCCCCCACGTCACGCATCGTCACAAAAGTGTGACCCCCTCCCCCCCTAGGTGCGTGACGTCATTTATGGACGGCCCCAAAGGGAAGGAGCTACGTAACACTTAAAAAAATAAGTATTTATCCACCAAACGAGGAAATTTCGTGACCTATGGGACTATGGCGTTGAATTTCGATGCGTGGCTTTAAGCTACACAAACGCTCCTGGAAAGTGTGCACCAAACACTGCAGGAGTCAGACCCATGAGGTTTTGACGTGGTAGTGTTTTGTGACTCGAGATCAGCTCTCGAGGTCCTGAAAAGTGAGAAGCATAGCACCCACCGAGTTGACATCTTAGATGACCTGGATAAGCTCGAAAGACTCAACGGTAGGGTAACCAGTGCAGTGGATCCCAAGCCACGTAAATGTTGACGACAATGAACAAGCCGACCCCTGGCGAATTCCGGGCGGCCCAGCCTAAACCACACGTCCCAATCAATTATCTCGGGGCGAAGACCTGGCTAATGGACCACGTCAGCAACAAGTGCTACCAGGAGTGGGGTGACAATACGACTGCCAGTGGCGGGTATTCGCTAACATGCCCAGGCCAAGTTAATCGGACCATTGGTGGAGTTTGAGTCAAAAACACCAGAGGTTTGTGACTCAAATGCCAACAGAGCTTTGCCCAACAAAATTATATTTCAACAGGCTAGACCTTAACAGGGACTAGAAATGCCGTAATTGGAAGCCCAGCCTCTTAAACAATACTACACCTGTTAACTTCATGTCTCGCGCTAGACACCGGAAGGCAAAAGATTCCATTGTGAAGACAATGTTATATGGCACTGCTCAGCAGATGAAGCAGGTATTAGCCAAGGCCTTAAGAGACTAGTCTGAGGGAAAAAGAATATGTAAAAGAAGAGTAGTTATCAACCAAGTTTGATAGAAGAGTTATCCCCAATCTTTTTATCGCCGAGCACCGGTCAAAGTTTGATCATTTTACAGTGGCCCCGGACCGGACGGACGGGGGNGGAGGGGTGCATGGGGTGGGCGGTGGTGTTACTTGTTTATTTTAATCTTTATAAATGCATTTTATATTGTTTTGATTTTTTAGTTTCAATTTTAGTGTTCTTAAACATGTTTCTAAAAATAATATACACCTGTACCAAAAATGAACTAATTAAACAACCCGTAAAAAAACACATTTTTGACTATAAATCCGTTATATATGAGAGATAACTAAAAGTATTGATTATGTTCAACATAATACACACCAAAGTACAAACATTTACAGACTGACGTGACTGAACTATCCTTGCTGTCAAACTTGGGGCCTGGTCATCGATGGTTGGAGTGAAATCCAGTCACACGTGGATGTCATCAATAGCAGACGATACATAAAGATACATAGAGATAAACTAAAAATGAATTCATTTAATTAAGGTACATTCGATCGATCTGAAATGTTAATACACACATCTATGTGCAAAATGTCAACTCGATCGCGCCACGGCAAGTGGGGAATTTTTTACTTTTGTTTTTCGCCGACTGACCACCAACCTACGACAGACAGACAAGACGGTGAAGTTAAAATAAGGGATTTACAACCCGTAATAACAAAGTTTTTGACTATATATCCCTTATATATGAGACAGAACTTTAAGTATTGATTATGTTTAATATAATACGCACAGCGCCACAAACATTTACAGACTGAACGTGACTTAAGTCCCCTGAATTTAGTCTTCCTTCCTTTCGACATGAATTACCATCCATATTCCCTTAAAGCTGCATGGCCGTGCAGATATCTGACCGATGCAGTGCAGCAGTTTAGAATTAGAATGTAGCAAATTTTGAAAAATATTGAAAAAAAACAACAACTTGATGCTTTGCAATTTTGCACAGACCATCGAACTTTAAATGGGAAATTAGTTGCTATCCAGGGTTAACAAGTCCCGCCAACCGGAATGATTGCATCTGAAGGTCAAGGCAATGACTTGAACTTGAACAAGTTTGAAAATGTTACAAATTATTATAGTTGAAGAGTAAGTTAATTAAGTGAGAACTCAAGACAGAGACAAAGTGTAGAATCATCAGCTATGTTACTTCAGAAATTTAATAATTCACTTCTTTTAAAATAATTATAGTTTATACATAAATCATTGACATTGCAATATCCGAAAGCAGTTATAAAAATTACAGAGACTTTAATTTACAAGTTTCCTTTATGAAAAATTATTTTCCATAAAATAAACTGAAGTCAGTTACATCAAAATTTTCAGTGTCAAACTTGTCATTGAAAATTCAATTTCCAATAAAACAAGAAAAATAATCCATTTCATTAAAAAAAAATATTAACATTTCCCTATTTGAATGTCAGCATTTTTTATCAGTCATACACCTGGTATCCAAAGATCTGTTCAGACATACAATGATTTCATTACACATATAAACTAGGAATGCGGAAATTAACGATTAATTTCTCGATTAATCGGTAAAAAGTTTTATTGATTAAAATTACTTTAATCGATAAAGTATCAATTAAAATTAAAGAAAATGTTTAAGAAAATACTGCCGATTTATTAATAAATAATTAATAATAGTTTGTTTTTTTACCTACAAAATTCTCCATTAAAAACAAAAGATTTAAGTGTAAACTTTTTTTAAAAAGCTGTTTATATAAGGAAAAAGATATAAAAATTAAACATTGTTCTTACTTAATTAACAATAACAAAATTTACAGTCATTGACATTATATTGAACAACTTATTTTTTTAAATATTAATCGCCTGTTTCTGTTACTTCCCTAGAAAAATTTTAATTTAATGACGTCATTCATCTTATTTTTAGCTTTTATCAAAATTATTGATTAATTATTCAGTAATTTTTCAAAAGTTAACGATTAAATTTAAATTAATCGATAACGGCCCTAATATAAACCTAAAATATCACATTCACTACTCTCACATCCAAAAATAAACAACGTAAATCTTTTTCCCCCATGAGACATTATTGGTCTCATTCACAGAGACACAGGACCTTTCTAAAATATCCTTTAATTTACATGAAATTATAGGCAAACATTTGTTTGTTTGTTCCCGAAGGTCGCAACACCGATGGAGGAGTATCTACTGAACTTGCTAAGTAAATGCTTCATTATCTAGATGGTAACTCAAATGCACTTTCCACTTAACAATATAAAAACTTGGGACATCAACATTTTTTGTTCTAAAAACTGTATTAATAATTAAGTACTAAATGAAGCTTATTTCAGGAAAGGATAAAAACAAAAAGTGAAATAGAAAATTGAAATCTCGGATGTTTATGGACTGGTTAACCTAGGTATGGCTTCATCTTACTGGCTGTGAGACCACAATAGCGACATTTTGAGAATCTTCAATCAAGTTTTCAAGCCCTGATATTTCAGTATCGATTACAAAAATGATTATTTTCAATGTTAAATAAATGCCTTTTATTTTTGAAAAGTCAAAAATTTTCAAGAGAGTTTAATAATTAAAAATTCATTTTTGTATTCAATCATTTAATCTACTAAAAATAAATTTTTATTTTATATGAAGGAGTTTTTTTTAAGCCCCTTATAGAATGCATAAATAGTTCTTCATACTGACTTTGTGTGAAGGAATTTTGTTGCAAACTTGATGTATCCCTACTTGAAAATTATTTTTTTTATGTTTCAGGTTGGGGGAATAAGGTAGGAGGGAGAGGAGAAATGATGGAAGATGTTCAATTAATAAGACGTAAAATGTACCTGTACAAACTTTGTACAAAAGTTATTATTTAAAATTTTATTTCTTCTCAGAGGGCCGTTTTAATTTAGCTGGACTTTACATAGGTAAATAGGCTAATTAAAAAAATTAGACAAATTTCATTTCCTTAAAAATCTCTAACAAAAGTTGAAATAGCGAGCAATAAAAATTAAAATCAATGGATAAAATGAGGCTGAATTTTTCAAATTATTTTATGTGACCAAAGAAAGACAAATTATGTTTTGAGTAACATAGTGGTTCTTATTTTTCATTTAATACCGCTTATCTGAATAAACAGCATAAAAACCATTATTTAATTTTAAAAAACAAGAAAAAAAAAAAACTAACTGTATACTCTAGAGTGACTAGAGTATAAGTCGAGTTCTTTTTTCTTAATTTCAAGGCCAAAATTAGGGGGTCGACTTATACACGCATATCTGATTTGATAAACGTAACGAGTTTACCGAAGGGATCCTTGATGAAATGAAAAATTCTATTTTTGAAGTGACAAATCAGGAGATCAACTTACACGCGAGTATAAATGGTAAATATAATAGTAGAAGCTGAAAAAAAAAACAACTACTGTTGACATTTGAAATCTAAAAACTCGTCTTCTAATAATACATCATGTATTTAATATTAAATAATTCATTGACTCCACATACAGAAGATCATTACTGTACATTGAACAAGCTGCCTTTGAGTGAATAAACAATAACAGCATCAATATAAACACATTCTTCATACAAGAAAATTACATGAACATTAACACAGTCCAAATCAATGAACATTTAGCTCCTGTAAATAATGGTACATTGCCGTCGCCGTTCTGATTACTTTTACTCGTAATTACCAATCAACTACGCTATATAAGAAACAACGTCTACAGCTGTGCGTGCCTTTTATTTCATTATCAAGCACACCCTACTCTTGTAAAATATAAATAAAATTTTTTAAAACTTTGCACATTGTGTCCTAAGGCATTTCAATTCCATAAGCTTCTCTGTTTCCCTCCAACTGACCTGATTATCAGTACTGGAGATTTAAAATTATTTGACAAGAAAGTCATGTCTAGTCTGTGTTCAGGTCAGATTAAGTCATGGACCAGGTGAAATCTCATAGACAAAGTCACTTCTCATCACAGACCAGGTGAAGCAAAGTTTTGGACCAGGAACATTCCACAAGTTTTGTTCATCACAGATGAGGATATTTACTGAGGTGACTCCTCCAACCCAACATCTCAGCATGTCTGTCTACAAAATGTATTATTTCCTGGGGTCAACCTCACTATCACAAGTACTCATTGATGTCAAAACCTTCCGTGGCTTGGTTCTCAGTTGGTATTATGGGATACGGCTCCTCTTCTTCCTCTGGCTCTTGCTGCTTGGCCCCACCCACCTCTCCTCGCCTCTCGTCGTCACTGTCGTCGGAGATCTGCAGGTCATCGTTGATGTCAACGCCTCCCTCCGCTTGAGCCTGAGCTTGGGCAGACGCCAGGGCGCTGTTCTTGAAGAACTCACTGGGGTCAAAGCTATCCCCCTCCTCTTCAAATTGACCAGCACCATAGGCTTCACCTTCAAAGAATAAACAGATCAAGTCAACTGATGTAGCAGCAATTTACAAGAGAACAAACAATATATTGACAAATAAATAAATTACTTACAAGAAAATAAATTAGACAACAAGGATTTCTCTAAAATATTAATGTTCCAAATTTAATGTTTTATTGATAAAAAAATATAGAAATTTGCTTTGTAATTTAATTCTTTAGCACTAAAATAAAAAAAAATATTTTAAGCAAGACAATGTAATATCAACTAGAACAATTTAAAAGCAACCTTTTACTTTACAAAATTTGTTGGTACAGACCAACCATCAGAAAACTCAAATAAATGTTAAAACTAACGCCCCTCAAAACAGTATCGAAAGAGTTTTTGACCATATAGAATTTTTAACTGTTTGGGGAGCTAGCTGATAAATTTTAAAGACTGAGTTATAAAAGATTTTTAAAAGCTTTAGATATTTCATTTTAAGGGAGATAATTAGCTTATGTTAATTTAGCATTAATATTTTAGGGATCAAATGAAAATAGTAGGATATAGCATCAATTATTTTAATTTATTTTTACAATAGCTTTTTCTTTATAAATTTCTTCAAATAAAGGATGTTTTATAAGATTTATTTTGCTGGCTTTCTTTATAAATCTTTTTAATAAGTGTGGTGTCAGAATGGAAACTAATACGATATTAACTGAAGACCATTAAAAAATTTAAATCTTATCTTTGGCTCAGGTAAAAAAAAAAAATGTGGTAAAATGATACTTTATCAACCGTGGCCCAACAAGGTCATTACCGGCAGCCATCTTTGTTTTTATGGCACATCCTTAAAAATGCTAAAATTAAAATTCTAAAGCTATACCTAACCCAAACCCTGAAACCTTCGATTTTCAGAAAATTCTAAAGCTATACCTAACCCAAACCCTAAAACCTTCCATTTTTTAAAAATCCTATAAGAATTTATAGAACTCTCTTTTCCAGCAACAGGTAGCGTCGTGACATCACGGTCGAGATTCTTCGGATCAGCCTAAAATGTTTTGGAATATAAAGTGTTAAATTAGTCCGACAAGACCAAAAATTACCTTCTATAACCTCCTCTCCCTGGCTGTCAAAGTAAGAGCGAGCATTTTCATCGTAACCTCCAAGCTCTTCCTCTTCGTCCACTTCCATCGATTGCTCCCCTTGCTGGGGCTCTCCTGACTCATTCAGTTCTCCTTGTGGGAGAGAAAGAAATTGGTCAACATTAAATTTAACACTAATTTCAGAAACTTAAAATAAATCAAAGCAAATAGGAAACAAAGTAATGAATATCGATCCCTATGTATGATTGAGAACAAGGATAGTGGTTTGTTGATTTCAAAAGCTCACAAAAAAAAAGAAAAAAAAAAGCCAGATTATATGCACTGGATGGGACTCCTTAAAAATAAAATAGATACATTGCCTCTGTAATATTTTCTAGATTTTTAGGAAATGGTTTGTCTTTAGATGAGGTATAATATATGTGAAGGAAGTGGAATAAAAATATAGTTCTTGAGCAAGAAAAAAATATTTCAATCACATAATGGGATTGTTGGCAGGGGTCATGAGGAATGGCACCTATGTTCCTATTAAGATGCGCGGATGCAAAGTTATCTGACAAACAAAAAACTATCACAGACTTTCTGCACTGTTATCACTGCATTGAACCAATCAAACACTCCCTTACTTAATGTATCTTCAGTTCTATTCCCAGCAGGGCCGGCTTTAGGCATAGGCAAACTAGGCAGCCGCCTAGAGCCTCCAATTATTCTCATCATTAGTGTGGGCCTCGTACAAAAATCTTTCCAGATTTATTTATTTATTTTTCTATTACATTTAGGGCCAACAAAGTCACTTCGCCTAGGGCCCCTAATTCTCTAAAGCCGGCCCTGTTCCCAGTTTTCAGCCTGTATAAAAATGTCATATAAATCCTACTGAAATGCATTCACAATGATAAGAGTTTTTCTATTGTATTTTCTGTCTTACAGGGTGTTGAACTGAAACATTTGCTTCATTTTTTAACCCTTTAGTTTCAAGCCTAAACACTTCTTGTTCCACCATTTGAACTTTATCTATATGTTTACATGTGTGCCAAAGTTTGAGGTGTTCTTACCTAAGCTGGTGTCATCGTCCTCATCCTCCTCCTCTTCTTCCTCACCATCTGAAAGGTGAAGGTCCTTGGCGAGGTCATCATCTTCACCTTCCTCAACATACCTTCCTCTCTGCAAACAAATCATTAAACATTAAAACAACAGTGGCATTTAGACTACTAGCAAAAGTTATGCACGTTTCATTTTATTGTAGCCTTTTGAACCATACATTAATCATACCCAAAGCTTTCTTCCCATCACACAACACCCAACCAGTCTCCTCACTACACACTATTCAACCAGTCTCCCAACTACACACTATTCAACCAGTCTCCCCATTACACACTATTCAATCAGTCTCCCCATTACACACTATTCAACCAGTCTCCCCATTACACACTATTCAACCAGTCTCCCCATTACACATTATTCAACCAGTCTCCCCATTACACATCATCTAACCAGTTTCCAAGCAAACATACCTGGTTCCTTTGTCCAGATTCCTCGTCCCCTTCAATGTCAACAAACTCAGAATCAGACACATGATGGGCAGCCTGAGACATTGAGACAGACAGATTGAAAGTAAACATTAGAGATCCATAAAACTAAAAAAGCCCCAAAAAGCCCCAAAAAGCCCCATGCAATTGTTCACTTTTACTGTTTGAAGGAGATGCCATTCAAACAGAAATTTCTTGAGAATCTTTTTAAATTTCAAACATTAATAATAAATTTTTTAAAGAAATTAACTATCAGAAGCTGCCTGGAAATGTTGATATTCATTTCTGCCCCGCTGCGTGCAAAACTTACTTTGGAATACTCTCCTTGCTCACTGAATGTCCTCATGGCGGAGTTGGTGTCGTCCTCAGCTATGGTCATGTGCTCCTTGGTGCCAACACTGAACCCATCAAGACTCTCAGTATCTGAAGATGTAACAGTATTATTGGCTGTGAACATTTTGCAACACGGACGGCAGCATGCCTGAGTGAGATGAACTAAATTTATTGTGTATTCTTTAATCATGACACCACCTCAGTGTTGAATTTATATTTGATATGACCATCAAACATGAAGGCCATGAGCATGAGAAACAAAAACAGCAAGATACAAATAAAAAGATAAAGAATAAAAACATAAAAAATTCTCACATCAAAACATTTCAGTATTTTACATTTTAAAATATAAATCAAAGTAAAATACTTAAAAGCACAATTGATATTGTTGAGTAAAACATAAATAATTTTTTTTTAAATGTTGGTTTGGTGTTAGAATTTTTTTTTTACAAATTTATATAAATAAAACTACTTGCTTCGTGCAATTATATGAAGATTATAACCAACCTGAAATCCAAGACAATTTAGAACAAAAGCGTTGATGATAAAAAAAATCCGCCCAAAAACCTATCCCTGTTTTTAACTTACCCAACATGCTGTTGTCATCCCTGTTGATTGATGTTCCTGTCATGCTGTCCGTGTCTGCTGCATCAAGCGCAGCTTCCTGTGCAGCTCTGATGTCAGCTTCAAGCTGCTGGATGTGTTCATCTTTCTGGTAACAAGAAATCAGACAGACTTAATCATTCCATTGAAACAACTAGACAAATGGTTGATTGTCAGGCACAGACTTGATCATTCCATTGAAACAACTAGACAAATGGTTGATTGTCAGGAACAGACTTGATCATTCCATTGAAACAACTAGACAAATGGTTGATTGTCAGACACAGACTTAATCATTCCATTGAAACAAGTATACAAATGGTTGATTGTCAGGCACAGACTTAATCATTCCATTGAAACAAGTAGACAAATGGTTGATTGTCAGACACAGACTTAATCATTCCATTGAAAATACTAGATAAATAGTTGATTCTTTAGAGAATTACTTAACTGAAGATTTTAATTGACAAAATAAGGGACTATAATCATATTTCTAATCATTATCATCAGTGTCAATAACATGGATTATTTTATTTAGATAGCAATTGCATGTACATTAAAAACCACTTTCATGAAATACAGATGTACCAAGTGACACATCAAGTAGCACTGCATATGTCAGGCAACTCAACCTGATTGCCTATTGACATATGCCTTATAATATCCCGTGTGATTGTAACACACCCCCATGTACCAAGTGACAAAAGAATTGTTATAAGTGCTACTTCCTTACCTCATTGAGTTCATCTTTCATGATCTCCATCAGTTTCCTGGCTGTGCTGGTGTAGGCGTGTTCTGGGCCGTTGTACTGGAGACTGTTGGTGTACAGCAGCTCGGCATCCTCCACAAACTGATCTTTGCTGTGGTACTTGTGGGACTGGACATTCTGAGGACAACAGATAAAACTGAGGTTTATTGACAACAGATAAAACTGAGGTTTATTGACAACAGATA
>MUZC01000020.1:451093-508170 GCA_002072015.1 Radix auricularia
ACAGATACAACTGAGGTTTATTGACAACAGATACAACTGAGGTTTATTGACAACAGATACAACTGAGGTTTATTGACAACAGATACAACTGAGGTTTATTGACAACAGATACAACTGAGGTTTATTGACAACAGATACAACTGAGGTTTATTGACAACAGATACAACTGAGGTTTATTGACAACAGATACAACTGAGGTTTATTGACAACAGATACAACTGAGGTTTATTGACAACAGATACAACTGAGGTTTATTGACAACAGATACCACAGAGGTTTATTGACAACAGATACAACTGAGGTTTATTGACAACAGATACAACTGAGGTTAATTGACAACAGATAAAACTGAGGTTTATTGACAACAGATAAAACTGAGGTTTATTGACAACAGATACAACTGAGGTTTATTGACAACAGATACACCTGAGGTTTATTGACAACAGATAAAACTGAGGTTTATTGACAACAGATAAAACTGAGGTTTATTGACAACAGATACAACTGAGGTTTATTGACAACAGATACAACTGAGGTTTATTGACAACAGATAAAACTGAGCACAATTCTAGCTAGGTATATATTTTAAGAAAGAACAATTAAAAATTATAACAATTGTTTTATCTAATGTCTAGTATGACTACTAATAGTAAAGCAACAGCTAGAGAAAGTATAAAGCTAAGAAATACATACATGACCACAAGGGCTATGTAAATGTTATTGGGAATGACTCAGTCTTATGTGTACCGTACCTTGAGTAAAGTTGCAAGGTCCATGGGACGTTTAACAACATTATAATAATCTTTGACAGTCTTCCTGTTGACTGGCTGATGAAAGGGCCATGACTAAGGAGCATACAAATAGAATTCATAAATGGCTGCATTACAATAATAATTTTATCCAAATTTAAGTTTTAGTCCCTTAAGAATTTTATTCACAATTTATTTTCTAGAATTTAAAAAACACTGTTGAATTTTAAAAGCATTATTAATCTTCATTTAAATTCTGAATAATTTTGTTTATTAATCTATTTAAAAAATCTACATCTTTAAATTTTTGGATGAACATTCAATTGTGATGCATACGGGTCAGAAAGTTATAAAATATTAAAAGGAATATGAAAAATTACAATAGTTTTAATGAAAATAAGAAACATGTTATGCATTTGAATTTGACAACTTTTAAAAGTCGCCTGTAACAGCTTATTGCACAATGTTGATACTTCCTAACAACTCACAGTCTCTAAAGCCTTCATTGAGTGGATGATCTTCTCAAAGATGTAGGACAGCGCCACCTGGTCGTTGTCATCCAGCAATGGATTAATGGCCTTCTCCAGCCTCATCAACTTCTGCTCTTTCTGAAATGGCATAAAGTAAACCAGTAGAGAGACGTCATGCTAAAAGGTCTTGTATGAGCCTGACAAGATGTCACTAAAACAACAAATCTTTTTTTTTTTTTTCCAAAAGATTTGTTGTTTTAGTGACATCTTGTCAGGCTCATGCAAACCCTAAAGATGTCACTAAACAACAAATCTTTTTTTTTTTCCAAAAAAGATTTGTTGTTTTAGTGACATCTTGTCAGGCTCATACAAACCTAAAAGGGCTTGTATGAAAACCCTAAAAGGGCATGTATGAGCCTGACAAGATGTCACTAAAACAACAAATCTTTTGGAAAAGATCTTTCATCGACTAACAAATAGACAAAAACAAACAAAACCAACCGAATGAAATTAAAACTTAGCATTGATGAAATCCAGAGCCAAAAAGAAAATAAACACAACAAATAACAGTAAAACTAATTTAAATTAAAAAGAATTTTTAACAAACTATTTAGAAATTTGGTACCAGACAAAGGAATTTCATATAGTTCAAAATATACAGAATAAAATTTTATCACCAGCCACACATGAGAAGATACTAGCCCCAGAATGTTTTTCATAATAGATATTTGATGTTTGTAAACCAAAACAAACATTGTGAAAGTTAGCATGTGTTTGGATAGTTACCATAAATCATGACAACTTTTTTCCATGTAGTAATTTATGATCTCACTACCACTACGCAAGTCTAATTTGCAAAAGCTCAATTTGTTTATGTGTTCACACATAATTCATTCCTAACTACTATCACTGAAGTTAGCTTAGAGTGAAGGTAACAAAACACGATGCAGTTTTAAAAAAGCCATGTCTCTCACCTCAGCAAACCTCTGGAAACAAAGGGTCAGCATGGACTGGGCATTTAAAGTCAACAAATGCTGGCCACCTGGAATTGAATAAAACAGGTGTTAAATTTGTAAACTTCTGCCTTACACTTGATGCACATACTTTATAAAAAGAGTCGCACAGGCATAAATTCAATTCATCTACTCACACACCTCATTTTTTAAAATTTCTTCACTTATGACATTAGTCTACAAAAATCAAAATGAAAGAAATACCAGTGGTTCAACAGATAATAAAAATCAAGTCTAAATTTGACCGAAGGTGTCTCCATTGATGCAATTAATTATAAAACACACACAAAAGTAATATAAACATTGGATAAAGCAATATAAAAATAAGATAATAAATTTATTTTAGAAAAACTATACAAATTTAAAATGAATGTGATGATAAAATTGTTCAACACCAATAACTAATGGCATCAACTGTAGTAACTCACCATTATATAACTTGCTATTCTCTATGATTTGACTGAGGTCAGTCAGAAAATCTTCTCGTGATCTGTATTTTTTCTGACGCACATTCTGCAGAGAGAAAGTAAAAATTTAACCACAAATTCAGATATTTCTACAAACTGTAACGTAAAGATATCATTTAATTGCACATGATTCTCAAAGTATTTATTTGGCTGTGTCAAAAATAAAGTGTGAGAAGCTACCCTTACCTCACGCATGGTTTGCATGTCCATTGGACGTTTGATGATACGATAATAGTCGGGGACTTCCTTCTGATTAACAGGAAACAGAAACAGCTGAATCTGAAAATGAACAATTTCAAAAACATCACAAAAGGGCCACATACATGTGAGATCAATGACCACAAAAAATATTAGAACCAATATTTAAAGAATGAATTTCAGTAATTGTTTTCAAATATTTTACTTTCATTGCCCTTAAAATGATTGTAACCCATTGTTGGTGTGAAAAATTTAGCTATTGAGTGAAATTAATAAAAATTTCTTAATTACTAATAATGCAATATTTTAAAATTTATTTCTTTTAAAAAAACAACCTTTTATGAGTTGTTTGAAAAATTGTTGAATTAGCTTAATTTTTTAAATTTTAAATCTATAACTTAAACTAAAATTAATAATAATACATATTTCCATGAACACTTACATCTGGCATACTTCTTAATTCATTCAGGATAGTCTCAAATATAGATGAGAGAGTGACAAGAGGGTCTGTACGTCTCCTGTTAGAAGACTGTTTCGGTTTCTAAAGAAATATAAAAAAGAAAAGTGCCAACAACCAAATAAATTCAGATGGAGACTTGAACATAATATACTTAACACTAACAAACTTTAAAAACCCTGTTATTTTAATATAAGAAACTCTGAGGAGTAAATTACATTTCAAAATTTGTTCATACAGGAAGTGGAGCAGAACTGCTTTTAAAAATGGTACTCTAAAAAATTATACACGGGACTCGTATTGTAATTTCATCAATTGAGCTAATCAATTGTCCTAAAAACAATTCCTCTGCAAACTGACAAGGTTTATAATTTATAAACAACAATTTTGTCAATTTGTCTAATCCATTGTCCCTAAAACAATTCTTCTGCAAACTGACAAGGTTTATAATTTATAAACAACAATTTTGTCAATTTGTCTAATCCATTGTCCAAAAAAACAATTCTTCTGCAAACTGACAAGGTTTATAATTTATAAACAACAATTTTGTCAATTTGTCTAATCCATTGTCCCTAAAACAATTCTTCTGAAAAGTAACAACCACATTCAATGCTCCAGATTGCCTTAAAACAATCTTTTGGCTGCATGGTTGTTCCCACAACATTAAAAAAGTCAGGATGCTTGCACAGGGTAATCTATCGTTCATCTGGACTTTAAGGGAGACAAACCACTGCAAGCACCTCATTGTCTGGGACCTGTCCTCCCCGTTGATGCTAAGGATTTTTCCTGAAGAATAGTCTTGCGTACTTAGTACTACAACTGTTGTGCATGGTGTTGAGAGGACAGTCAGCTTTCAGATTCTTATTTTCTCTTGAGTCATATTTTTCTCAGTGGTTTTGAAGGTGTTTTATTTTGAATTTATTTATGCTATCCGGTAGTAAAATGTTACTTCCCTTGAGTTAATGAGTTACTTACCTTGAGGTAGTCACAATGCACTATGTTGCTGACCCTTCTCTTCTTCTTGGTTTCCACTGCCTGCTTCGGAACTTTCAACACCAAAGATTTACGTCTGATACTCTCAGCACTGAATTTGGCAAATATATATATCAGTCAAGATTTTGAAGAATGAAAGACAACTGCATAATCTAACTCCATTTTTTTTCATAGCCTACATGAATTAGTCATAATTATCTAGGCTATGCGTAAGGGAATAAACTATTTTCTTTTAAAAAAAAAAGCACTATTAATTTCAGAACTAAAAAAATCCATAATAAGGCAAATAATTTAATAAATTAAAACAAAAAGTTTGGTATTAAGCTTAGTAAACACAACGGCAAAAGTACTAGCAATAGAAAGGTAACTATGAATTAATAAATAAAGGAAGAATGACCACAAGACTTGAATGTCTAGGACAGAAGAATGACCACATAACTTAAAGGTCTATGACAGAAGAATGACCACAAGACTTGAATGTCTAGGACAGAAGAATGACCACATAACTTAAAGGTCTTTGACAGAAGAATGACCACATAACTTAAAGGTCTATGACAGAAGAATGACCACAAGACTTGAATGTCTAGGACAGAAGAATGACCACATAACTTAAAGGTCTAGGACAAAAGAATGACCACAAGACTTGAATGTCTAGGACAGAAGAATGACCACATAACTTAAAGGTCTAAGACAGAAGAATGACCACATAACTTAAAGGTCTAAGACAGAAGAATGACCACATAACTTAAAGGTATAAGACAGAAGAATGACCATCAGACTTACTGCTCTAAGAGTGTCTTGGACATGATGATCTTGGTGCCCTCCACGTTGATCAGATCCTGGTCGACTGGGACGTTCTTCTCCTCCTCTTCCTCCTGCTCCTCCGTCATGGCCACCTGGAGGGAGCCGGCGCCTCCCGACCTGCTGTTGTACATGGGGCATTCCTTGTTGGTCCTCATGTGACCTATCTGCCCACAGGCTCCACACTTCATCTGAAGGGTTTGGAAAACAAAAGTTTAGTTAACAAAAGTTTAGTAACAGTTCTCCAAAGCCGACATAATCAACAATGTACTGAATAGATGTTAAGACTTCCAAAAATCAACCTACTGGTACTGAACCCAAACATAGCATCACTGTTCACCTTGTCCATATATATATCTATTCCTATATATCCCTACACCATAAATTTAAGTGAACTCAACTTACAATAAAAAATAATAGCTAAATATGTCTTAAAATCATTATCCAAACATTTGAAGACATTATGTTAAGCCAACAATTAAATAAATAATACTGTCATATTTTCTATTTTTAACAAAAAACAAGAACTATAATCCACTAGGATTGCTGCTGTCTAACAGAGTTGTTGTTCCTCACCTTGGATGCCTTTATCAGCTGCTCCTTCTCCTTTTTGGGCTTCTTCTTGGGAGGTGGGGTGGACGTCGGCTTCTCCTGGTTCCTCTTGATCCTCCTCAGCTGCTCCTGGAGCCTCCTCCTCTCTTTCCTCATCTCTTCCTTCTGTTGGTCGTCCATGGCAGCAAACTGTTTACTGCAAGAGTTACAACCACAGAGGTGAACAAACAAAACACTGAAACAATACCTGTAAGTGACACAGTAATACAGGGAGCAGATTTCATTAGTTCCACACATGTGAGGAAAAAGAAACACCACCAATAGAATTCAGATGTGGTTATATACTTTTGTACCCGCCAAGAAAACTGAAATGTCTTACATGAAGTTAGGGTCCCTGGTTTGTCTTATTCTCAGGTAGGCATCGATGACCACAGGGTTGGTGACCATTTCTGACCGCTGGTACTGTCTACCAGTGTCATCGTGGAAGGTCCTCACGATCTTCAGTTTCCTGCCTCGGTGGTGCTGAATGAGGGAGAAATAAATGTGAAGATAACACAAAGACCAATGAATTTCTCAAATACATTTTGATAAACCTTTGCATTCATGATTTCACAATTCTGTACAGTTATTGAAATATCTATAAGATAGGTATTCATCATTTTGTACTACATATTATTTATTGGCTGAGTGTTACACAATCATTTCTATTGATTGGTAGTCCTACACACATTTCTACTAGCTTAAAATAACTAATCCATTTATATTGCCAATAGTTCTTAGAAAATTTCCACTGGCTGGTTTACTTCTGTTGATATCAACAGACATTACCAGAGGATGGAGACATCTAGACCAGTGGTTCTTAATCTTGTTGATGGTACAGAGCCCCGTAAGTTTCATATTTGCCTCACTGAACCCTTCTTAATCGGAAAAATAAAATATGAATCATTCAAGTCAGGTGTGTGTGTCTTGACCTCAGTCAGACCTCTGAGACTGGCTCACAGAAACACTGGGGTTGGATCAATCCCAGGTTAAGAACCACTGACCTAGACTATTACGAACCTCACAGCCTTCAGTAACTCCCCCTTTTGCCCCAACACACACTACAACATTTCCAAAACTAAGTCTATTTAGGAGTCAAGGTGTTGGTGTCCCTTGTATTGTTGACTTCCAGATTTGTCTCTCACCATGAGCTCCTCCTCTTTACTCATGTTGGCCCCGGACTTCTTCTTGTCTTTGTTATCAAGCTCTCCCTTGAGCATCCTCTGTAGCTCCCTTCTCTCGGCCTCTTCCTTCTCTCTGGACAGCTACAAGGATAAATGAAACTTGGTCAAATAAAAAATATTGTCATGGCAAACAGGGGACATTGCACTCAAATAGGATTTCTACTCTCATCAATTCTTAAATTTAGATATATACATAGAGAGGCAGTTAAAAAAAAGGAAAACATTTGATCACAAATAGATCCCAGCCCAAATCATCTTCTACAACAGTTCAGTGAATAAGGCAGCAATTGATTCTCATGTTTATATCAGCCACCTTAACCACCTCAAGGCTGATGTGCTGTTTTCACAGATCCATTAGATAAAAAAATCTCCTGTGCCCCCTTGAGTCAAAAATCCAGTGTCAGGGACATTTCAGCTTCACATGGCACAAAACAGTGCTTGTTGCCTGACTTTGATACTGAATTTTGGACATCTATTTAATTGTCCATTGGTAGAACTTGTACTGACTAAACTAACAAATAATAAAGTAGGGATCTAGACAAACCTTTAACAGCTTGGTCCATTAAAAAGCTGCAATCACCAAATGTCAAAGAGCTTCCATGAAGAACAATATATAAACAATTTCCCCACCATTTCATAACATCGACACTCATCAGAGATGATTTTCAAAACAAAGGTTTTTGCTTTTCCCATTTTGAAACACTAACAAAACATGACATTCAAATACCTGGGTGCTGGTTTTCTTGTTTGACAGCATGCTCTCGATGTTCTTGCCCATTTCTTCAAAGTCTGAATCTTCACCTGACGTAGACTCCTCATCTGTGGATAAAGTTTCCGTGGAAGCCAAAACCCTGTGTGGATTTGGATATCACATGGATTAGTAAAAGCGTCATGACCGGAACATGTCACATGGTTATTTAACACAGTATAAGTTAGCAGAGATCAAAGACATTGAATAATCACTGGGTGCATGTAATGGTGTCATCAACTGATGGTGAGACTAACTTGTTGCCATACTCCTGATTATTGAAAAGTAATTCTTTGTTTTAGAAACTGATAAGTGATGCTTGATTAAATGGTGAATAGTCTTATTTCAGACATTGACACTTGGGAGTAGGTTTCAGCCTAAGACTTCCTTCATCAACTGATCAGAGAAAAAAACTCAAACAAACCACCTTACAATCCCATCACAATTTTAGCCAGGAGTCAAGGGAAGAAATACAAAGAGAAACTTGCCTATTCTGCAGATCAAATATTCTTTGGCACTCCTCCTTGTATCTCTCCATGTGCTCGGCAGCAGAGTAGCGGTTTCCGCGGGCAAACTTTACCCAACCTGAATACAAAGATTGTCACACGTGTTTACCAATAAGTATGAGACTTGCTAGTTGACTTATTACCAGAACAAGGTTTTTAATATCAACAAATTCATAAACTAGGTGCTAATTGTCCTCAGTCTAAGGGAAGGACCTACCAGTGGTATCTTGACCTTGCTTGGCCTGTTCAGTGGACATTGTCCTGACAACATCGATGACCTCCCATCTGGAAAGCTTCTTGATCTGATATATAAAAGGATTTGTTGTTCTCTTCTTACTGAACAAATTTAATGAGTGTATTTAAAGAACACATCTAAACTAACACGTTCAATTTACGCCAAGAGGCAGCTCAACACAATCAGTTTAAAGGCAACTTCTACATTTACACATTGTTTAGGAAATTTTATTACTATTGTGCTAATTTATTGGTCACAAGCTTAATAATAATAATAATAAGACTGTCTGACAGTTCAAACAATTAGTCCATCCATTACCAATAATTTAATTCAAAACTTGACCTCAAATTGTACACGGGCACTCACAGAAAAGCCTGGAAATATTTTCCCCTACCCAATCTTTAAGGTTTTTATCTACCTCATAACCATTCCATCAAGTCTAATCCTACCTCATAACCCATACCTCAGACCCATATCACCAAGTCCTAGTCCATCAAGTCTAATCCTACCTCATACCCATTCCATTAAGTCTAATCCTACCTCATACCCATTCCATCAAGTCTAATCCTACCTCATACCCATTCAATTAAGTCTAATCCTACCTCATACCCATTCCATCAAGTCTAATCCTACCTCATACCCATTCCATCAAGTCTAATCCTACCTCATACCCATTCCATTAAGTCTAATCCTACCTCATACCCATTCCATTAAGTCTAATCCTACCTCATACCCATTCCATCAAGTCTAATCCTACCTCATACCCATACATCAGACCTATATCACCAAGTACTTGCCCATCAAGTCTAATCCTACCTCATACCCATTCCATCATGTCAAATCCTACCTCATACCCATTCCATCAAGTCTAATCCTACCTCATACCCATTCCATCAAGTCTAATCCTACCTCATACCCATTCCATTAAGTCTAATCCTACCTCATACCCATTCCATCAAGTCTAATCCTACCTCATAACCCATTCCATCAAGTCTAACCCTACCTCATACCCATTCCATCAAGTCTAATCCTACCTCATAACCCATTCCATTAAGTCTAATCCTACCTCATAACCCATTCCATCAAGTCTAATCCTACCTCATAACCCATTCCATCAAGTCTAACCCTACCTCATACCCATTCCATCAAGTCTAATCCTACCTCATACCCATTCCATTAAGTCTAATCCTACCTCATAACCCATTCCATCAAGTCTAATCCTACCTCATACCCATTCCATTAAGTCTTATCCTACCTCATACCCATTCCATCAAGTCTAATCCTACCTCATACCCATTCCATTAAGTCTAATCCTACCTCATATTCATTCCATCAAGTCTAATCATACCCATTCCATTAAGTCTAATCCTACCTCATACCCATACCTCAGACCCATATCACCAAGTACTAGCCAATCAAGTCTAGTCCTACCTCATACCCATACCTCAGACCCATATCACAAAGTACTAGCCCATCAAGTCTAATCCTACCTCATACCCATTCCATCAAGTCTAACCCTACCTCATAACCCATTCCATCAAGTCTAATCCTACCTCATAACCCATTCCATCAAGTCTAACCCTACCTCATAACCCATTCCATCAAGTCTAACCCTACCTCATAACCCATTCCTCAGACCCATATCACCAAGTCGTAGCCCATCAAGTCTAACCCTACCTCTGACTCATGCACACCAAATTTGCGCAGCAGCTGTTTGGCATCCTGCAGGTTGAGCCTCCTGAGATCAGCATCTGTTCCTGTCACAGTCTTCTTGACAGGAGTCTCCTTGGCCTCCTCTTTGGTGGTGGGCTTGTTGGGGATCTGTAGCAATGGGAGAGACAGTTTTAAACTATGGGAGAGGGCAAGAGTTTAACATGGTGTGGCATAAGGGAAGTATTCTATCACTTTCAGCACAGGAAAAGTACCCTATAACTCTTAAGTTTAACAAAAAAGTTTAATGCCTTGATAGGCAAAAATTCAGGTTCACTATTTAAATAAAGACAGTTTACTATCCCTATGTCAGTAACAAAGACAGTATTCTATCACTATGTCTGTAACAAAGACAGTATTCTATCACTATGTCAGTAACAAAGACAGTATTCTATCCCTATGTCAGTAACAAAGACAGTATTCTATCCCTATGTCAGTAACAAAGACAGTATTCTATCCCTATGTCAGTAACAAAGACAGTATTCTATTTCTGTGACAGTATTGCCATCATTAGGCCCTGAATCAGCAATGTATCTTAGAGTGTTGAGCTACTATTTACTCACAAAGTAATAAAATAAACAAGGTAAATGTTGATAGATAAACTCAAGAGGTAGGCCAACAATACTACAGAAATGGAAGCAGTCAACAGTGGAAACAAACATGTAGGGGCAAGGGGTAGATAGGTGATTTGTAGTAGATAAAGCCTTTGGTGAGATGCTACACCAAGTGTGGAAGTCTAGGCAGAGTGTGAGGAGGTAATGTAAGTGTGAGAAGGTAATGTAAGTGTAAGGAGGTAATGTAACTGTGAGAAGGTAATGTAAGTGTAAGGAGGTAATGTAAGTGTGAGAAGGTAATGTAAGTGTGAGGAGGTAATGTAAGTGTGAGAAGGTAATGTAAGTGTGAGAAGGTAATGTAAGTGTAAGGAGGTAATGTAAGTGTGAGGAGGTAATGTAAGTGTGAGAAGGTAATGTAAGTGTGAGAAGGTAATGTAAGTGTGAGAAGGTAATGTAAGTGTGAGAAGGTAATGTAAGTGTGAGGAGATAATGTAAGTGTGAGAAGGTAATGTAAGTGTGAGAAGGTAATGTAAGTGTGAGGAGGTATGTAAATGAGAGAAGGTATGTAAATGTGAGAAGGTATGTAAATGAGAGACGGTAATGTAAGTGTGAGAAGATATGTAAAAGTGAGAAGGTATGTAAATGTGAGAAGGTAATGCAAATGTGTGAACTTTATGTAAGTGTGAGAGGATAATCCAAACAGGAAACCATCATGGGATTTGTGAACAAGGTCATCTTTTCAATTAAACATGTTCAGTTAGGTGAGTTTATAGGTCAACATTTAGTGGTGTTTATGGACCAGCATTTAGTGGTGTTTATAGACCAATATTTAGTGGTGTTTATGTACCAACATTTAGTGGTGTTTATGTACCAACATTTAGTGGTGTTTATGGACCAACAGTTAGTGGTGTTTGTCACGTCCATTTGTCCAGGTGTTAATAAAATATTACTAGCAAACCCTTTGAGACATTTCATGTGTATTATATCATTGTGTGAAATCATTTATACACCTGGCCTGTGAAATCACATATAACTGATAGAACTACACCTGGTCTGTAAAATCATTTATACTGTGGTTTTAAAGTTTTTAAATTGTATTACTTATAACTTTAATAAAAACAAATTCCTTGCTGAATGTCACACAGTGGACAATATTTGTATTGAAATCTACACTACTCTGGTAGGCAGGGAGGAAGTAAGATTTAAGAGGTCAGATTACGTCACCTGATTAACCTTTAACATTCAGGTAGTCATAACATGTTCATATCCTTTGATCCTATAAGCACAGAGTTTAAAGAGCACTTCCTGATCTCACGGCTCATAACATTACTTAATAATGGGTTAGTTGGCGTAAAGGAATTCACTGAATCTATCGGGGCATAACCGATTAACCAGTGACAAGGTGAAATATTTAATTTTAGATAAAGGCACCTTAGAAATCAATATTTACCTGCTGGGGTTCAAGTGCGGGGTGAAAAAGAAAAGGGACGGTTAGGGAGGGGGAAGAGGTGGTGGACACAAAGTGATATGATTTATTACAGGAGACAAATGAAGGTGATCCACCACCCAGCCCCCCTCCCTATACGCATTCATTGGCTCATAGAACTATCGACCTACCCCCCTCCACCCCATTTCTTCTTTAGAACTGTAGGTAACACAGGTACTGAACCACAAATAAGACTGGCCTCATTGCTAAGACAGGGCGCGTGTATCTATATTTACATTTATTAATACAGCTGACTTGACTACTTTGCTACTGCCTTTCCTGGAAAATATCGGTTTTGAGTGGTAGGGGGGGGGGGGGTAAAACAAAACTATATATTATGGGTCATAGCTTGTTTAACTGTAATGGTTACTGTGCCTTTAGGGTGATATACATTTTTTGCAACAATACTAACATCAAGTACAGCTTAAACATAAGCTAAGATTAACATTTATATCAGGCAAACTTCTGAGGTGGAAACAATAAATCAATACATTAGACTGATCACTAGATGTAAGCTTACTATCATGGACAGTGACCATCTTAGGCCTGCTTATCAAAGATAATTATCATTAGCGGTGAGTAGTAAGATTACATGACTCAAATGATTTAAACTATAAGGGTTAATTGCAAAAATATGAAATAGAGAATAAATATCTTCTGATTTTTATTATTATTATTATTATTTTTTGTTGTTGTTGGGGGGGGGGGGGGGTCTTTTTTATTCTAATTTTTCTATATACCTAAGACCATTATCTAAAGGTGACATACAATGACCATGTACAATTATTTTAGATCTATGTCAGCTGTCATGCTGTTTTGCTAATTTATGGTGCTACTGCACTAATTTAATTAAAGTCAACCTTAAACATTTTGTGAACACACATTTTGTGTTATTAATCTAGTTTTCAGCTTTATCCCCCTTACAATTAGTTAAATTGCTGCTAGCAAGGGTGCTATCAATTATTGGTTATTTTATCAAAGACGGTATCATTTATACATAATTTTATAAGGTTAATTAAAGGTTTTTAAGTAAGTTAAGTTTATCTAGGGGACTGACCATAACATATGAGTTAATCAAGGGGACTGACCATTACAGGTAAGTTAATCAATGGGGACTGACCATTACAGGTAAGTTAATCTAGGGGACTGACCATTACAGGTTAGTTAATCTAGGAGACTGACCATTACAGGTTATTTAATTAAGGGACTGACCATTACAGGTAAGTTAATCAAGGGGACTGACCATTACAGATAAGTTAATCAAGGAAACTGACCATTACAGGTAAGTTTATCTAGGGGACTGACCATCAGATCCATGTATGTCACAGCTACTGTCAATGGTGGTGTGCTTCCAGCAGATGGGTTTTTATATTTGGATCAACAAAATTAATAATTTCAGATGACATTTAACTCTGTTCCATGTCAACAATGCTGAGGACATGACATTGGCATGTACTACATGACATTGGCATGTACTACATGACATTGGCATGTGCTACATGACATTGGCATGTTCTGAGTCTTTTCAGATGACTATTCGTCTTGTTTCAGACACGCAACGCACATTGAGGAACAGATGAATGGCTGAAATTCCCACTAAAATTTCTGATGAACTAAAGATCAAACAGACACCAACTAAAGATTGGAGATCATCACCAGATGACTGCAGATCACCACCAAAAAAAAGATACAAATGTTTAGACAGTGAAATAACCCATGAGCAGTCTAGTCTAAACACCAGTCTAATCGACAGACTACTGCTTATTGAGTGCAAAACTGGCAACAAGTTTGAAGTTCAAAAGCTTCTACGTGATGGGGCCTTCCTGGAGCAGAAGGACAAATATGGAAATACACCTTTGATGATCTGTGTCATCTACAACTTCTATGACATTGCCGAATGGCTAATCAGAAGAGGTGCCATGGTGAATGCTAGGAATTCTGTCGGGGACACTCCTTTAATAGTTAGTGCTAGAAAAGGACACACAGAAATAGCCAAACTTCTCATAAAGCACAGAGCTGACATCAGTGCAATGAATTCTGCGGGATACACGTCTCTGCTAGCCAGCGTAGAAAACGGTCATACATCCATTGCAAAAGAAATCCTCAAGAGGCGGGTAGATTTCAATGCTGAAAACCCCAATACTGGAGACACACCTTTAACACTATCAATAAGCCAGTCAGGGTCATTTAACATGACCCGACTTCTACTTGAGTGCAACAGTATCAACATTGAACACAGAAATAAGAGAGGCGAAACAGCATTGATGAAAGCCATTATGGCACGTGATCTAGATACAATTTACCTTCTCCTGGCTGCCGGTGCCTGTTATGATGAACTCAGCTCAGGACATACACAGACTGCTGCTCAACTCGCCAAGACTTTTGGTCTTCAGGACGTTATTTCATACCTACAGAATGACAGGCCAAACAGCAAGACTCCGCTGCTTAAGGCATTTGAAGCCAGAGACCTTGAGTCATTCAAGCTATTGCTAGACTGCCGTTGCACCGACCTCCGAAAGCGAGACGGGCAAGACAGCTGCGTTTTAATAGATATCCTCAGCTCGATGAAACGGAAGGGCCAAAGGGTAGGCCGGACAGAAATGATAATGTTTTCAGAGCTTTTAAAAGCTGGGGCCACTGTGGAAACGCCTCCCAAGAATAAGGATTCCCCTGTGGTTGTGGCAGTAGAGTTACAGAGCAAAGAACTGTTGGAGTTTCTGTTGTTGAACAATGCCCCACCGGATGGTGTCACATACACCCAGCCCATGCCAGCCCTGATGGTAGCAGCCAGGAAAGGATGCTGTGATATGATGGAGGTGCTATTACTCAAGAGCACTGATGTAAACAGAAGACTTGATGCCCGAGGGGAAGCAAGGAATGGATATTCAGCATTGGACATGGCCATTGAAAATGGCAAAATAGACTGCATACGCCTGCTTCTAAGGCACAAGGCTGAGGTAGACATAACAAGAGCTGTGCATATTTCAGTGAGACATAACGTCTTGAGCTCCTTTCACTTTCTGTGCCAACAATTTCCTGGGGCAACCTCTCAGGTAGCAAGAGATGGAGGTAAAACTGGCTTGTTGCATGTAGCAGTAGCCCAGGGCAGCAAAGAAATGATCAAAATGTTGCTAGACCGGGAGGCAGATATTGAAAGTGTGTATCATGGCAAGACCCCACTGATGATGGCGTTGAAGCCGGAAATTGTTGAGCTCTTGATCAAACGAGGAGCAGACGTCAATACAAAAGTGGAGATGCATCCTTATGAGCAAACAGCACTGCTTAATGCAGTGGGCAGAAGATTCATTTTGGAACTCGAGAAAAACAACAAGGACATTGGTGGTGGAGATCTCCATGCACAAACATTCAGAGACCTTGGAAACATTGTAGATCTCTTCTTAAACCGTGGAGCAGACTTCCATGTCCAGAATCCTGATGGTGCTACTGCGTTCTTGGTCGCTGCGTCAGTTAAAGGTGCTCAGGGCGTACTACAGAAAATAATTGACAAGGGTGCGTACAATAAGTATCATGCCAACATTGACGGTGAATCTGCCCTACATCTGGCTGCTAGGAATGACGCATTTGAAAATGTGAAACTGCTGGTCACTTCCCGTATTGCAGACATTAATTTGAAAAGTAAAACAGGAATGACACCATTGATGGAAGCTGTCAAACATCCTAACTGTTTCATTACAGAATTTCTGGTGGCCAACGGCGCTGACGTCAACACGCAGGATGTTGATGGTAATACAGCGTTGGGCCACGCACTGAACTATGACAAACACATTGTTGATACACTGAGGATTCTGCTTCAAGCTGGAACCAACATGAGGCTCCTCAATAATGATGGATGTAGTGCAGTGGTGTTGGCAGCTAAAAATCACGATAAAAATGCACTGAAGATTCTCCTACAGCACGGAGCTGCTATAGATGAGTCTCAAAAGGCAAAAGCACTGTCAATGACATTGGGGGGGACCATAATCACATCCAGGGCAATCTCTTGTGCTGAAATATTACTGGAGAACAACACAAGCTCTTCTCAGCTCCACCCAAGCATCATCCACAAAGTTATCACCCTCAACAGTGTTGCCCTTCTCAAGAAACTCATTGCTAGTGGAGTAGGACCTGCCCATGTCGACTCATGCGAGCGTCGATTCAGGCAGTTGTTTTGGCCTGCCAGTAGATCAGTTTCCCCTTTCCAGGCAGCACTGTTAGACAACCGGCCCCAAATCGCCCGCTATCTTAAAGACCTTTGTTACTTCACACAGTCTGATACGTCATTAGCCTATAAAATACCACTGCGAGATTACTTAAAGAAATACAACTACCATGAATGTTTACAGCTCCTGGATAAGATGGCAACCCAACCAATGTCACTAAAAGTTTTGAGCATCGTTAGAATATCCACAATGTTGGGGCCGGGACCCCATCGTAATGATAAAGCTGACAAGACACCGTTACCCACTGCCTTGAAAAATATGCTCAAGTTTACAGACAGATACAATGCACAGCAGATATGAAATTATTTTCATCCAGCTAATAAACCCAAGTTCAGAGACAGCGGAAGTGTATGTCATTATTGTCATGTTCATCAAAACATCATTGTCCAACTTTTAGGGCTGGCAGTAAGTGAATCATGTTAAAGTTAAATAACCTGTATCAGGAAAGTTGACATGTTAGGATCTCTACCGAGGACCGTTTAAAAAAACTGTGATATTATTCTAGATTATTGTATGACATGCTAAATTATTTTATTTTTATTATACAGAGTGGTAATCCATTTTTTAAAAAAAAAAACAGAAAATTTCATGCACGGCTTTTTGTATCCAACTACCAATATTAAACCAGAAATAACTTTAAGAAAATGGTAATTGAAATGACTAAACATCAAAGTTAATTGAAAAATCGTGCATTTAAATAATTTAATTTAAATAATTCACTTTACAAGTGCCCAAATAAATGCTAAGCTCCTTATTTATCCCAGCATACACTTGTCTCCCGGCTTCATAAGTATGTGAAAATATTAAAAAGTCCGGTCCTCTTCAATTAAAAGATTTGATGCATCACATTTATATTGAGATTATTTCTGTCAAACAAATTTACTTGCTGTATTTTTAAATCACTTATATTAACTTGTAGAGTCAGCTTGACTGCTTGTCGCAAATACTTTGCAGGCAGACTCATGGCGACAATAACAATTATCTATAAAAATTTCAGATCTATCGAATTTACTGTAATCAAATTAATTAATTTTTAGATTCTTTCTATGTATCTCTATGGAGTATGTAAATGTTTATGCTAGTCTGTCGCACAGTGCGTATTATATTAAACACGCTGCGCGTATTATTTTAAACACGCTGTGCATATTATATTGAATATAATCAATACCTTTAGTAATGTCTCCAAAAAAAAATTGGATATTTTTTTTCATAAAGAATCTCATTTAGTGCAGTTGTAGGGTATTTTATTTTGCTTGCTAATGAACTCTAAATCACAAAAGGCAGAGAATTATTTGTTGTGATGTTAGTTCAGGATTTTTTAAAAAAGCTTAGTGAGGTAACAAACAAACAAATAGAATACACAGAACAGAAATAACTGATAAAATAGCAAATAACAAATAACCTGCACTGTTAGTGAAACATATGTGCAGGTCAAACTATTAATAGTCTACTCACCTTTATGTATGAGAATCCCTCACCACATCCTGTTGGGTCAGCCAGGCCCGTCAGCTGAAGCAGACATTTGCCTTTCATTGCTGAGATGTAAGCTCTGGTCGTGTTCCAAGGGGCAGCCCGAATCTGTTCATTGACAAAGTCAGTTTACATTTCTTTGATATGGTGACAACAGAAAATATTTTCATGTAGAAACTTAAATCAGCAAAGTTGAAGTCTAAAATATTAAAGTATTAACCTTTGAGCCTTGCCTAGCTGCTATTATTTCATTGAAAAGATATATGTCGGATGGGACTGCAATGAGGCTTGGTAGGAAAAAGAAATGGTTATTGCATAGGGTACGAGTAGGCCTGATAAGACGCCATAATGAGTTGTTTAGTGGCGTCTTGTCAGATGCACGTATTCCCTACTCAATAAATATTTTTTATGGTTAAATTAAAGGATTTTCTGACTATATTTAATTATTAAATTTATTTTCCCAAAAATATTACTTATTAAAAAAAATATGATACCACACAACAATATAGATTACTAATTACCTACCTCATCATCAATTTTAGTCTGTGTGTCTTCTTCATTTTCTTCTTCCACTGAAAACAGGGACTTTTCACCGTAGCCAGCATCCTGTAAATGAAACCACAACACAACTTGTAAGCATAGAACTGAATAAAAGTTAAGCATTCTATTCCAAAAAACTCAGCTACGAGGACAACGTGAAGCGTGCTTGTTATCATCATGCCTCCAACATACCTTGAGCCTCTGTTCCGCTGTGATGAGGCTGTACCAGGCACAGCATTGTTCAGGGGATACCATGGCCCTAATCTCTTCCTCAGTTGGAAGTCTAAAGTCTGGTTTAAGGACCCACCAGTTGGAGTCCATACCTAACAAACAAAACAACAAATAAAATTTTATATGGGCATACTCTACTTTAGAATTGAATGATCTGTCATTGTACCCGTTTAAACAAAATAAACACTCAGCAGGGTGTTATATTTAAATTATTAAGTCATGCTATATCAAGATATACCGTTACATAAAGATAAAAAGAAAGAAAAATATCAACAACAAACCATCTCCTGTGTCATTGTTTGGGGATTGTTTTTTTTCCTTTCTTTTTCTCTTTACGAAATGATTTTTATTGATTTAGTATATCTTAATAATTTAAATAAGGGCAGTTAACAATTAATTTAAATTTAATCATATAACTTTTGAAAAATTAATGGCCAAAAATTAAATTTATGATGTCATAAGTTACACTTATTAAACGTTCTTGTTGAAAAGCTAAATAACACTGGAATGTCTCCTTTATATGTTATCTTTTGAAACAACTTTGCAAAAAGACAAGTGTGTTGACATTATTTGATTAAAGTGATGAGCGGGTCTCAATATAACCAGCCGAGCTGAACAATCATTGACATGGAACTGGATAACTGGTATTCACAAAACGGTTTTGGCAAGGAATGAAATTATGGGATATCAGTGTTCTTTAAGTTTCCACTATCGAAGAGGGTTATTGGGTTCAGGAACTTTCATCTCCATTTTGTAACGTAGTAATTCATCAGAAAAGCTGTCATCATTTTCTATATCTTATTCAGATTCCATTATTGCCATTATCTTTAAACGCTTATCATTTCGTTTGATAAGTGGGCAAAGTGTTAGAGCCATGGTAGGCAAACTTTATCAACATTTTGAACATTCCCATCAGTCATTAGTTTAAAACAAAAATGTTAGTGTAGTCGTCAGAAAATTTATTATTTATCGGACGCTATTTTGAATTATAAAAAAAAAATTTTTGACTTCCAATAATTTGTAAGTGATGGGTCGATTAATTGTTAAAAATATTTTAATTGTTAACATTTTTAACGATTGAGAATTTAATAGTAAATTTCTGCCCTAACTTAAATATAATCTTAGACAATGTACTGTATGTTATTTGTACTGACGAAGGCTTTGCCTAAACATTTACTTTTGTATTAGTGAAATAAAATATAATAAACTTTATTGTTTTCATTGCACAATTTGTTGGTGTATTTTGTATTTTATTTCACAAATTTATTGCAGTTCTATTCTATATGATAAAGTAGGATGTTGCAGTAGTGGGACGTGGTGGTCGAGAGGTAGCGCTCTCGACTATCATAGCGATGGTCACGAGTTCGAATCCACACAAAGGTGAGGATCTGTTCTCGGGGCCTGAGGAGTCCCCGAGTCACCCAGCTCCGAATGGGTACCTAACTAGACAATAGTTAGGCGGCTGGGGTAATGCGTGGAACCCCTATAGCCGTGGCCTGTGACCGCTGCATCACTTGCCAACAGATCATCTCTCATGGTCTGTGGACGCAATTATCTTCTGCATAGAAGGAGCGTCTGTATATCTAAGATAAGATAAGATAAGATAAGTTATAACCAAAACTTTTCATATAAAAAAATTAATAAACTCCTTACTTTTATCAGCCCATTTAAATTATTATAAAATTGAATTTTATATGTAATTTATCCAAGCATAATCTAGTGCATAATAAGGGATAAGGTTGTGGGAGACTGAAGCCAGGTTAGTTAGAAGGTAATATATTAAACATGATACAAGAAAGCCTGAGAAATGACAACAATTTCAGCAAGCAGTTTTGTTCTGAGAATACTACAGACAAAAATATAGCAGAAATATTTTTTTTTAAAATCTGGCTAAAAATTAATTTTTGTTCAAAATTTACCTGTCCTTTTAAAGTCAGCACACAGTTTCAATCGCTTCCTGATGCTACTCTCAGAATGAGATGAGAAGGCTTTCTTAATGTCTTCCATTTTGATTCTGCGTGGCTCATCTTTGCTTTTCCAGAACAGCCGATAAATGAAGACCTGACAAAACAAAACACATAACTTAATGGGAAAACAAGTTTTTAAGAAATTTTTTTAACAGTTATATAACAGTATTATAAATTAATCATTGCGATTTAGGTTAAAGAATTAAAAGAAACTGACTCTTCAAATGTTCTTTTTTCCCACCCAAGAAAATGCAAATGCTGTGGCCTTTTAAATTATAAAATCTCTAAAACATTTTTTTAAAAAATTCTAACAATTATTTCACAAACAGATATTTTTTAAATAAGATTTAATTATCATCATATCTGCAGTATAATGTAGAGAACATTCAGTTGTGGTGCAAGCAAAATATGTCAGCAAAAATATTTGTGATGACTAATGTGTTTCAGGGGTTTAATGTGTATACTCCTTTTCTAGCCCGTTCGTTCATAAGACGACCCCCCTCTTTTTGGAAGAGAATAGTAAAGAAAGTGTGCTCACAAGCCAAACCCAAGAGTTACTGGTATTTTTTTGTTTTTTTGGTAAACAGTGGCCAAAGCATGTACATTATAATTTGTTGTTGAAAACTAAATTTCTAAAACAAATGATTAGGGTTGTTGGCGGTTAACCGGTTAATAGGTCCTCAGATTAGGACCGGTCATCTTTATTCAGGACCGGAGGACAGTGTAACAAAAATAAGAAGAAAAAACACTAGCGGTATGTAGTGAAAAAAACAACACGAGCCGTTACGCGCCTCGTGCCTCTCGCTTTCTCACAGTGAGTAAAAGCGATACCACGATCCAGCTGACAAGTAGGTTGGCATTCAAGCCTTCAGTCTCCTGGCTGTAAGCGTGCGTAAATGACGCGTTATAGCCTAGCTTCACTGAAGTTCACAACTAATAGTACTAGTTACTGCTAACGTATGATTTTTTTTAAAAATTTTAATTTGCTTAGTTGTCGAGGCATTGTAACTGTACGAGTGAGCTAACACAGTGCGCGTTTGATGTCAACAAGGGTAGAGGCCAAGGCTGTTCCTATTTATATTAATTATAGTTTCTTATAACGACAAGGAAAGCTATAAAAGCATATGACCCTGTGACCTATCGACATTTTCTGATCACCGGTTTATAGTCTGTTTCTGGCATTCAAAAAACGTATCGGCGCACGCCGCTTAGTGAAGTACATGTACCTATATTACGATAGGTATTTGAAAGATGAAGCGAAGATACCGGGCGATTAATCGGCCCACAAATTTGAGTTCGGTCTTTCAGTTTTCCTGCTAGTCAAAGGCATTTGATTACCACATTAATAGTACGGCGAGTGTGGCCGTTTGAACAGAAAAAACAGGGAGGGGAAACGTGTGTGCCGCAAAATTCAATTATTCTGTTGAGTTGACGATTGAAAAATAATATGGTATTTTAAAAAATAAATTCCATTTTATCATCATTGTTTACTCCGTAGCTTTATAATTTTAGTATTATTATTAATTTTAATACGCAATTTTACTGAGCTGACCGGCATCACACACAAGAGAGGTAAACATGACATCACAACGGACGGGGCGAGGCGTTGGTTTTTTAAACTAATGAAAGATACCTCACTAACTTTAACAAACGATTGAACCGTTCCTCTTATTTAGACCGGTGAACTACGAGTCCTCAAATAAAATATGTAAAAAGACAATTAACCATCAATGTTTAATTAATTCTTTGGAATTTTTTTTTTTTAAAATGCGTTGAATTGAGGGCAATGCGGAAAGAGCTGAACGCAAGCAGGGGAAGCGGGCTTTGGTGCCATCAGACTATGCCAGGCGACAACATTCTCTTGCTAGTTCTCAAAACATAAGGGATATAAGGACGAGCGGTTAACCAATTAACCGGTCTTTTTTTTTTAACGGTTAGCCGGTCCTCAAAAACGAGCGGTCTTGACAACCTCACAAATTATTAAAACATTCACAAAAATAAATGAAATGAATAAATAAGGTAAGTGCAGATGTTCAACAATATTTTATAGCTTCTGGTTGAGCAGTCAAATCTTGTAGAATGTAGTAAAAAAACTTGATGATCTACAATAACAACATCGATATTCAATGTTTATTCAGAAATCACCTATAACCCACTCGTAAGCCAACCCCCCCCCCCTTTTATCCTAGATTTTGTTTTTAAAAAAGTCGTCTTCAGAACGAGTATAGCTAAGGAGCTATGTAGCTATGGAGTGCCCTAAATATCACAGTACATCAGCCTATGGCCCATGATATCACTGCGTCAGTAAAGCTATTTAACCTCTAGCACTCACTTGCAGAAAATCTCGAACAAAATTGTTGGCTCGCTTAGAGTTGGGGCCAGGAACCTCCATTAGTGGCCCCTCTTGCCCCACAGTGTAGATGGTTTCCACATCACGGATGTAGTATCTGTTTTCAAATAATGTCAAGATTAAAATTATAATTTTCAACTGAACATCATGTCAGAAACATATCAACCTCTAATTGTGGGACATCAATATAAGATTTATACAAAATTCCTTAAAATTATATAAAGATACTTTTTTTTCTCCATCTTATAATAATAAGAATAGATTTAGTTAGAACAGCTGGTAGCCCATACCCATGTCTTGTACGAATAACCAGGAAGTCGGTTGAAGGCAGCTGGTGCTCGTATATAGGTGAGCGGAACATGTTGTTCTCCAGAGCCTGCAGACAATTGCCAGGCTTAAGGGCACCAATGAACGGAGAGGTGTGAGCGTAGGCTAGCTCGCCATACTTGTAAGACGGTGGGTTCGTGTCTTTTCCTGGTTTCTGAAAAAATGGGAATTAGTAGTTCAGATGCAGAGAAAGAGAAATGACAGTTAAAATATTCAATTTATTCTCACTGTTTCAAAGAAAAGCTTAAATAATATAGAGGCCATTTTAAGCACAAGGTGAACATATCAACTAAACAAGACATCTCCTGCCCTAACAAAACTTATAATAATATAATTAACAACAAAAAAAATAACCTCACATATTCACATGATTTGGCTCTATATCTTAAAATGTATAAATTTATTTCAAATTCAGGGGCCATTTGGGCATATGCCCTTAGGCTAGTTAACAAAAATTAATAACTTTTTCTTTACGTTTTAAGCCTATAACTTTCATTTAGTAGATAAATTAAATTGGTTGTTTGAGGATTGAAATCACTTCAATTGAAGCGAAAATAATTTATATATAATTATTGTATATTAATATAGATAATTATTAGGGCTGCGGAAATTATCGATTAATTTCTCGATTAATTGGTTTAAAAAATTTATCGATTAAAATTATTTTAATCTATAAAATAGCTTTTAAAATTAAGGAAAATGTTTTAAATGTTGTCATCAGTGTAAACTTTAAAATAAGCTTTTTTATAAGGAAAATTATATAAAAAATTAAAATTGTTTTTATTTAATAAACAACAACAAAATTTTTAATTCATTGACATTATATTGAACTACTTATATTTAACTCTTAAAGTCGCAAAGCGTCGTAATGCGTCTCTTCCCGCTATCCCTAAAGCGTCGTAATGCGTCCCTAGATACAAATCTCGTTAGAAATGAGATCTCGGAAAGTAAAAACTCTTCAATGCTTGAAAAGCGATGTATTTGACTTCCGGCAATGGCGCCGTTGCCGGCACTAATGTTATCGCTCGATTGGCGATGTTTTTCTGTAGTTTTAACGGGGTTTTTTTCGAAGATACGTTTTCGTTATACTTTATTACTAAAATAATAGTACTAAACTACAGGTAAATATTGTTTCAAACTCAGTACGGTCTTTTGGATGCGTAAAATAACCATTCTTAGCTTTAAAAATGAAGTCAGTATGACAATAATATTATAAATGGATTTTACACAAATTTTTTAATTTCATAACCGGTTGATCGAAATACGGGAAATCCTTACGGGACTCAGGCGGAAGTTTTCCAAAAACCTTATAGCACTTTAAGAGTTAAATTAAAACATGACAATGGCCTGTTTTTGTTACTTCCCTTAAAAATTTTCAGTTTAATGACGTCATACATCTTATTTATAGCTTTAATCAAAATTATCTATTAAATATTCAGTAATTTTCCAAAAGTTAATGATTAATTTTAAATTAATCGATAGCAGCCCTAATAAGTATATTATATTATAAAAAAATAATAAATTCATATTCAAACATTAAGAATAAAAGGAGAAAACCTATTAACTCTTAATGTGCCAAAGCACGATAATCCGGGGTTTACCGTATTTTACCAAAGTGCGATAATGCGCGACTCGATAGATCTCTCTTTAGAAACAAAATTACAGAAAATAAAAACTCTTATGTGCGTGAAAAACAATTTTTTGACTTCCGGCAATGGCGGCTGTTTCCCTCGCTAGTGTTATGGCTCGATTCGCGAAGTTTTTAAGGTTTTTTTTCGAAGATGCGATTTCGCTATAATTTATTCTAAAGTAATGGTACTAAACTACAGGTAAAAATAGTTTTAAACTCAAAATGGTCTTTTGGATACATAAAATAACCATTCTTATCCTAAAAGATGACGTCAGTATGACAATAATAAAATATATGGATTTTACGCAATTTTTAAAATTTCATAACCGGTTGATCGTAATTCAGGAAATTCTTACGGCACTGAGGCGGAAGTTTTTCCGAAAACCTTATAGCACATTAAGAATTTAGGCTGTTATTGATTAACTGGTCCAAATTACATTGTCCAGTCCTGTTTAATCACAACTTCAATTAATCTGTATCAGCAGTACACCTGAAGTTCATTTTTATATGTCAAATCTTTAAAGCAAACATTAAATTTCAAGTTCACTGTAATCCCTGGCGAGGTGGCATTGAAAAATAATATATACATATTATATAAAAATCCCTCATTACCACTTTTCAATTTTCTCCTGGGTTTAACTGAAATGTTTTCCGAGTGCCGGTTAGATAAGAGAGCTTTTGATATCAGAAAGACAATGTGGGGAAAGACCCTCTGCACATCATTGAAGGTTCTGATAGTTTACATAAAATATACATCACTACCGCTAACCCGTGGTTAACCGGCCCTTTTTGAAAACTTTTAACTGCTCCTAAAAAAAATCGTCCAGCCTTAACAGCCTTAGAACCGGTAATAATACTGAAATATTTTAATTACCCTTTTATAATAGTTCTTGATCTTTGAAGCCATGCCAACTTGCATCATTAAGGGAGGGAATTCCTCAGAGTACTCTGCTAGAATTAGCTCCCCATCCATGCCAGTTAGATCTTGTGGAGTTCTCATGAAGAAAATCTCACCTCCTCCAAATGCCTGCCTTTCTTGGTCTCGAATCTGTAGAGGATAATTTTACGAGCATCAGTCAAATTTCTCTTTATGTTAAGGAACCCATCAGATATAATAATTAGCGAAAATAATGATTGCGCATTATTCTCAGTATAGTTCATTATTAGAATTTAATTTATCTTAACTTTTTTTTATCCTAGGTTAACCTCCTTATATCCCCACCCTCATGGGTTCCCAAGGAAAATTTCTCTATGTCTCAGACCAATATCTTCATCTGGTATATTATGGATATTTAACACATAGACCAAAATAGTTGGTTATCCAGTTAAAAGAGATGAAACTTATTCTGTGGATTCAAAATTGTATGCCATATAAAAAATGGATGATGCATTTGCTTCTAGCAAGTTGAAACCAGAGAACCAACCTGATATCAGAGGATCAACCTGATAGAGGATCAACCTGATATCAGAGGATCAACCTGATATCACAGGAACAACCTTATATCAGAGGATCAGCCTGATATCAGAGGATCAACCTGATACCAGAGGATCAACCTGATATCACAGGATCAACCTGATATCAGACGATCAACCTGATATCAGAGGATCAACCTGATATCAGAGGATCAACCTGATAGAGGATCAACCTACCAGAGGATCAACCTGATACCAGAGGATCAACCTGATATCAGAGGATCAGCCTGATATCAGAGGATCAGCCTGATATCACAGGAACAACCTCATATCACAGGAACAACCTCATATCACAGGAACAACCTCATATCACAGGAACAACCTTATATCAGAGGATCAGCCTGATATCAGAGGATCAGCCTGATACCAGAGGATCAACCTGATACCAGAGGATCAACCTGATACCAGAGGATCAACCTGATAGAGGATCAACCTGATATCAGAGGATAAACTTGATATTGATAATGCCTAGTTATATCAACAAGATTTATGAAGCGTCATTCTCAACTTTTAATTCAACAATTTCAATTAAGTTTATCCCCATTTCCCAAGCACTGAGTTAACAAATGGATAAACACATTTTATTCTTGTTTAAAGATTACCTTGGCTTTTCTCTTGATGACTTTGTTCAAACTCTGGACAGGATGTGGTCCGAACGAGGCCAGCGCTCCATGAGAGTACTTCTTCAGGGGAGGCCGGTGGTACTGTCTCAGTTTGTTGGGGCCCAAGTGGGTGGGAAAGAAAGGCTGCCTCAGCTCGGCTGCTGGCGTTGAGTGCTGAACAAAGAGAGATGGAGAAATAATCATATCACTGATTTTTTTACTGAACAATATTTACAAATAATAATAATAAATCGAGGGATTATATAGCGATGTACAACAGTGAGGAACTGGGATCACAAAGCTTTACATGAACATTAAAACATACCTATAAGTAGTAATGTATTCAATAAATATTCATATCCTAACAACCGCATAAATGACAATACAGTACACAGGAGCTACGTTTATCAATGGAAGAAATGTTAAATTAACTGTCTCATTTTTTATGGGGGATATCTGTCCTTGTTCATTGGGTGGTCAAAGTGGTGAGATAAAAAGACCAAAAAAGATAACAATCTTATCAACAAATTCAAGAGTGAGGGAGGAGGACCTACAGAATAAAGCAAACTTTAAAAACTACCTGTATGACAGAGCTGCCAATGTTCGGTCGCAGAGCGTTATCCATTTGTTTAGGACTGTAGTACTCATCATTAGACAAGTTAAACAAATCTTTGGCATTCACTGCATTGGGAACCTGGGGGATAGAAGAAATGTGCCATTAATTTTTTTAGCATGATAAGTTGAATGGTTTTCTTGTCTGATTTTTATTATCATATTAAAGTTATCATTTGAAATGTTCTGTAATTGAAAAAAAAAAAAGGTTGTAGACAAGAATGTTGTTCTTTACCGAACCATATAAAGGATTTGTGAAGAAATTTTGTTCTAAAATTTATAGAAAGACGTTCTAAAACATTTATTAAACACATCACAGAATAGTGAGTAAATATTGACATTCCCTGAAATGAATAACTCAGGATAAGTAAAATAAAAATACATGTCTAAGCCTAGCACACCCTTTTGCCTCTGTGAAAATAAACCATAAATGACTACAGACCAACAAGGAAGTTACTACATGCTTTTTATTATTTTCACAAAAATATGAATTTTAGACTAAAGTTCATTTGCTTATAATGACAGTTTAACTCTCTGTGTATCTCACCTCTTCTTTTTCATCATTTCCGTCTTTTAGGATTCCAGCCTTGCCAAGTAAAATTTTACTCTTCCTCAGGCTTTCCTACATAGACAAATAAAAGATAGAATCACTTTCAAAACATTTCAAATGTTTAAGATGTACTACCCATATTATGGATCACATATTTCATAAAAATATGTCAAAATAATTATAGTTCAAATATTTGTTTTACATTTTACACAGTGCAGGTTAGTTAAGCATTTTGAAATGCATTAAAAATAGTTCATGCCTTAAAGTTAGATAAGTATTCAAACAAGAAATGTAGTGTTTTGACAAGAGAGATACACTTTGAGAAGAAATTGTGTATTTAAAACAGAAAGGTGTATTGATAGAAATAAATAAAAGAGCTATTTAAAAAAAAGGTGGCACTGCTAATAGAAATTGAACCAGACGAAAACCTTTTCCTTCTTTGTGCCTGTTCCTTGTTCCACCTGTTGATTGGGGTCAACATCATCAGGGATCTCCAAGATGATGTTTTCATCATTTGGATCTAGAGTGAGAACCTTTGGACTTGGTATGGAATCCATGTTCTGTAGAAAATTATGCAAAGAACAAATATAGTAATGACTGAAGTTTCACACCGTACTGAGTAAGTTAAACAGCAAAATAAAACTGTATGTTAACAGTACTGAACTTGTCTTCTCTAGAGCTATCTCTTTATATAAGCCACCCCCTACTGATGGTGTAGTCCAAATCTGAAAGCAACATGACATGTCTCTGTACTTTTTATTATTACTTTTTTAAACAATAATCATGTGTGTATATATCTTCTATTAAATGAAAATTTCACAAACCTCAGATATAAATATATCACCTTGAATTTAAAAAAACAACAACAAACAATAAGGTAAAACAAAAGCAGTTGATGAAGTCAGAATTCACCTGAGCATCCCATATGATATCATCTTCCCAATTCTTGTAAATGAGAGCCTCATTCTCCACTGGAAATATGGAGAACCACTCAGAGTCCCTGCCTTGGTCAGCATCTAATGATGAAAGTTTAAAGACTTCACACAGACTTTTGACAAAATTATCTCCCATTAAATTTTTTTTATCAATAAAAAATGGGCCAAGGTCAAAGGAAATTATGTTTTAATTGATATTCATTTTCTTTTTGTGTCATATTGATCAAAGTCTCATTCATTGATCAAATTTTGACCTCTTGATCAAAATTTTACAGTTTGCTCAATTACCCCCTGATCTGCAGCATGAAGATGATCCAACAGCTTCTAACAGTACCAACAAAATATCTCCATTACTCATAAAACCAACATTCTAACACAAGCCTTTGAAAAAGGAGTCAAATTTCGGAATTCTTACACTGCCATGAGAGCACACTGCATGATTTCATGGGCCATACAAGTCTTTAAGAAAGAAAAAAAAAGGGGGGCTCTAAGCAAGTCCAACACCCTAGTTTGGGGCTTCACAAGGAACCCAAATATGAGTAAGGACAGAGACAGGGCTTATATTTTCATAGCAAAGTTTACCTGGTTTAGCTATCATAGACTTGGATCTCTGCAGCAGACCTGACTGAGACCGAGCTGAAACAGATAACAAGGTTAATGAATAACAAATATTTATTTATTTACAAACGTTCCTCCTAACAACTGAGATAAGCACTGTTAATAATCAGTTTAAATTTATTGCAAGTTTAAGCTAGAAACATCTAGCAATCAGCAAAGAATTTTAAATAATAAATTGAATTACACATAGAAGTGGGTGGGTGGATGAAAATCTTTGAAAGACTCGTGTAGCATTGAACTGTAAGCTTTATACAAAAATCTATTTTAAAATTTCATTACAGAACTTTATATCAATCACTTTCATATTTATTCCTACATGCATTTGAAAAATGAAACCATACTTTTATAATAATTGACTTTCTTCTGTAAATGTGTTGTTTTTTTAAAATTAAAATATTAAATGAACCTTAGAATGTGCAAATCAACTTGTAATTTCAAATAAAACGGGACTGAAGGAAAAAAAATTACATTGCCAAGAGATTCAACAAAGAAAAACAACTGCAATGTCCAAATTAATGTCTAACTTACACTGAGCAAATGTCTAAATTAATGTCTAACTTACACTGTGCAAATGTCCTATTGTTAGTGCTGGGCACCCAGCCGGCAAACTCTGCGTTCTTCTTGTGTTCTTCCAGGACCTTCTGTTTTGACTTCTCTCCATCCCAAATAATTTTGTCCTCCCACCTCTGCTGTGTGACCATCAGGTAGCGGTCATAGTCCAGGTCCTTGTCCAGCTTGGCCGCCTCTTCCTCCTCAGCCTTCCTGGCCTCTTCCTAAACAAATATTTTATAAATTGTCATAAGACCAGGGTTTTTTGATCCAGGTTCAAACAGAAGCCGATTTGCATAATTTAGTGTGGAAAAAATAACTAATGTCATTTACAGCTGATGGGGGGAGGGAGTGGAAAAAAAGTAAATGAAAATACATTTAAAATAAATAAGTGGATAAATATTAGTTTTAAACAAAAAGAATAGGTTAATCTCAATTAGATAATTAAAAGCTATACAAACAATTTCTTTAATAGTAGAATAAATTTTAAGCTTTAAAAATAGGCAACAAGCAATTTAATAAAGTTTTGACTAATGCCTTCATTAGTAAAATTTTTGTTTTTTAAATTTCAAATTCATTAAATATTATCCACTTGACCAGGGAAAAAGTTTTGAAGTGAAGAAAAGTAAAAAGGTAAGCTGAACTGCCTAGCACAAACAAAACAAAGAGGAATGGAAATAAACATGTTAGAAATTACAAAATAAAAAAAATCAAATAATAAAAAAAAAAACTACAGCTCTAAATTATGTTAATCAAAAGAACATAATGATTGAAAATTCAGACAAAAATATTCACAAATGTTACAGCATGGACTACAAAATGTTTTTAAAACACTTACTGATTTGAGCTTAAAATCATAATGGAAGTTGCGCCCAGTGTCATCTACACCAAGATAGTCGTACCAATACTGTGCCGGTCCATAGCGCCATGGGGCTATCTCCATGTCCTGGTCACTCTCTTTGTGGCCAGGCTGGCCTCTTGATGTTAATCGGTCCATAGGTCTTTTCAATAATTCCTGGTCAAATATTTGTGTGAATCACTCAATTTTTAAAATATTTGAAACATGTTATTTTTCATTGCATATTCAATTTTATGACCCACTTTAGACCATCTAGAACTTCAATATTTCAAGGACATCCACAAGACAGAATAATCAATGAGATACTTAAGATAATTAAGAATTTTTTTAAAGACCAATTTTATTGGCCTTCACCTTGTGGTGAGTGCTTTAGAATTGTTTTAAAACTGGAGCAAACTAGAATATCTGTTTTTAAAGTCAAAGTAAAATGTACCTCATCATCATCTGCCAGCTCCTCTTTTTTTGGTATCCTCCCAAAGTTCAACTTTATCTCCAGCTCTTCCTCCTCATCATCTGCCTCATTCCCCTTCTCATTACACTCATCTATCTTCCCACTGAGCCCAAACTTTCTCTCCTCTTCCTCCTTCTCCACCTTGACGGCTGCCTCAGGTTTGTTGTTCTCCTTCTCCGCACCCTCTGCTTTACTCTTCTCTGCATCTTCTTTGGCCTCTTTCTTTTTGGGATCAGACTTTGTTCCTGGTTTTTTGTTGTCATCTTCATCTTTCTTCTTTCGTTTCTTCCTCCAGACATGCGGGACATGGGCTGGCTTGAAGAGCCTGGAGAATCTCAATACCTTTTAAAAAAGGTCATGGAAAACAAAAATTGATAGTTACAGTTGTTGTTTTTAAAAATTCAAAGTGTTATCTCATAAAGAGCCATGTATATAATTCTAATTAAATCCATAGCAGGCACAAACACTGCTTATTATCAGGTGCCACAGCCTTAGTCAATAATCATTATTCTGGTCTGACTTTACAAAGAAACATGGTTTAATGAAAAAGTTAGTTTAGAAAAAACAACAAATATAAATATTAAAATTGGCTTTGGGGATTTTTATTAAAAAACCAACTGATTGGAGGGTTTTAAAGCAACCACTCACCTGTCCATGTCTGAATTCAGGAAAGAGTGAGGTCACATCAACATTGGCCAGCTCTGGTGGCATCATGTCAGCTAGTGGGGTGTTCAACTTTTTGCTGGGGCTGAGTGATGAGGGGGACGTTTGATCATCTGTGTAAAGGTGAGAGAAACATTGAAAACTACATTTTATTTTTGATATATTTATAAGATAAGGATACAATTTTTACAAGCAATGGCCAAAAGATGCTTGGAATAATTTTACTAGCTCTTTATAATTAATATAATTGATGGCATTAGTCAAAATGCAGGTGAGAACAGTAAATGATGCACAGAATATGATTTTATTGTGAATCAAAGCCACAGCTTGTGCAGCAAAATGCAATGCAACAAAAATACACATATTTTTTGTATATAAAAAAACAAAGTTTTCATAATTATAATTTTTTTTTTCATGGCAAGATTTTAAATATTTATTGTTTTTATTACTTTTTGAAACTTACTTTACTGGAATTCAAAAATGATAACTGTTTATTTTTAAGTGATAAACATTTATAAAAATTAAAATTATTATGACTAAACATATTTTGCTTTATCAATTTTACATAAAAAATTATCCGGTTTAAAATTCAATGAGTGTTAAATTATATAAATAAATTTTTAACTGAAGTTACATTTACGTTTTTGAAAGTGATTCTTTATCTATATATATCCTTTGGTCCATTCTTGTAAAAATGTATATTTGTTTGAATAAAATAAAAAAAAAAAAACAATACATTACAAAACAATTGATTTACTGTGACGCAAATAATTATAAATAAAAATGTGTTTATGATACTAAATTTAGAATAATTCAATGAAATTGATCAAACCAGAAGAAATTAATTGATAAAAAGTTTGTATTAAATTTTTTTTATTTTATATGAGCCATTAAAATATTTTTAAAATGAATAAAGTTAATTTTTCAGTCTTTTTGTTTTTGTTTTTATTTTCATGTTTGATTTTTATAAATCCTTCCATCTAAAATCTCAATTTGATCAATAATAATATATTATTAAAGGCAATATTTTCCCTTTAGTCCAAAGAAACATTTTTTATTTTCTTTCAAAATAAAAAGTGATTTTCTGATTTAATTATAAATAATTATTAACTCTTAAAGTAACTTTTTAACAACTTTGTATCTCAAATTGAAATCAGGGATTAAAATTTTAAAAAATAATTAAATTCCATTGCTTTATATTTTAACCTGCAAACAAACAAACAAAATTATGAAGTTTTAGAGTAGGTTTAAGTTATAAAAAAAACAAAGCAGTTAAAAACTGTGTTAGTTGTTACACAAAGAAAAATATATAATTTAGAGCTTGTAAGCACACAAAAATGTTAATACAATCTGACCGAAGGACAGCCCTTATAAACCAGATAATAACAATAAATTATGTAAAAATATTTTAGTATTTTAGCCCCAATAAACTCATTACAGTAGAAGTCCGATAATGCGGCAGGATTGGGACCGGCTTGGTGCCGGACTACCGAAAACTCCCGTCCATCGGGCGGTGCCCCATCTTTTTAATGTAGGCTTTGCCGTACAAGATGAGCTTTGATTTTTTAGCTACATACATACATAAATCCTATGTATAAGAACAATTAGGTTAATAATTAAACTACAAATACAGTATGCAAATACAACAAAGTTTATTTTTTATTTCATATAAAGTATGGTCACTGAACAGTTAGAACGAAACTCACTTTGCTTATAAATAGTTTCAAAAGTTACGTACGTCATTACAGATGTACTGTATTAAAGTAGAGAGTACTGAGACACAGTTTACTGCGATGTGAAAGGACACAAAACAACAACGCACACAAAAAAATGGCAAAGATACTTGGTCATTGATAAACTGTGCTGCACTGCACCTGTATTTGTTGTGACAGCTGAGACTAGCAGGCCACTAATTGTTTCCGAACGATACCAAACTCTTCCGGATGATCCCAAACTACCACGAAAACTTGCTTAAAGAAACTCTTTTGGAGAAAACCAAAATTTTAAAAATTTTCTTCTGAAGCATTGCCGGACTATCGAGCATTCCAGACTGTTGGATGCCGGAGTAATGGACTTCTACTGTATTAAAATTATGCCAAAGTTATCCATGACTGATTTCAAATAAAATCTGTGACATGTCAGCTTTAGGACAGATTTATTTTGAATTTCATTTTAAAAATAATGCTTTTAATAAAAACACTAAACACAATCCTAGTTGAATTAAAAGAATTAAAAATTAAAAGTATTTTTAGCAAAACTACTATTGCTATTGCTTAAAAATGACTAGGTATTTTAAAACGTTTTTTAAAAAAAACACATAATGTTTATGTGCCTTACCAGTAGACATTTTAACTACTGATGTGAGTGGACCTGAAGCTGAAATTAAAAAAAAAAGTGATGAACATATCTGTTTCCACTGTTCACAAGATTGTGTTAAGCTACAAACAGTGGTGGATTCAATACGCCTTGGTCCTTGCAATCCTGCAATTTTTATCTTCCAAAATATGTATGTATTGAAGAAATAATTAATTTAAAGTGATATCTTACACAGAACTAGACATTTTCAAAGACATTATCTGGTATTGTGGATCCACTACAGTCTGCAAATATTTATTTCTCTATTCCAGCTTTTTTTTTTTATATCATAAGTTAGTAAAACATCCAACATGTGGAAGAAAGGAGCTTTTTACAAAAAAGTCTACAGTATTATTTTAGATATATTATATTTACACACATCGTAAATCGAATAAATGTTTACATCTTCAAGCTCTACAACATATATTCATTTTAAATAAATCATTGAACATATTGCTTTGCTCAGAATTGATAAAACATTCAAAGCAACAATTAAAAAATCATAGCCAAAATTGAAAAAAAAAAAAAAAAGCAATTAGGATAGAGGCTTGCATGCTTACATATTAGAATGCAGATCTGATGCTATAAGAACATGTAAGTACACTGAATATCTGAAATAAGTTGAAACTAAGGTTGTTAACAATTAATCGGTCCTCAGATCAGGACCAGTCTCATGTATCAGGACCAATTAACAGTAACTTCATTTTGTCGGTTTTAGCTTATTTCCCAGAGTTAATTTTTTGTCGTAATATAGCAGAATACCAGAGCTAATATGTGAGCGACAGTGACATTTTCTTAATATTCCGGTGTTTAAATAATATGCATGTTATCACTATTAGTTTTAGTTTGCCTACAGCTATGGAATGTTTTTTTTTTAATTTTAATTTTCTTAGTTGTCAAGGCACTAATGTACAAGAGCTAATACACAGTGCATGTATTATGTCAGCAACGGTCAAGGCTGCCACTGTTACTATTTATATTACAAGAGTAATTTGATAGACAAAGCAAAGATACCAGGCGATTAATATGTCCTCAAGTTCAAGTTCCGTCTTTTAGTACAGTTTCCTGCAAGTCAAAGGTATTTGACGTAAGACTACCACATTGATATCAAAACTGATATTTTCTTTAAAAAAATTTATTTGGTATGCATTGGAAGGGGAGTACAGCTAGGGTAGCTCAAACCCTAGTGTAGCTGGGACAGGAAGGATAGAGGGAACGACATGTGCACCGTAAAATTCAATAATTCTGGTGAATTGACGATTGAAAAATAATATGGTATTTTAAATGATTCCATCTTATTATAACTGTTTACTCAGTAAGCTTAATAATTTTATTATTATTATTTTTTAATTCACGAGTTGACTGGCATCACACACAAGAGAGGTAATGATGACGTCCCCAACGGACGAGGTGAGGCATGGGTTTTAACAAACTAAGGAAAAATACATTGCTAACTTTAACGAATAGTTTAACTGGTCGTCTTATTAATATGGTTACTCACGAGTTCCTTTAAAAATTATATGTATCAAATTTAATTTTTAAACCAGAGTTAAAAATTGACTATAAATCATCACTTTATGCTTAATTGTTTGGTTGATTTTAAAAATAAATTTGCGGAATTGAGGGTATCGCGAAAAAGAGCTGAATGTAAGCAGGGGTCGCGGGCTTTGGTATCACCATCATACGACGCAAGGCCAAAATTTAAAAATTTTAAGTTTTGTGATGGGCCCCTATTTTGTAGCATTTTTAAAACATGCACAAGGAGTTTTCAAGAAAAATAATTCTAGAAAACTAATTATAATAAATGTAATCCCATTGGGATCCTAATTACTCCATATATTTCTATGTTAATCTAATTTTCTCTCAAACACAGCAGCGGTTGGTTTAAGGTGTGTCAATTTAAAGAAAAAAGTTATAACGAGCTTTTTAACATTAATGGGCTTAAAGGGAATTGTAATTGAAATACTTGAAAATAAATATTTATGGAATGAGAATTGAAACTAATGTTAATATTTATTGATAGAAATCTGACAAGTGTAAAAACAATAGATTGTGTTTTTGAAATGATAAAATGCTAAGATTTGGAATGTCTGCCAACAATCTATCTATACCAGCAACATCTAAATGTATCATTGTCTAAGTGAAAATAACAAATGGACCTTTTTAGCCCTTCATATTATCTGTGAATGAATTTACTGTAACATATATATAATATAGCATGACTGAAGAATAAGCTGATATCAGATCAAGACACTAAACACAATTCACAATGTAGAAAAACATAAATCAGGAGTAATAATTAGACAACATGCTAAAAGTTTCCTCAGAAGAATACATAGTTCAATGCACAGTTAGATAAACACATTATATTGAAGCAAACAATGAGGTGGAGGTGTTAAAATTTACCAAAAACTACTAGTTTTGAACCACAATAAAATAATAAAGGCATATCAATATTCATTAAAAGCAAAACTGAAATAAAACAGACATGTTCAGGATAAAAAGAGACACTCTTTACTGAAATTAATCAGACATGTTCAGATTTTTTAAAAAAAAGAACCTTTTTAATGAAATTAAACAAACATGTTCGGATGATAAAAAATAACCTCTTTGAGGCTGAAATTCCTATCAGAAATGTCATGTAAATAATTGTTTTTCTGTAAATAAATGGGAAGCTTAAACAATGAGCTACATATTTTACCTTTACAACACAATGCCTATGTCGTAAAACAAAGCAATAATTTTCAGTAAACATATTTGTACATACCAGAACTATTCCCACTATCCGAGGTGACAACACTGATTTGTTGAGTAGGGCAAGGCAGCCATGATGGGGGAGGCATCAGTTTTCTGTCATCATCTTGGCTTTCTTGAGAGTCTGACACGTCAAGCATTACACCATGATATTAGAAGCAAAGTGGATTCAAATACATCAGCCATATAAATTAGCTAAATATAAATATATGACGTAAACAGCTCAAATATTTTGAATTCTTAATGTCATTCATATTCATAGTATTAGATATAAATAGAAATATTTTCAGACCACACATCACCGCTTTTTTTTAAAACTCCATTTTTAATTAATGAAAATTGTGATTTACTAAAAGTATTTTAAATTTATAAAACCTTAATTTATTACTTCCTTTTCCTGATGTTAAATATTTAATTTAACATGTACCTTTTGACTCATGATCTGATTTGTCAAATTGGCTTTCATTGTCATCTTCATCTGCAGCTTCTGTGATGTCAGAAAAGTCTACAGCAGTCGGAGATTTATTGCCATAATCTGCAATTGGATTTATAAGCATTACATTAATTAACTATGTGACTTCAGTATTCACTCTGTCTAAAGATTTGGCTTACATTTTCTGTTAGTAGAATTAACATTTAAGTTAGTCACAATAAATTTGTAACCTAAACTTATGAGGAAGAAAAACAGAACCTTCGTCAAGAGTATTATGCCCTACTTCTCCATTGGCATCACAAGCAATCTCTTGTACCATAGCTCCGATGCCCAACTGAGAGAGAGAGCCAAGTTGCCGTTTTGAATCCTAAATGTGAAACAAAAGAATATGTTTTTTTAATTAGAACCTTATTGAAGCAATATTAAATAGTGAAAATGCAAGTCATTTATATATATATATGTGTGTGTGTGTTTTAGAAAGAAGAAAAAATGACATCAACATAATATTTTGTAAATAAGCAAGCAATTAACTAGTTCACGTTGATTGATAAAAACATGAAATGTATCAACCAAAATGATAAATTATGAAGAATTAAATATTTTGAGAAAAAAATTAAAGCATGGAAAAAATAAAAATTGTGAACTAATGAATAATTAAATTAAAAAAGGAAATTAGTGTTGAATAAGTAGGCAAATAAAGATTCATGAGGAGGATAAAAAAATTATTTTTTTAATCTCAACACTTTCAAAAATCTTTTACGATCAACATTCATTAAAATTATGCCTTTTTTGTCAAATTTAAATGTATAGCTTACTATTAGTGCTATAAAAAAGGGTAGACTGATGAAAGTCATTAATATGTTATGTTAATTTAAGTGAAAATAAATAAATCACAACCATTCAAAAGATCATTAGGATTAAGGACTTCAATAATATAAGTTTCTGATGATTTGATCTTTAGGCCTTATTGCTAATAGAGGAAATTCTAAGTCTCACCTCATCCAGAAAGTCTTCTTCCAGTTTTCCCTTTTCATCAATATTTCCGAATAGGAATCCTGTGAGTGATGACATTGTTGACATAGAGGAATTTTGATCCATCTCACTATATTCCTCATGTGTGTTATGTCCTCCTCTCACAGTGGTGCACTCATCATTTCTGTCATGATCCATCTCATGGTCCATTTCTCTTTCATCATCACTATCCATTTTGAACTTTGAAGGCCAATAAATTGTGATTATCCAATATGTTTAGTTTTTATTTATAAGGGCCCATCCTTAACTGCATCAGCCAAATACTTTTACTAGTTCAAAATATTAGAAAAACTTAGCAGAAGTAAGCCATGTTTTTAAGAGTATTCGATTTGGAGTCATTAGTAATCATTTAATTGAAATAAAATAACTTGTGATGTTTGGCTAGATTTAAAAAAAATAATTATATCTTATAGTCAACACCGTTTTTAACACATAGTTAACATGGACTATAACTATAGACCTATAGGTAAATAGGACTAAATGTTCCATTAGGTCCACTTTTAATTATATCAAATTCATATACTAAGTTTAAGAGTAGACCTAATGGTTTAATAACAGAAAAACAACTGAGACTAAGTTAAGAAAGTCAAAGACTTTATTTAAATGAATTTCAAACAAGTCACAAACTAGACTAGTGACTGCTTAGTTTGAATTTTGAATTTTATTTCTTTGTTTTAATTCATTTTATGGGCTTTAATTGAAATTAACTCAATAGTGTTATTACATGGATTATATAGTTTATAGTAGGTTCACAAGTTAATATTAATTATTGTTGTTTTTAGACTATAGGCCTTTATCTCGTACTTATACTACTTATACTGTTTAACTTGTAAGAGTAGATGCCTTATGAAAATGAATAGTTTAAACCAAACCTAAATTATAGTTTATTTAACTATAATTAGGGGTTTGTTTAGAATTACTGTATTACTACTACTATTGCAACTATAGGATAATTACTTAATTTTAAATTTCTAATTCAGAAGTAGCGGTGAAAAGTATTATAAAAAACATTTAGTATTATTTCCAAAGCACAAAGTCCTTAATTAAAACTGTCTTCATTTTTTTTAAATATCGCTATTTATCGCTACTTATTGAGCTTCCATTTAGCAAATCACTAATAAATTTCCTACGCGATTTGCGCTACGGTGGCAAAGCGAAAACGAGCAAGCCTACAAATTCACAGGCTTATTGCATCACTCGCTATGTCCGCAGTTTCGTATTCGATAATTTGTATCTAATAATTATATGGGGAGGTGTTCCCCCTCCCACGTTTCTTTTTTTTTATTTTGGGGATGGAATTCTCTCCACAAACCCCTCCCATTTTTATTTTATTATTTATTAATAATTATAAGCGGAGGCATTCCCCCTCCCCCCATTTAAAAAAAAAGTTTTTGGCCAAGGAGACAACCGAGAAAATACAATAGTAAAGGGAGGTAACTGCAAACCGTAGAATCCTGGAGGTGATCAACTTTCAGGATGCCATCTTTGATCCATACAACGATAATTAGCCAGATTTAACAGGTTATTCAAACAAGAGTATGATGGGTATGTATCAAAGTTATGCATGGACATAATAAGACGACACAGATAAAGTTGATCAACTAATGAGTTTTGGCAAAAAGCCTTGGATTACAGCGCAACTAAGTTTTCATTTTAATTAATTAGTTTAATTTGGTTTTTGGTCTATTTGTTCGTTGATGAAGGCTTTTTCCTGAAACATTTGTTGACATGTGACATTTTTATGTAACGTCTGGTCAGGCCCTTATCGCCTTATGATTATTATGAATGACTATGATTAATAATGAACATTACTAAAAATGTTATAACTTTACAACCCTTTTAAGTTTAAGCCTTTTACTTTTTACTTTTAGATAAAAGTAAAGACCTTAAATTTTCAGGATAGTTTCATTAAGGATTTATCTATGAGAATAAATAATTGTTAGGTAACTTATCGTTGTACGGATCAGGCCGAAATAGGTTTTTTCCGGCAGCCTTCTTTGGTTGCTATGCAAGTCACAAAGATGGCGGGCGGATCGAAAGTCCCAACTGAGAGGAAAATGCTGAAAATGAAATGGGCCGGGCAATGAAAGAAATTCACGAAAAATACACGTTATAAATATATCTCGAGTTATATCCTTCAGAAATATCACAAGTAAAACACTTAAATCAGTTTCTTCCAATTAGCAAATCACTAATAAATTTCCTATGCGATGTTTGCGCTATGGTGGCAAATCCGAAAAAGAGCGAGCCTTCAAATTCGCGTGCTTATTGATTATTGCATCACTCGCTATGTCCGCAGTTTCGTATTCGATGATTCGTATCTAATAATTAAAAGGGGAGGTGTTTCCTCCCCCTTTCTTTCTTTATATTGTGGGGAGGTTACTCCCAAACCCCACCCCGTTGTTATTATATTATTTATTTCAAATTTTATTTAAGGGGAGGCGTTCCCCCACCCCTTAGACCCCTCCCTCGGTGAGAGAGACAACTGAGGAAATACAACAATAAAGGGAGGTAACTACAACATAGCAACCGTACAGTCCTGGAAGCAACCAACTTTCTGGCCGCCACCTTGGATCTGTACAACGATAATTAGCCAATTGTTTAAAAATCTTGCACAGACTGTTGTCTTTGTAGTTGTCCACATCGTGTAACAATTTATGGTAAATTATCGTTGTACGGATCAGGGTGAAATAAGGTCTTTTCCGGCAGCCATCTTTGGTTGCTATGCAAGTCACAAAGATGGCGGGCGGATCGAAAGCCCCAAATGAGGGGAAAATGCTGAAAATGAAATGGGCCGGGCAATGGAAGAAAATCACGAAAAATACACCTTTAAATAATTCTCGAGTTATATCCATCCGAAATATCACTAGAAAAACACTTAAATCAGCTTCTTCCATTTAGAAAATCACAAATAAATTTCCAATGCGATGTTTGCGCTACGGTGGCAAATCGGAAAAAGAGCAAGCCTTCAAATTCGTGCACTTATTGATTATTGCATCACTCGCTATGTCCGCGGTTTCGTATTCGATGATTCGTATCTAATAATTAATAATTATAAGGGGAGGCATTCCCCCTCCCCCGTTTCTTTTTTTTATTTTGGGGAGGCCCTCCCCAAACCCCACCCCGTTGTTATTTTATTATTTATTTCAAATTTTAAGGCAATAAGGGGAGGCGTTCCCCCTCCCCTTAGACCCCACCCCCGGTGAGGGAGACAACCGAGGAAATAGAACAACAAAGGGAGGTAACTACAACATAGCAACCGTACAGTCCTGGACGCGACGAACTTTCCGGCCGCCATCTTGGATCTGTACAACGATAATTAGCCCAATTTATTAGTAGGCAACCGTAAAAGTATAATATTAATATAATGTATTTAAAGTATTGGCTGAAACGGATTACTCCGACCCCAGCGTCGCGTCTCTTCCGGTTGCTATGCACAGGAGTTGCTTCCCTTGAATTTTGTTGTTTTCTTACTTATTTATTACCTCCCCTTGCGGTAAAATGTAAATAATATGTCTATTGTCATAATTGCATTTGTATTCTTGCGCGCAGAGTATAAATGAGTATAATCTAAGAACTATTTCTTGTGCTCATTTAGAAAGAAAGGAGTGCTGCTATTTAACTGGCGGGATTTTGTCCATTAGTAAGTAGCCATTTTTTAGCCATTTTTTGTTAGAATTTTCCGAATATTGAGGTCCCAGCCATCATTCAGAACCTCATCTCGAGGGTCCCAGCAATCATTCAGAACCTCATCTCAAGGGTCCCAGCAATCATTCAGAACCTCATCTCGACGGTCCCAGCAATCATTCAGAACCTCATCTCGACGGTCCCAGCAATCATTCAGAACCTCATCTCGACGGTCCAAGACAGTTCTTAGGTTAGGTTTAGTTATCAATTTCAGAAAATTGAAGATTTCAATTTTAGGGTTTGGGTTAGGTATAGCTATACAATTTTAATAGTGGCAGCAGTGATCTAATGCGTGAATTTCTAAAAGGATTTAAAAAGTGTGTTGTGATTCCGATGCCTGATCGGTGAGTACCCATTATTTTGCTTTTAAGTAATAAAACGCTAAAAAATACTCCTTAAAATATTAGAATGTCCCCCCAATCCTTCGGCCATCTTGTTGCTATGGCACGGCACCGCCGGAAAAGTAATGCGAGCCCCGTGAATTTATTTTTTTTTAATTTGCCGGTAGCTAAAAATACTGCGCAATTTTAGAATCCCTGATTCCCCTACCCCTCTGATTTCACGGGGCTCGCACTACTTTTCCAAAGGTCACGGCGGTCACGTGCCTTAGCAACAAGATGGCCGCCGATATTGGCGGTGGGGTCGGCTATCTCCGCTTTTACCAAAGTATTTATTTACTATTTATTCATTGGCATTGGCCATCGCCATCATCATGAATCAATGATCATCATGTAATTTGTTATGGGCCCATCATATTATGATTATGTGATAATAACTTGTCATGTCACATAATCCGATAGTTTTAAAACTGTAACGAAATAACATTAAGGGGTCGTAAACTTTGTTGTAGTTTTTAAAACATGTTGAGTAGTTAGTTTTACACCGAACACATATATCACCCGGCATATCTTAGACGTCTCGGAACATTTTCTTTACAGTAAACAACTAAGAGGTTATGACTCCGTACACTTCCGGGTGAGCAAATCTATAGAAACCTGTCATTTAGCCGAAAACGTATAATTTTTAATTTATTTCATTTTTATAAAAATTATTTATTTAAAGATAATTTAAATAAGACATAATTATGCATTCATAATTTTTACAAGTCAAATAATTTTACATTTAAACAAAGTTTTTCTAGTCATAATAACAAGAATTTAAAGACATATGTGTATTTTAGTTAAAGAACCGTACCCATAGACTTTCTTTCTCTACTAATATAACGTTTTACGGTGTGTCTTTTTTAATACCAGCCGAATGCTGAAGAAATATAGGCCTTAGAATTACGTTATTGAAAATTAAAAAAAAACAACAACAACTAGATAAGACATACGTAGGCTACGCTGCGGACTTGCTCATAGACAGTTCAAAGAAATTGGGGGGAGGGGGGAGAACACAAACGGCAGCGCTAAGAAATTAGAAAACGCGAGTGAACGTTGTGCGTGTATGTGTGTGTGTGGGGGGGTGGGGTGCGCCAACGCATTGTTGGTCTCAAGACATGCGCACTGTGGTTGTTGTCACCTGTCTCCCTCCCCCACTTGCACCACCCTCGCTTGCCAACCATAACTTGTCATTGGTCGACCCTGACGAGGGTCATTCGTCATACTTATTTTCTGATTCCTAGCGTCTTGTGCTTGTCCTAATTTCTGGTGAATGGGGAATTATTTATTGTATATAGATTTATGAATAGAAACGCACAGCCAATGGACGCATTCTGTCAGGCTAAGATACAGATCGTTTACGCTTTAGCACGAGAAATATTGCAAGTGATGGCGTAACTTGCCTCAGTTGAAATTACACATTCTTTGCTGCAACCATAAAGTATGAAAATACAAGATATACATGCGATGTGTATGATTAAAGGCAAGTAGGCTACATGTGCAAACGTTTGGGCGTGTAATTCTATCAATACAAGTAATGAGCACTCTGGCCCCAAGACCACGCAGTTCGTACTAGTTACACACGTTAGTTTACTATCTATTCCGCATAACCATTAAAAATAATTTTTAAAAAATAATGTAAAACAACAACAACAAAACTTGAGACTCGAGTATAGTTTTTCCAGTCGAAAATATGAAGGAGGTTACTAATGCAAATCTATGGAAAAAAAATAATTTCGACTTGGCACTTTCCCAAATGCAGATCATTTGCGAATCGTTTTTAAATCTTCACCACCACCTTTTTGTGCATTCAGAGTTGATAACTTGAACGTATTTTCAAGCGGTGACCCGTCAAAACGACCCATGAGAAAACGGCCCCTGTCAAAACGGTGAAACTTTTCAAGCATACTCCCCCACACACGCAGATAACCCACCCACACATATACCCCACAGAATTTTTAGTTACTGTTAAAAGTGTGGCATAAGCCGCCCACGCTTATACTTATACCCCGCACTATCCCACCATCAGATACGTAATATCAAACGATTGCAAGTGGATTGTGTAAAAACTTGCCAGAAGTTATACAGAATCTAATTTTATATTAGTGTATTTCAATTAATAGTGCGATTGAATGATGCATTATTCAGAATTCTTAAAAAAATAATAATTCAGATACCCCGCAGGAGGGGGTTGGGGGTGTTAGTAAAATCTGGTATAATCCGCGGGGAATATGATGAAAATACGGTAACTCTCCTGCATTTCCTTTCAGCCTTAAAATTTAAAAAGACTTAACAATTTCACATATTTAATCGACAGGAGAGCAAAGGTATCGGTCGTCACCTCCCCTCCATCCTTTGATAACACTGCTGTATGAGCCCATAGATAGTGATCCTTGCATTAGTTACAATACTTACAATGGGAAAGATAGTGAAATTAATTCAAAGACAACCCACATTTTTCTCAGCTTCATTCTCAGATTCTCAGTCTCAGGGTAAAAACTCTAAATTTTTGAAAAAACACTGCACACTACCAGGATGAGCTTTTAAAAATGAAGTTATAGTTTTAGCCTAAATACTACCTTCTATATATATATATAAATCAAAGTGTGTGGGTGTGTGCTTGTCCTTTATAGTTTATAGCTGAATAAACCACTCATTCGATCGTCATTAATTTTTGAGACTGTTTAGTACCCTCCCGGAATGGTAACTGGCTACTTTGTTTTCTCCATTTAACACTTAAGGGACGCCGGGGGCCAATAATGCCATTTCTTTCCTAATATGAGCTATATAAAAATAATTTAAGCGCTAACTACTTGCTATATTGATGGATCTTAACCAAATTTTGCAATTATATTCTTGATAGCCAATATTAAAATACCACAGTGCACTAAACTCCTAATGGCAAATCCTTCGGGGCGGGGGGCCCAAAGTATCTGTTTTCGTAAACATTTAAGATTTTATTCCCCAATTCAATTATTAAATATCTTGACAAATAATGATAAATGTATCTATTATTATCCATCTTAAAATAAACATGTGTTTTGAGCTTTATTTGTTGCCCTGAATGGGTTCCTGGGGCCCTTAATGTCGTTTTTTTTTTTTTGTTGCTTATATGAGCTTTGTAAAAATTAGTTAATGCCTTAGCTACTGAGTAAATGAATGGATCTTAAACAAACTTTGTATTAAAAACTCTGTAGCCAATATTAAAATAATTAAGGGCTATGAACTTCTAATGTCCATTTCATCGGGGCCGGGGGCCCCAAATGTCTTTTTCGTAAATTTTGAAGATATTTTCCCCATTCACTTTTTTAACGATCTCGATAAATATCTCCATGATAAAACTGAATTAAAATTAACAGATTTTTAAAATTGACATCTTGCACCGAATGTGGCCGGGGCCCCTAAATATGTTTATCCTTCTATATCTCTATCTATATAAATGTGTGTGTGTATGTCCTTTATAGCTGACTAAACCATGTATCCGATCGTCATGAAACTTTTGGAGACTGTTCAGTACGTTCCCGGGATCATAACTGGTAACTTTTTTTTCTTAATTAAACAAACATAGGACGCAGGTGGCCCATAAGGTCATTTTTTGCCTAAATGAGCTATATAAAAATTATTTTAAGCGCTACCTACTTAGTAAATTGATAGATCTTAACCAAACTTTGTATACAAAAACTTGATAGCTAATATTAAAATACTATAGGGCCCTGAATTCTTACTGACCATTCCTTCAGGACCGGGGGCCCCATATGTCTTTTTTTTTGGGGGGGGGGGGTAATTTTTAAGATATTTTCCCCATTCAATTTTTAACGATCTTTACAAATAAAGACAAATATATCCATTATTTTTCAAATTGAAATGAACATGATTTTTCAAATTTACATCTTGCACTGAAAGGGGCCCATCATGTCATTTTTTGCTTAAATAAGTTTATGCATTAGGTTTTGTGTAAAAGAATGGATCTTAAACAAAAATTATTAACAAAATCTTGGTAGTCCATATTAAAATTCTATAGGGAACTGAACTGTTAATGTTAATTCCTTCTGGGCCGGGAGCCCCGAATGTCTGTTTTTGGTAAATGCTTTTAAGATATTTTCCCCATTCATTTTTTTTTAGCTGAGTACAATGGCAATTTAAAAAAAAATAAATTCTCACTCATTTTAGAGCCCGGCCCCATAATATCGTTTTTTTTCTTTTTTTAAGCTTTTAAATTATTAATTTATTTATCTGTTTGCTATGAAACTTTGACTTTTTTTTTCACACTTCCGTGTACGTTTCTGGCATAATTGATTTTAAAACATATCACTCATTGGTTTCTTAAATTTATTCATTTTTACTTAGATCGTTGCAACACACGATGGGTCTGCTAGTAAATTATAAAATGCTATATATTTATTTACAGTAGTAGGCATAAAGTATGAAAAAGCAAGATATACAAGCGTCTAAATATTTTCTTGTGAGTTGAGTGGTGTCTAGGTAAAAAATGTTTTAGTTAACAAGTGGTTCACTTACTTAATATCATGATCTCAATCGAATTTTCATTTAAAAGATTAAGAAAATATTGCTTTAACTTTACTTTAAAAATAATTTAAATTTAAAAAAAAAAAAAAAGAAATCTTTTTGATTTTTATGCATTTCTAAAAACCAGAAATCTTAACAATGGGAAATTCCACTAAAAAGAATTACAATTAGATCCATAGCATATAATTCGTGAATAGGTTTAAAAAAATGAATGGACAGTAACTTCATAAGTATTTATAAACTGAAGCTGAAGGGAGGGAGAAAGAAATATGGGGGGGGGGGGGGGGACGTGAGATGGAGGTACAGAGGGGGATGAGAGAGTGGGGAAGGAATGCGATACATATGGGATGAGTATATAGAGAGATATCGAGGGAAACAGAGATGGAGGTAGATAAAATTAAATGGAAACTCGACACTCAATTCGTTTTATGCCTTGGCCCCATCATAGCATTTAACTTTAAACCAATTATTTTTGCTTGTGCGTTGTTAGGGGAAACAGTGTACATATCTGTATAGCCTGTGTCGTTACTTCTATTTAGGCATTGCTTGCCTCTGATAATATAAAATGTATTTTTAAAAAACCCAACAAACTTTAGAAATATTGTGTTAAAACACTAAACGCACCAAATTCCCCTTAATTTCTTATCTCCATTCAGTTACGATCATAGCGAATGCAAATGAGACTGCACTTTCACTTTCGGTTTTATATACATGTAGCCTAAACATAAATTATTTATTAAATATGGTTCGTAATGACTTATGACTCCATCAATGACATTTTTATTTTTAAAATTGCTTGTTATACCTTTTTAAATCTTACAAAAAATTTTAAAAATAATAATAATGATAAATTAAAAAATAATAACAACAATCATGTTTTTTTAAAGAAAAGAATTGGAATTCCCGATTTTATTTAATAAAAATTGCTAACACACCTCGTAAGGTGGACATGTTGGGCACACGGATGTTAAAAGCAGGTCTATTTATTCACAAAAAGAACATCTGAAAAGGAAAAATGTGTAAGTACATTTTAGTTTGTGACTGAGAAATACTGAGAATGTATGTTTTTGTTCAGGTAGTAAATGCCATTTTTTCCATATTGTTTTTACAACTACGGACACTAAATATGTATGATTTGATTTGAATATTTAAAACAAATCCATGATGTAAGAGCTAAAAGTAGTATGTGCTCGTATTAAATCATTTTTCATTACTATTACCGAGTGGTGACGCTATCCGTATTTCGAGATATGTTAAATTTTATTGATAGTTTTTTTTTCAATTTTAAATTGATTTTGGTGGATCTTTTTTCAAGCTACATTAAATAAGGTGATACATCTACAATTTGAGTATAGTCGTACTTCGGGAATTCAGGATGGAGTGGAATAAAGTCCATATTTTTGCATTATTTCCCAGTGCAGCTTGGTCGGGATGTGTGGGTGGTTGAAGGGGGGGGGGTGGTGGATGTTGGAACGGTGTCTAAGAACGTCATTATTACTCAAGCCTGTGGACCTTGGTATAGGAATGTTATTTTATGACAAAAGTAGAAAAAAATATTGAAAATATACGTATTTCCACAAATGTACTAAAAGGTATATAGGCCGACAATACAGTTACATCAATAATACAATAAATATGATTTCTCTTTACATGGTTATAAAACTAAAAATCACTTAAGACTAAGAAATTTTGACAAAACTTGCAAGCCCAAGTGAATATAGATAAATTAAGAATAGACTGTAAGGCTTTGACAATATGAAAGAAAATGTCTTTGGCTTTGGTTAATATAAATAATAAATAAAAACAGATTACAAGTAAAACTACACGTAATTAGTTGTGACGTTATGTCAATTCGTGTGAGTCATCAAAATAAGGCTGGGGATGGAGATGGTAACGAGGCTGGAGATGGATATGGTAACGAGGCTGGGGATGGATATGGTAACGAGGCTGGGGATGGAGGTGGTAACAAGGCTGTGGATGGAGGTGGTAACGAGGCTGGGGATGGAGGTGGTAACAAGGCTGGGGATGGAGATGGTAACAAGGCTTGGGATTGAGATGGTGACGAGGCTTGGGATAGAGATGGTAACAATGCTTGGGATAGAGATGGTAACAAGGCTTGGGATAGAGATGGTGACGAGGCTGGGGATGGAGATAGTAACGAGGCTGGGGATGGAGGTGGTAACGAGGCTGGGGATGGAGATGGTAACGATGCTGGGGATGGGGGTGGTAACGAGGCTGGGGATTGAGATGGTGACGAGGCTTGGGATAGAGATGGTAACAAGGCTGGGGATGGAGATGGTAACGAGGCTGGGGATGGAGGTGGTACGAGGCTGGGGATGGAGGTGGTAACAAGGCTTGGGATTGAGATGGTGACGAGGCTTGGGATAGAGATGGTAACAAGGCTGGGGATGGAGATGGTAACGAGGCTGGGGATGGAGATGGTAACGAGGCTGGGGATGGAAATGGTAACGAGGCTGGGGATGGAGATGGTAACGAGGCTGGGGATGGAGGTGGTAACGAGACTGGGCATGGAGGTGGTAACGAGGCTGGGGATGGAGGTGGTAACGAGGATGGGGATGGAGGTGGTAACGAGGCTGGGGATAGAGGTGGTAACGAGGCTTGGGATGGAGATGGTGAGGAGGCGAATTCCTTTGACAAAATTTTCTCTATATTAACCACCAATACTGATAGACACTGTTGCAACACAATCCTTTTTTGTGATCTAGGCTTTCTGATCGTGTGGCATCTTGACCTTATGTCTGAAAGATCTACTGATCTTGTGGTCCCTTGATCTTATGTCTCCCAGATCTACTGATCTTGTGGTCCCTTGATCTTATGTCTCCCAGATCTACTGATCTTGTGTCTCTGGTTGGTGTCTCGTCTATGTGAGGGTGTCTCTGGTTGGTGTCTTGTCTTTTTGAGGGTGTCTCTGTTTGGTGTCTTGTCTTTTTGAGGGTGTCTCTGTTTGGTGTCTTGTCTTTATGAGGGTGTCACTGGTTGGTGTCTTTTCTATGTGTGGGTGTCACTGGTTGGTGTCTTGTCTTTTTAGGGTTCTCTGTTTGGTGTCTTGTCTTTATGAGGGTGTCACTGGTTGGTGTCTTGTGCTTTAGAGGATTCTCTGGTTAGTGTCATGTCTATGTGAGGGTGTCTCTGGTTGGTGTCTTGTCTTTGTGAGGGTGTCTCTGGTTGATGTCTTGTCTATGTGAAGGTGTCTCTGGTTGGTGTCTTGTCTATGTGAGGGTGTCTCTGGTTGGTGTCTTGTCTATGTGAGGGTGTCTCTGGTTGGTGTTCTTTGTTGGTGAGGGCGTCTCTGGTTGTTGTCTTGTCTATGTGAGGTTGTCTCTGGTTGGTGTCTTGTCTATGTGAGGGTGTCTCTGGTTGGTGTCTTGTCTATGTGAGGGTGTCTCTGGTTGGTGTCTTGTCTGTCTATGTGAGGGTGTCTCTGGTTGGTGTCTTGTCTATGTGAGGGTGTCTCTGGTTGGTGTCTTGTCTATGTGAGAGTGTCACTGGTTGGTGTTAGCCCCACCAGTCCTTCTGCAGCTTTATTTGCCACAACTCATGATTGGCTAAATGAAAGTTCTAAACACGAGAGCTCTGAAATAATAATAAAATTTTAAGAATTTTTATTCTTATTTAAGTGTTCACTTAATTTATTCTAAAATATTAAAAAAATAAGTCAATGAAATGTTTTATACGGGATGGTGTAAATTGATGCAGGTTAAAGAAGTTTATCTAATAATCATTTGGCTGTTATTATTTAACTGACAATGATATTATTATTTAAGAAATATTTTTTAAAGCACATATTCCTTTTTCAGGTGCTGCAGTACGATTGCCAAAATTCGGTCGTATAAACAGCTCCAACTTACGCCATTAATGACAAAACTCTACGACTACGAGTGTCAATAACATCAACCTAAAAAGGGAAATATTTTTTCAGAAGACAACTGGTATTGATAATCTGAAAATGATTACTATCATTTTTAATGTGAAACTTTATCATGAAATAGTTTGCTTTAAAAAATATATATTATTTTTTTTTTTAAATAGATCTAATGCGAATGCAAAATTTTGAAAAGAAACCAAACTTATTTGAAAAGATATAAAATGAATCAACCACAATGACGACACCGATTGTCCAGTCCGTACAGCGTACCTCAACTAACAACAATGACCAACGCCTCATTTGGACGCTAACTCATCCTAATTCCACAGCCATTGTTGAACTACTGAATGCTCTTTCCCAGTCCCGGCGTGGATTGTTTTCTCAAAAAGCCCTGGATGTAGGTTTGATAGCAGCTTGTAAATTGAAAAATACCTCGATCGTTTGTGGCCTGCTTCGTCATGGCGCCAACCTGGAAACCAGAGATGACTGGGGAATGACTCCACTTTTGTTAAGTGCTCAGTGCTCCATGACCGAATTGGCCAAGATCCTGCTACAGCGAGGCGCTGATGTGAACGCCAAAAATTTTTATGGGGAGACTGCTTTAATTTTGTCCACTTATCCATCTGGTTCTTCAGAGATGACAAAACTCCTCTTAGAATATCCAAAAGTAGATTTAAGGCATAAAAATAACAATGGCTACACAGCATTAATGAGCGCTCTAGAGGCACTAAATTTCAATGTCGTAAAACTGTTGATAAATGCCGAAGACTTTGATACAATTGATTGCCTTCAAGTAAGTCTGGTTAACAATGACGGGGAAAGTGCGGAGGACATAGCTCACAGGCTCGGAGTGGCAGATCTTATAAAACTCATGAGGGATGAAAAGCGTACAGGTGTGACGGCACTAAACCAAGCTGCGATGAATCGAGATGTTAAGTCTTTGCAGTTCTTAACAAGTTACAACTTTGATGAGCAAAACAACGGGCTTTGCTGTACGCTTACTGGCTTCATCAACTCAATCAAAGGCAACGTTCAAGATGTTGAGTATGAAGTTGTACGAATTCTGTGTGAAAATATGGATGGAAAACAAGAGAAGGTAAATGATAAAGAAGCGGTTATCGAACTTGCTTTGGGTTTAGCGGACTTGAAATTGATTCAAATTCTTTGTAGCAACGGGTTCGTTGGCTCACACAAATCGTTATCGACTGCTGCCGCTATAGGGCGACATGATATTCTGTGTTTGCTGCTCAACACCGGCGCTGTGGTTAACACACATGATAATCAAAGACACATTCAGTACAATGGTTCACCTTTAGATCATGCTTTACGGAACAGTCAGTTTCATTGTGCCCGAGAACTTCTTAAACGTGGTGCGAAAATTGATGCTAAGATTGCCGTCTCGGAAGCTGTGAGCGGTAAAAACATCAGAGCTCTCCAGTATTTATTTCACCTGTTCCCATCGGATAGCAAATCAGCGATCACTCAGACGAACGTTTTGCACGAGGCTGTAGAGCAGAGTGACTCACAGAGTGTGAAACTACTACTGGAGCATGGGGCTGATATCAATCAGACAGCCAGTGGTAAAACACCACTAATGCACGCCATGGATGTCGAAATGATCGAATTGTTAATTCAACGTGGAGCGGATGTGAACCTTGAGACAAGCCAAAAGGGCACCCCTCTCATTCACGCACTGTCTCAGGATTTCCAGTGGAACATTAGAAAAAGGACAAGAATTGAAAATTCAGAGGAAAATGAAAATTTTGATACTAATGAAAAGTTTATGAGAATCATTTTAAAGCTCTTAGAGCACGATGCAAAGTTAAATGGTGTTTATCAGTATGGTAGGTCACCTCTCTCCTGTGCGATAGAAGCAGATCACCCATTAAGTCTTATAAAGGTGTTAGTTGATGCCGGAGCTGACGTCAATGATTCGTTTCCGCTTCATAGGGCATCGTCGAACAACAACATTGAAACCGTTCTTTTTCTAATTAAGTGTAGGGCAAATGTTAATGAAAGAGACGAAGACGGTGAAACCCCTGTATTTAAAACAAGCAATCATGAAATTATTGAATGTCTTATACAGAATCGTGCTGAAGTAAATGTGGAGAATGCAGAAGGCAACACTCCGCTCATTCTCATAATCGAACAATTTGATGAAGGAGAAGAAGAAGTAGAAAAGGTTATAGACATCTTAATAAAAGCTGGATGTGACGTGAATCATCGGAATAAAAAGGGATTATCGGCATTAATGATAGCAGCAAAATATCGACATGGCAGGTTCATGGAAACTTTACTCAAGGCAGGAGCAGACTTGAACGTTTGTACGAAAGGTAGAAAGCCAACATCTACGCTGGGCATTTTACTGAAGACAAATGGGAGGGTGACTTTTCAAACTGTGAAATGTATCCAACTACTATTATCACACGTTGTCAGTGTGCAAAAACTAAATCCTTGCATTATCCACGTCCTGGTATCAGCTGGATGTTTATCCCTGGCCACAAAACTTATTTCTTCAGGTATAGGACCGCTGGAGGTCCCGCTACAAAAAAGCATCAGAGGCTGGTACAAGTCAGAGGCCTACATATCCCCGCTAGGGGTCGCATTACTTCTGAGCAACGTTAGGCTGGCTCGATACTTCTTTGATATAAGATATCTTACAAAATCTGATCTCACGATGCTTAGACGAAACAAAACATTAGGCAGGTACCTTTCATTTGAGTGCTTTCAATTCACACAGGATGCTTCCAGACAACCACTGTCCTTAGAAACGTTGAGTTTCATTGCCGTTTCTTCGGCGATTGGTTCATCCCCAGGAAGACAATCCCGTATTGAAGAGACAAATCTGCCTGCCATCCTCCAAGCAGCATTGCTGTACAAAGACATTCCTCTAATGGGCGAAGACCAACAGGAACCATCGAATTTCTATCTCAATCGATCGTTCTTGAAAAAATATGAAGTTAAAGACACCGATTCTAGTGACGAGAGTGTGAACAACTCATACGATGATTTCACCAGTGACAGTGACGATTAAATCTTGTTAAAGTGACGAGAGTGTGAACAACTCATAAGATGATTTCACCAGCGACAGTGACGATTAAATCTTGTTATAGTGATGAGTGTGTTTACACTTCAAAGGGTGATTTAATTTAACTTGCTATAGTGACTTTTAATATCGAAATATTTAATTTTAAATAATTTCTTGCGCAATAATTAGGACCCCAAAGGAACTTTAACCAATTATGAATAATTTTTTTTAGTCCCATAACCTCTTTTTGAATCATTACACATTTTTAAAGATACAATTACCTTTTTTAAAACAGATATGATTTCACTCAAAGTTAACATGGCTTATAGTTATAGCATTAAAATAATGATGTGTCAAGATTCATTAACAAAATCTTTAATAGTCGTCTTTTTAACAATAGTGTTATTTATATTTCGTTGATCAATTCAAAAAATAGAATATTAATTGACGGATATTTTCATTCAGTTCCAGCATCCTGTTTTTTGAAATACATTTGTTAGCAATTTTATTGAAATAAGTACTCTAATATAGACTTAATGATGTAACCGAACCAACATCATAATTGGAAAAGATTATTTTAAGTAAAATGTGTAATATAAACGACTCTATTTTTTTAAATTGACGCCAGTTATATTCATTTTAAGCTAGGAATAATAGTGTTGTATAAGAAGCCATTATAATTATAGTATAGTCGTTTTATATCAGCATTTCCTATGTTGCTTACAATGTTTCCATATGTATACATTTAGTATGTCTATATCAGTGGTTCCCAAAGTGGTCCGTACGGACCCCCAGGGGTCCGCGGGACTTTTCAGGGGGTCCGTGGAAAAGTAAAATTGATTTGGGGGTCCCTGAACAACGTCAGGGGGTCCGCGCAAGGTTTAATATAAAATGATATAACTTTGATTAATTATTATAATTTTGAAATGAAAATAAATATAATAGTATTTTTTCTACTAATTAAATACGATCTTAGGAGTTATCAAATCATGGAGTACAGTGTTGTTTCACTTAGAAAAGGTAGTAGAACTGAGGTAATTTCCACTGCTAGTACCAATCAAAATACTTGGTTTATTGAAAGGTCTAGCTTGATGCGTAAGAAATATGGAATTCAATAGGTCAGAGAAATAAATACTTATAGTTTTTACTTGAATTTTCGAGGGTTGCGAGGTTGGGTATTTTTCAATGTGTCTGGAAGCTATAGTTATCTAAATTGTATCCAATCATCAGATATTATTTTCAATTGTTCTTTACTGTAGCATTCCATTTCAAACGTTAATAATTATTAATTATTAGCAGTGGTTTGTTACAACACATAAGAGAATGAATGAGCTCTGGGCCGGATTTAGGCTTTTTGAGATATGGGGGCCCTTTTGAATTCCAGATAGTCTATGTCAGTGATATGAAAAAAATTCCGGGGGCCCCCAAGAAGGCGGGGACCCTAAGCTATAGCTTGATTAGGAAATAGGTAAATCAAGCACTAAGCCGAAGAAACAATGCCGACAAAACAGTGTTGTTGAATACTTAAGGTATGGCTAAATGTTTGGAAACAGATACGAAATGTGAAACTTTTTTCTGAACTAAAAAAGATTTTTTTAAGTTAAGCAATACCCTTGAATTTCTGACATACTTAAAAGAGAACTGTAACGCACGAATTTTCAGTACATTGTGTCATTCATCGACATCATTTATTCACAAAAAATCTTAGTGACAGTTTGCATGGATCACTAGATTATGTCAGTAGTAAAGTGAATAAAACTAAAAGGAAGGCTGCGAATGAGAGATTATTTACTTAAAATTATTTTGGAAAATGAAGAAGACTATAATCGTTTACTTATTAACACAGCATTGCATTGATTGCAACAAGTACGTATTTAATTCGATTTTATGCTCTCCTTGATTCACTGCTGGAATTCCTGGAAAGCAAGGACAATGATTTCCGGCACAATTAACTAAAAATGTGTATGATTTATTTACCAACTTTAACTAAACTAATTTTAAACTACAAGTTAACCAATTAAATTTAATGAAAACTGAAAGCGTAATATCTGCATTAGTTGCAAACCTTTTTCCGTACAAACAAAACTTAGGTGAATGTTCTCTGTTTCCCTATCTTTCAAAATAGCAAACTAGAGATAAACATGTGCTGGCTTACAATCAAAACTTAACAGTTCTTCATGCAGGCCTGAACCAAAGATTTGACGGTATACCTCACTTGGATATTACCGAATGGCAGTTTAACCCTTTATGGCAGTTTAACCCTTTATGGCAGTTTAACCCTTTATGGCAGTTTAACCCTTTTGCGCGTGGACAAACTCAGATCCCAAACACAGATGAATCCATACTAGCATAGTAGCAGCTTATTGAAATGAAGAACTTGAACCAATGTTTGAACTAGGATTCAGTGCCTTATGAACCTCATAAAAAAAGAAACCAGCTAGAAATTGGTGCACGTGGGGATTTGCGGTTGCTACTTAAAAAATCATGTTAAGCCTGGTACCTATTGGAATTCAGGACGTGTTAGCGCATTTTCGTATTATGTATCAGTACTTATGGTAGATATCAGAATTATGTAGTTATCAGTAATTGTGTTTAGATTTTAGACATATTTTTATGAATTTTCTTGTGTAATGAATATACCTGACATTTTTTTAATTTAAAAGTCATTTCTTTACATTTAAAAAAAAAATTATTTTCTCTTTAATCCAACTACAAGTCACCACAAATGATGACGTAAAACTCTCTAAACTTTTACACATATTCTAATGACGTCAACTAAAAAAAAA